>CM059340.1:375407-793687 GCA_030340685.1 Protosalanx chinensis
TCCTTCAAAACATTGCAGAGAAAGAGATTATTTCCCATTTTGACATCTTTTGAGGGATTACTCAGACTATGAAAAAACTTTTTTAAAGAACACTCCCACACTCCAGAGATACTGGACTTTCTAACAGGACTATAATAACACCTTTTCAACCCTATGGAAGACATTCTGATGGAAATGTCAAACAGTGGAATGTCAATACATTTCATATTCCTGTGCAAGAACTGAGCAAGAGTATGTTGATATGGAGGACACAAAGACTGCAGTTTAATTTACAGTTGAGGAGTGTGGATAAGAGTGTCTGCTAAAAGTCAATGCGTGTCTTTGTATTGACGCTGGACTGTCTTTATCAGGTTAGATGGTATTTTGTCATGAAACATTCTGGAGGTCTATTGCATATTTCTGACATTTAATTTCATGGAAATCATTTTTTATTAAAACGATCTGATGAAATTGCTGTGAACAATTAAATCGAATGTGTTTTATGACATGGTCTGTACTTTAAGGTACAGGGCAGAGTAAGAGTTTGGTCCTTTTGTTGAAAATGAAATCCCTCACATCACACAGAGCCATTTGGGCTGCGGCAATCCACCACAACAAGGACATTTTAGTCATTTTCTTGGTGGTGAGAAAAAGCCTTTAGACAAGAAAAAAAAGAAGTGTGATTGACGGATTTTAGAAAGATCTGAAAAAGCTGTTGAGGGACGAAATGTTGAAAGAAGGAAAGTGAGGAAGGAGAAGAAGTTGACAGATATGATGTCCTCCCTCTCAGGCTCTCAGGCAAATGTGTCACATCTTTCCCGTCTGGCAGGGGTGGTTTTTTATCAGGGGGAAAAGTATGAAGTGGGAGGGGGGCTGTGTGGGGGGCACTGCTGAGGGGCTGATGACACAATGTGTCCCATATCTCTGTCCCCAATGAAGACATGTAACTATTTAAATTGACACAGTGACACAGTGACAAGGACCATCGTGGTCCTTTCATGGTTCTCTTCACTCGTAATTCATTCATTCACATTAGCAGTCATGTGACCCCTCGTCTCTGAACCATATCTCCTTAAATACTCTTCATATTTCTTTCGCTCACCCTTCTTACAGTTTGGCTTGTAGCCAGAGACTCTGACACGCTGCCTTGTCATGTGATTGGATGTTATTACAGATGATGGACCCTCTATTCTGCTGTAGTAAATGACTCCTCTGGATGATGGTATTTCTGGTGCTTAATCTGTGGAAGAGTTGAATAAAATGGATAACGTTGTTCGTATGTCATTTACAACACAAATGTAATGTAATCATCCTTTAAATAATTCCTGTGTGGTTACAGAATAATACTGTATGTGATGTAATGGATCAATAAACATCATTAAATACATCTCATTCAACCATTGTTTCCATCTTGACTATATTTCATGTGACGGTTTTTGTCTCAAAGGATATTAAGCAATCAGCAGGGAAGCTACATGTATTAAAAACAGACTGTATTGCTTCTGTCCTCCCATTTAACAACCATACTGACTTGACAGCTTCCCAGACTAGAATCTAAATATCTTTCTCTAGATCTTTCTCTAAAAAAGAGCTAGACATTTCTATCGTTATCAGAACAATAGTTACATTTACATTTATTCATTTAGCAGACGATTTACAGTAAGTACAGGGACATTCTCCCTAAGGTAAGTAGGGTGAAGTGCCTTGCCCAAGGACACAAAATCACATAGCCACAGCCGGGGCTCGATCTCACAACCTTCCGATCATGAGGCCAACGCCTTAACCCGCTAAACTATCAACCCCCAATTATTCTAATCTGACATGGCCATGAAGAGAAAAATTCTGTAACCATGCTGTATGTTAAATGTCTCAACAATATTCTGTCCACTGACAAGACTGCAATGTCATAGAACAAACAAAAAAAGAATGATCTTCCTCAGTATGCATTGGTTATTTGTTCCACTGCTCTGGCAATGGATGGCATATTGGAAATTAGAGCAAGGCGGTGTGTTTGCCTGTCCTGTTGGAATATCAGACATGCAGGGGTGTTTGTGCTGATATGAAAGCTGACAGCTCTCCTTCTCACTGTAGAACTCCACTCGTCTTCAGTCCCATCATAAGGAGAGCGGCTGGCTGTGAGGCTCCAGTTTAGGCCCAGGTGACAGACAGCCACCAGGTCCAGGACTGATGAGCTGCTTCAGGGATAATGCCAGGTGTGGAGTTGATATGTGATTTGGGAGAAGGGTTTATGCAATTTTTTAGTCATTATTCTTAATCACATACTTCAGCATTTTTTTCCAGAGACACTTTTGCTCAGTCTCATATCCTCCTTCTTGAGGCTGACAGTGACAAATCATGGAGCGCTGCTGCTGTATCTCCACGCTACTGGGAGGGAAATTATTACTGCTTGTTTTCTTTCTTCTACCAAAAAGGTCTGACTAATTCCTGTAGACGATCTGAACACATTCTCATATCGTGGTTCTGTTAAAGTTGTTGGAGAATTGTGCCAAACAAAACCAGCCCTATGAATGTTTAAGTTGTGATTTCAAACAGCTTGTTGGCTCATGTAGTGACACCACTGTAAAGTGGCTTCCCAAAGTATTCTGAACCCTTTGCTCTTGGTATCATGTCATTGTAAATTGAAGGACATTTCAATTTTTTGCACATTATTCAAAATTCTGTTTCTTATCTTACAAAGCTAAAAAAAATATATATACCCGCTAATTCCCTCAAAATTATAATGGAAATATATCCTTTACATTCATTTTCAGACCTTTATTCCAGATTCTTCGCTGCCAGCCTGGATAGATCCGGTAGATCCACTGAAGAAAGATCCGGTAGATCCACTGAAGAAAGATCCGGTAGAACCACTGATGAAAGATGGAGGCCAAAGATTTCTAGAGAGGGTCAGTATTGAAAGTTTTCATGAATATGAAAAACACAGATAACCTTGAAAAGGTTCTGCATATGGGCAGTTATAAAGCAGAGATGAGCAGCAGAAACTTCAAAGTATTAATTCTGTATGGAGGCTGACAAATGATGCAACCAAGGCCTGCTGTGCTGAAATAAGTAGTCCTTATGGTCAAAGACTCAAATTAACTAAATAAGATGTATTTGAAGGGATTTGGATTTTAAAGAGACATCTAAATATAGCGCATAAAGTATTAAATCATTAGTTAATTTACAAGTATATTTCTGATTTGGTACAGTGGGCAATTACCATTCACAAAGCAAGAGAGAGTGTGCATTCCTTGGTGTCAGCTTGCGTCAGGGGGATGAGTCATAAACCTGTCATCAGCCCTTCAGGGAATAGAGCAGCACGGCTGAGGTGACACGCTGCACAGGGAACTAGTGGACTGCATCATTTCCTTTAGACAACTGACACCTTTTCCATGTAAGCACAAGACGAGGCTTAAGTTTGATGGCTAGGCATCGTTATGCCTTGGAAATGGAGGGTGCAAAGTGTAACACCAGTGTCTGGCTCCCTTCTGACAGTTGGCCTTGCTTTACATTAGTCCCATGAATTCAAATCCTCCTGCTTGGCACTTTGAGATCAAGTGCCAAAGACTTGAGTTATCCTGGGAAATGATGTGAGGGACAGTGAAGCCTGCTCCATCCTTGCTGCAAAAGCTCTGTCAAATATCCATTGTTTTTTTTCTCTCCACAATATACAAATATGATATTTTCCCTGCACATACATTTTGAAATAGGATGAAACCTGTAGCAGATTCTTGTCTGTCCACATCAAAAGCATACAATCAGGTTTTCTTGACACCATCGAGTGTGTTTTCCCCTCCTTTCCCAAATGGGAATACAATGTTTTCTATTGCTTTCTTATCTGCGCCTCTGAGCTCAACAGGATTTCCCTAGACTGCATGACTCTCAACCATCTTAGCAAACAAAGCAGAACACTTAAATATTAGACTGACATGTATTTGATCTACACCTCAACCACAAGAATGTCATGTGTCTCAATGTGTTACGTTATGATTGTTATAGTATCTTCCATTTCTACTGTGTTTAATGTTGAGTTTCATCGGGAAACTCATCCTTGTTGTCTGCATGAAAGTATCATGTAACTGTATTTTGTACCTGTACAAATATGTTCAAAACATATACACTGATTTAAGACAAAGGACACACTGCTAGCATTAGCCTTAGATACTAGCTAATCTTTTGATCTTTTCTGTTCCCAAAAATTGTCAGACCATTTTGAGCCCAAACAGGCTGGTGCTAAATCTAGGATCGATCAGGAAATTGATTATTGATGACTTATTACTGTCATAGACATCCTGATTATTTAGAATTCAATACTAGACATTTACTCTGTCTTTATGTATTCAATTCTTCTATTTGAAACCAAACCACCTTGCAATTAAAATACGTAGTCCACATTCACATTTACTTTGATTTAATACATTATTTGAAACTTCTGAATATTTCAATTAAAATAGATCAGAATGTCTGTCTGGACACACTGACCAGGGATAATGTCTGTCTGGACACACTGACCAGGGATAATGTCTGTCTGGACACACTGACCAGGGATAATGTCTGTCTGGACACACTGACCAGGGATAATGTCTGTCTGCACACACTGACCAGGAATAATGTCTGTCTGGACACACTGATCAGGGATAATGTCTGTCTGGACACACTGACCAGGGGTAATGTCTGTCTGGACACACTGACCAGGAATAATGTCTGTCTGGACACACTGACCAGGGATAATGTCTGTCTGCACACACTGACCAGGAATAATGTCTGTCTGGACACACTGACCAGGGATAATGTCTGTCTGGACACACTGACCAGGGATAATGTCTGTCTAGACACACTGACCAGGGATAATGTCTGTCTGGACACACTGACCCGGTATAATGTCTGTCTGGACACACTGACCAGGGATAATGTCTGTCTGGACACACTGACCAGGGATAATGTCTGTCTGGACACACTGACCAGGGATAATGTCTGTCTGGACACACTTGATACGCTGCTATCTATTGCTCTTGGTTTTTCTGAGTTCTGACAGTTGTAACCTCTGCTTTTCTAAAGTGGTGCTATTGAAGAAGTGTCATGGATGTTTTGATAAAAACAATTGAACAAGATGCTGCAGGGTTTTGGTCTCTTTTTGTATAACCAGAAAGCTGAGAGCATAGTTGTTGTTTTTTAAGACATACTCTACAGTCGATCCTGGTAATGAGCTTATTTTACATTACATCATTGTCAACATACTATCACTTGTAAACAACTCAGATACTTGACCATAAAAACTTTCCTTTGAAGGATAAACTAGGTGACCTATTTACCTGCTACTAGAAAACAACAGAACATACATCAAAGAAAAGAGATCCTTTAATTTCAGTGTTACTTTATTATTATAATATCTCCTAGAGTTTCTACTCAGTAGGCACACTGTGCATATCTGGACAAACTAACAGACTTTAGCTGACCAAACCTCATTACAGGATCTTCATGTATCAGACTGCCCAACACTGGACCCTTACACTCATTTTCTTTTTAAGGATAAATAAAGGTGGAAGTTGTTGACATTTGTTTGTGAATACAGAGTAGGTATTTTCCTCAGTGTGTCATGGTCAAGGTTAGAGTCAGGATGGACCAACTCATTTATCCTTTTGCAAATACAACCCATAATTGAAAAGTACAATACAAACATTCAGCAACAATAATAGCACCAGCAAGTATGAAATATTTATGTCCGAAACAAGCACTTAGGGTTTGTCTTTTAAAACAGGCAACGTTTGTTTTTTAAACACGAGTCAGTGTGTGTAACAGCTAACTGGTTCCCTCATTTATCTTGCTTTGAGGAAGACCCCCCAGAAGACCGTGTTTCAGACGGCACCACGGGACACATCACAGACCATTTTCACACTGCAGTAAGCGATTCCAATTTCTAGGACTTTCCTCTCAGCCTGGTGTCATGTACATCATGCAAGGTTATCATCAATCTGATAATGATACCACCCACCACAGTTATTACTGAAAGGATGGATCGTTCTTAGTTTTCTATCACTATTGCCAATACCAAAGGATCATTATTTTGCTAGTAATCACCACTATAATATATGTGAGGTAGAGTACTGTACTACAGTACAACCATTACTTCTAATGTAATCCGTCTCCTCATGAGTCAGTAAATAATAAAGTAAACAAACGATCCCTCAGGCAGATCCAGTCTTATATAAGACCAGTATGAATGTACCGTCCACCTTCTCTTGCCATTTCCTGCACAAGTTGCTTAATGTTTACCACCAGTGAAATGTATTCTTTATTAGTTTTGTCATAAAGTTCTGTTTCTCATGAATCTGGCCCGCTCATGCATGCAATACGAGTGTTGAAATTAGCATCTCATTACTGCAATAATTAGGCCAATGAAGACCAGATGTTTAGCATGTGATCTATGTGCCGGCACATAACAGAGTCGTTTTCTTAACTTCAATTAATACAATGATGATCAAGTTCACTGGAGGCATGTTAGACATTAATGAAGGCAATAGAAAGGCCAGAAGTAAACAACAACGCTGACGTTTCTAGCTTCCTGCTTCCTTCTTGAAGATACAGTATAATCGATTTCAGAATGGCATTAGTCCAGGGGCAGAGAGAGCACAGACCCACAGTCAAAAGAAGATAAACCCCCAATGAATTTACTTTGGTGAAATCAAATGTTTTTTTACAAGTTGCCAACGGCTCTATGTTTGCAGAAGGAAATACTCAATTGTCACGTTCCAAATTGCAGAAATAATTAAAAGTTGTTAAAAGAGGGCAACTAGTTGAGTCAGCACTCATCTAAATCGCAGAAGTTGTACTTTGCAGACGATTCATTCATATGAAAAAATGTTATATCCATTTCTGATGGGACTATTGAGAATCCTACAAGGCCTTACTCCAAAATGTTTCTCTGGAGCTTTCAATCACTGAATGAAAGTGAAAGAAATGTACTGCATATTACACTTGCGTCATTTCATTTTTACATCACTCTGATCACTAAATATGTCGATCCAATAGGCTACACATTCATGAATTCTGGGTCGGTGGAGAATGCTACAGACTACAATCACCTAACAGGATAAGAGCTATGGCAGAGTGCAGTACAATATTCTCCTTTTCTTTCATCTCCTCTCTGCACATCTTCCTCTGCCTGTTTGTGTTGTGAATGTGCTGTGGCGACCTAACTCCCCCCCCAGCTGTCAGCGCTCCATCTCCAGCAGAGTGACCTGGCCACACTCAGACAGTTTTCACACTCAGAAGTCATCGCCTGTGGATCTATAGACGGCTCACATCCACCATATTGCGACACTAAACCTGAACGATGATAATTTGATGAAGCGTATGGAACGTGCTGGTAGAACGCTGTCATTCTTTGTGATGCGTGTCTGAGAGATGGACTTATTTCATGTGACTTATTTCACTAATACATCATGTCTTCCACGTTTTATAGCCACTCATTTGGCCTTGTCACACATCATATTGTTTGGCGTCAACAAAACATACTAAGCAGTATAAATTAATTGTTAGAATAGCCCATAGATTCATGTGTCTAAGATTGGATTAAAGACCTCAGTGGTGTCATTTACAACCAATTGACATCATTTTTGTCTTGAAGCTGGCCTGTTTGAACTTGTATTAAACAAGAGTAGCATTACAAATATTATTAAAACAATCTGTCTATGAAGATCATTCTCTAGGGCTGTGTCTGTATCATCGTCCATTATGAAATCTCATTCCAAACCAGCCTTAAACAGGCTTTTCAACATTGGCTTGATTCAATAGCCAAAGATACTGGTGGAGATGAGACCAACACATATTTTTTGTTCATCTCATCTGCATGGAATAATTCAATTCGTGAGCAATGTTCCAATGGTACAATAAAAATGCTAATGTAAATAATAAAAATAAAATACATTGTTCTGCTTTCAAAATGTAGGGTTTTGTGGATGTGCCCAGATGGCTACTGTTACATTGTGTTGTATACAGTTAGAGAAAAGCTAAGAGTCTTTTTTTAACCAAGATATCTAGAAAAGAGGACAGTTTGAAGGTCATTCTGAGAGCATCACCTTTTCAAATGTACTCAATTTTTCTTTCTCAATGCTTTCCTTTGGAATGGTAAATTCCCTTTTCCCTCAAGAAACTTTTTTCTTCAAGAGACTATATGAATACTGTATATATGGAATCATGGATGGACTCACTGGGTAAATGGTTCTCCTCAACAGTGAGGCTATAGAGGATGAGACGTGCCCTCCTATGGACAGTGCTAGAAAGAGAAATCCCCCTGAGGGAAAATGTCAATTATCAGCAAACTCAGCATCACCACCGGAGGCCCTGGTGAGATAAAGATCTGACATTAATAAGACACGCTCATCTCCGCTAGGAGAGCGCCCATTGATTTTCTTCAGAAAACATGAAAAACTATTAATTATTTAATAGAAACATACTCCCTTCCCCCCCAAAAATCTAATGCAGTGTGATGAAAAACCAGAAAGCATTGACTATATTATATTGCATTTCACTCCCATTTGGGTGTCTAGAGTTTCTCATCTGAATGCTTCTGTCCAGCTGCACTAAACAGCCAAAGGAACATTGATCTATACTAATAAACATTAAAGGAGGCCCTGGGTCGAACTTGACAAAGTATCATTTGAAATGTGGAGTTTGTTCCAGGATAAATGGTTTCATTCTCAGCTTCTACGATAGCTTTTTCTGTTTCTCATGTTTGTGAACATAACCTGTCTGTATGATCCACTGTTCTTGCATACGATTCACTTCCTGATCTGTGATTTGGACTCAGATTCAGTTAGCTGTCATCATGAGAAAGCATGGAGGAGCCACAGGAAGGGGACTACAAGCAGAGGATCATAATGATCAAAGTGAAATGTTTGTCGACGAAAATCAATAGCATCAGGGGGCCTGGAAATTGCTATTAAAGATCTCCATCGATTGTGCCGCAGCAGTTCAGTCCATGTGTATCACAGTAACAACAATAGAAAATGTTTCCTTGACCATTTGTTATCTTTTGCTTTGGGTTTGCCTCAAGATGTGTAATCAACTTAAAGTACGCTTTTGTTCATTAATCAAGACTTTTCAAACGAGAGGAAATTGTGCATCACATTGGGATGTCTTGGTATCTTTTTTTGTGTTTGGCTGTTTGGCTTCATTTTATGGTTTTAATTCCAAGAAATACAACATGAAAAACATATGTTAAAACTTGTCTTAAGACAATGAACTAATAAAAGCATCTCTATTAGAAAAATCTTGGACTCGCCTTTTTTCTTCAGGTCAGAACTTGAATGTGACAGAATGTTTTTGTCAGTGGAAAAACGTTTATCTTAGTCGAGTATCATGTTGTCATACTGCAAATCCCAAAAGTTAATGACCACTGTGGCACAGAGGCCTGTTCTGTTTTTCACCAGATGCCAGACTTTGGAATTCCATGGGATTTTAATCTGCACCAGAACAGCAGTTTTCCAACGTCAGTGTGAGACACCTTATCTCATTAGAGCTGGTCACTGATCCAGTGTGACAGATATGAAAACTCACGGCTTCTATGAGCTTCTATGCATTTCATTCTGTTCCTCATCATACCTGAAAATGGTCTCTCTGCATTTATTAATAAATCATTTTTAATAAATATGTTTTTGGGTGCCTAAGAAATATCCCTTTTATCATTCTTTCTCTTGGATCGTTAAGTTTTAGGTTTGTCTACAACTTTTGGATGAAGTATGACACTGACATAAGTGTACAATTATTGGATTAATATGCCAAACACAATCATCAATGTAGCTATTTTACAGTTTGTACAGTTCATACCATACGTGTTCTTCTCATGTAGGTCCAAACAACGTTTTTTTTTAGATGCTAACATTGTCGACATGCTAATGAAGCACACTTCTTTTAAATCACTAAATCACTGTTTATCTTCCGCTAAAACAAAACTCACCGCTAAAATAATGGAAACTGAAAATTGGTGCCAACTGGCCTTTGAGCTTCAGTAAGAGCAGAACCTAGCGAGGGCTTTCTGTGCGCTCTCCTTCCCTCTGCCCTCTGACAGCTGCTTCCTAACGAACCCTACTCATTCCCATGCAGACCTTGTAAAAACGAGGTTCTGCTCTGAAGAATTGGCAACAAGGGAGCCATGTCAACCGATCTGCACTGACCTCATGAACAGGGCAGCCTCCCTCTGCTCACTGGGAACACCAACTGCACCTCATCGTTTGGGTGGAAAGCCTTTCTCTGCCTCAGGGAATGAGAGGGTTACTCAAACACACACACACTCAAACACACAGGAACACACACATTCAAACATACAAGCACACACACGTTCAAACATACAAGCACACACTCAAACACACACACACATTCAAACATACAAGCACACACTCAAACACACACACATTCAAACACACAAGCACACACTCAAACACACACACATTCAAACACACAGGCACACACACGTTCAAACATACAAGCACACACTCAAACACACACACATTCTAATACACACGCAGTTTATATAAATATTTTAAGTGACAGATCCATGTCAAGGGAAATAGAGTTGGAAGAGTAATAAATGTTGGCTGAGAAAAGCCCATATCATACAAATACACTTAGGACAGAGCATTGAACATCCCTAAAATAATGAAATACCAATAACAACCCTTGGCTAATATTACAGTAAGAGCGGGTGGAATATTTTACAGTTCTCATACATACATGTAATAAAAGAAACATAACATGAACAATGAAAAGGCACAATATAAACAGGATAAAACCACCAGTGAAAGAAAGTCCAAAGATCAGTGCTTTTTTCCCTGAGTCCCACAAACAGGACATAAATCACTTGGATAAGCTGTGCTATCGACACAAAAACTCCCTCTGTGATGAATAAATCAACTAATCTCTCTAAGCTTACGGACTGTGGCTCAAGAAATACAACCAGAGGGAGAAGTGGACGAAGCAGTGTGTAAATAAGGGTTTTTAACCACACTGGATGGTAAAATTAAACTTCCTCCAGGGCCCATGTAACACTTAAGGGATTAATGACACCATTCAATTAACAAAAGGACAATAGATGAAATGGAAACAAGGGAAATGAGATGATGTGCTGTTTATATGGACAATATATTTATTGGATTTATTTTGTGTATTTGTGTAAGGAAATACAAACCGACAGAAAATATCAGCGAATAAAAATGTAGTTTGGAGTCTGTCCAATGCCACATTTTCAAGTTCAAGTTAATCCTTTATGTGTGGAAATAGTAAGATTTATCCCCAAATAGTTTCCCCCTACCGCCACCATTGAATTGGCCATGCTTTTCAATAGTTACACAAATCACTACGCTTCTGTTAACAGTGACCATACTGTAGGCCCAGCTGTTTACTAACTTCCCCACCCAGAACACTTCTCTGATGCAGACGGTTTGTAGGAAGATTATGGTAAAAAGTAAAGCTCTATGATTGAAATTAGAACAGTTTTGAAACCGCTAGAATTACGGATAAATCCTGCTGGACTAGGCCAGCGAGCAGATGTGACCAGTAGAATTATTCCCTTCCGTACCAGGAAGCTTTGCAAGAGGCTTGAAACATATGGCGCTCTCTGTCTCTCTGTCTCCATCCTCAGCTCCTGGAGAACGGACCTTCTTCCCAGGGGTGTGTGATTCTGGGGTGCCAGACAGGACAAGCTGCCTTTTCCAGTGATTCAGAGTTTCTATAGTTGAACAAAGTGTGACAGCCAAGTACCAGATAATAACATCTAATTGAACTATAGAAGGTCTGGTCTATCTGGGGCTTTCAGGGACCACATAGTGGATTTAATGTGCCTATTTTATCCTGAAGCTTAACCTCAGGTTGGGGAATAGATGGAAGCTGTGGTGAGCTGGAAGAGAAGCTCTGCAGCGATTAGTTTTGCTGACTGGGTACCTGACACACTACGGAACAAGTTAGACAGACAAGATAGTTTGTGGCTACATGGCTACATTGCTTGCAGCTATGGTGATTAGCCCGATAGCCAACTCTGACTTCTTCAGACCACTCAAAAAATGACTTCTTAATCCAGACGGGAAGTTTAGATGAAGTCATTCATCAGACGCTTTTACCCAGAGTGACTTACAGTAAGTACAGGGACAATTTTCCTTGAGGCAAGTAAGGTGAAGTGTCTTGCCTAAGAACACAACGTCATGTAGCCACAGCCAGGAATCAAACACTCAACCTTCCGATCACAAGCCCAATGCTTAACCATTCAGCCACCACACTCCCTCCCAAGTCAGTGTTCTTTTGTCAATGTGTACGTAATGGAATAATTACTAGCCTTACGTCTGCCTCAATATTGTGTCATATTATATCTAGCTTAATCCATGCTATTTTACATGCAGTGTTCATTGTTTAAGGCAAGCTGCAACAAGCTTCTAACAACTAACAGGACTTTCTTTCATTTTAGGCAAGAGCCAATAGTAGATTTTGTTTTTCTTTGCAAACCAAACTTTTTTTTAATTAAAAAGATGTTGGTAAAGGTTATTTGGTTTTATTAATCATAAGGCTCATAATGAGCAGGCTTTACATACACGACCATAAAAAAGATATGGTCCTCAGTCGGTTTTGGACCAAGCAATGAACAAAGTTGTGAAAAACATAAAAAGAGGAGCAAAATTCAATAACACTTTAAATGGTATTTATGAGGTCTCAGCAAAGTACACACAGATTTCTCTTCCTGCCAATCACACCAATATTATGAATACCATCGAAATTGCTTTTCTGAAGCCCTATCATAATACCTTTGTGAATAGACAAGTGAATTATCTTTAAAGCGCACTGCTGGATTAAAATTCCAGTTTTTCACAGAGGGAGACGTATGCTCTGCTTAAGTAAATCAACACTGAAGCAGGAATCCTTTTCAACTGAAGTGCTCCTATTGGTTGTAATCATTTTAAAACGTAGGACATCCTGCTGACAGCCTGCTGGGAGAGACAGTGATCTCCAAACATTTCACGTCGACCATGAAAAAAGTATCTTAGAGTGTCTTTGTCTCCTGCTAATAATCAACAATGGCCCATTTTGACAACTTTAGGGTGCTGTCTTTTTAAATTGTAATTTGGAGTTAGTCTTTGTCATCAAGCATGTCTCTACAGAGCGATTCCAAGCCACTGGGAAATGGCACATTTCTTATCAGATCAAATAGATTTACTCTAAGATACAGACTGCCAGAGAAACCAGAACTGTGGGGGTCAAAATCTGTCTTCCTGCCATGGACGGGGTGAATACATGTCAGCTTCAGACAATATTATTAAATCCTCAAAGTGAACTTCAAAGCTGCTCACTGGGGTGGTCCTCCTCCTCCCTCTTCTCCTCCTCCTCTCCTCCTCCTCTCCTCCTCCTCTCCTCCTCCTTCCTCTCCTCCTCCTCCTCCTCTCCTCCTCCTCTCCTCCTCCTCTCCTCCTCCTCCTCTCCTCCTCCTCTCCTCCTCCTCCTCCTCTCCTCCTCCTCCCCCTCTCCTCCTCCCTCCTCTCCTCCTCCTCCTCCTCTCCTCCTCCTCTCCTCCTCCTCCTCTCCTCCTCCTCCTCCTCCTCCTCCTCTCCTCCTCCTCCTCTCCTCCTCCTCTCCTCCTCCTCTCCTCCTCCTCTCCTCCTCCTCTCCTCCTCCTTACAGGCAGTCGGCAGGGTTTTAGGGTTAAACTAAAATGTGTTTCAATGATAACATTGTGTCAGAGAACATTTATACCTGCCAACAGACAGTGCTTCCCTCTGCCACCTACAACTAGATGCACTTTAACAGTCTCTATAAGGACGAACGGGCGGGAGCCATTTTGGGATGAAAGCCTAACTGTGAAGGGTGCACAGCTGGGAGATAGATGCCATCTTTATTTGGCAACAGCCGCCTTAGTAGCCGGTCAAGAGCAAATTTAAGCAAGGAATTGTCCACCCTCCTCTGTTCTCTCATCATAAGATGTAAGATGCTTGATATTAGTCCAGCAGATCCTGGCTGAGTTCCTGTGTTGGTTATGAATTCTGAGATGAAGGACACCTGTGTGTTATGTTTTCTTTTAGTGGTATTCTGAGGAGCACAACAAAAGCACAAAAACCACAAGAAATCAAACATTCACTGATGAAGGATTATCAGCAGCCGACACACATGAAGATATTGTATGTTGCTGACAAGAGTCCAAGGAAAGACCGTTACTGCCTCATGACCAAATCTCCCACAACCTTGTAAAAAACATGTCATTTGGAAAGGCTGCATGTAAGTCAGTCAGAAGGTAGGCACCATCAACACATAGAATCTGCAAACCTTACAAAACAGATATTAGGGCTAGGTTATCAGTTAGGCCATTTTGACAATATCCACTAAGGCATATCATGAAATAATAATATAACATATATGAAATTTAGAGAACTTATGAGAAACCAAAACTCATGTTACCAACCAACCCTTGAAAAACTGCAATATTATGAATAAATCTGAATTTCTTTAATGACTAGGCAGATTGCTCTGGCACAAAACTTTGTTTCACATGATACTAAATATGTGGGTTTATTTATTCTCTGTGTACAGAAATTAGTTTGAAAAAGAATACAAAAGAGTATCCTTATCTATCTATCTATCCCCGACACTCTTTGAAAATGAGTTTAACCAAATATCAGAGCTAAAAGACCCTCTTGTTAACATTGGTCTTGATTTAATGCAAGATTTGGATTTCTTTTTCTTTTTTGTGAAAACCACAGTTTTTAACTCAGGAGATGAAGCATCCAATTAACAGTGTATGGTAATGTTGACATTTACACCAGGGGGAAAGCCATGTCATTTATAATGCTAGGAGGTGGTGTTAATCTGAACTGCATTTTCTCACTCAGCGCTGTTATAAAACACAAATATTTATAATTAACGGCAGTGTTTGCTTCTTTCATTCATATTTATAAATGCAGGAAACCTACTTATAATGAATTTAAGGTCATTGCTGTCTGAAATTATGCTATGACATTAGGACATTCGTCAACATTAGGTTTACACTGGGACACAATTCAAATATGATCCTGGAGTGGGTCATACCTGCACCATCTGGCTAAGTTACGACTGACTACACAACCTTGTGACAACAATGAACTCAATCTTTCTTCAAAGAAGCTTGTTATACGTTCAATATATTGAGACTAAACTAAATGATACTAACTCAATTATTATTATCACAAATTCTCAGAATCCGACCACCATCCACTTAACTATAGGGGACCAATCATGGTGCTTCCAAGTTCAATGTGCTCTTTAGAGAATATTAGAACTTGCAGGAAGAGCTAAATCGTCTCACCAAGATTCCCAATGTTGATTCTCTGATGCTGTTGTTTTTGTATAAGCAGAGATAAGATGAGCTGTGTGCAAGTTTGTGCAAACAGTGATGAAGTGATGATGTTCATTAGGTTTATTTGGAAGAGATTACTTTATACTTTATTGTCTATTTGTATTAAGCATAAAGGATTTGTTGGTGAAAATTGGAAGGAATCCTCATAACTGCAGGAATTAACTGACCTGAATGTTCTACTGGTATTTCTTGTGGGGAAATTTACTTGTGTGTTATTTGATTAAATCATGTATCGTATATGAATGCTTGATGTTCTTACTGTCCAGTTAAAACTTAAGTATTCCATTCAAGCTACTGAATTTATTTGAAGATGGTCCAGGGACTTTCTTCACGTTGAAAACATCTTCGCTCTTATAGACATGATCTGACAGGAACCCTTTGAGAGGCAGCACCAAGCTAACTGCCCAGAGATTTGAGACTCCCTCTCTGTTCATCCTGAGCCTGGTGAGTGGCTGACAGCTCTCAGTATCCCAGCCTATCAAACAGGCCCTGTTATTCACTACCCTCTCCTTGGGCCAACAGAAAACGCACACACACTTTTACAAGTACACACAAGCACACACTCACAAACACAATCAGCACAAATGCACAAACATCATTTGTATTCCTTGTCTATATCATACACTATCATATCTGCAGTGTATCTTTACATTGTATTCATTTTCATTTTATTAGTATGCCACATTTATGTTCTATGTTTGCTCATTCCTGCCAAAGTAAATTCTATGTTTGTTTATCTTGCATAGCGAATAAACCCCCATTCTGATTCTGATTCTGATTCTGATATCTTTAACATCAGTTGCACTTTGTTTAATCTCTCCACACTATTTACCCAAAACGTTCTCACTACTCTCAGCAAGCAAAAACATTAAATGCATTATCCAGACACACTCATTTTTTGTGATTTCCTTGTATTAGAGTGGTGCTGACAACAAAAATAAATCTTTCTGGATTATTATAAATCCATGTGATTGGTTGAAAAGTACCAATCATTAGCTTCAATTTAATGACATTTCATAGACCTAAAGAGCTGACAAGTGTCCAATCCTTTTTGACGTGACTCCTGGATTGTGAATGCCAGCTTGCAGATGAATGTGCAGATGCTTCCCCAGCTGTGTTCTGTAATTCATCTCAGTGTGAATACTAAGGAGCGGAACATGTTGCTTCATGCTCACATTGTCTGTTCACACTGAAAAAACATAACTGATTTTGGATTTCATCAGACCACATAAATGCAAACACATCTAAATTAGATCCACATACACGCACACACACACACACACCTTCAACACTGACACGGTCAATGTCATTACAAACATGGCTATATTTGGATGCTTTTACAGAAATAAAAGTCAATTGTGGATATATACAGTAAATTAATTCAGTTCACACGAATAAAACTTCAGTCATAATAAAAAGTATTAACAGTTCAGCCAAAATGCCAAAATAGAGCATTAATCAATGGTAACATGTTAATTTCTCATTTACACTGAGCCAAATGTGAGAGAGATTGATCTTGAGTAACTTTAAAAGTGATTAGTTTACAAGCTCTCTCTTGTAAGTCTCTCTCTTGTAAGTCGCTTTGGATAAAAGCGTCTGCTAAATGAATAAATGTAAATGTAGTTCATTACTTGATTGGGAATCATAGGCACTCCTGTCTGGACACATCAAAAAGTGAATATGAGCAAAATACTGAAATAAACTTTTCTTAATACAAAGCAGGTTTATAAAAAATGCTCATTGAATTTTATACTGTTGTGAATAGGAATTTTCTGAATTTCTTATGAAAATACTTTCATTACCAATTTCAGTATGACACACCAGTAAAAAAGCACTTGCTGTTGGACTAAGAGACACACTAGGATCTGGAATGGCTCTTACTTTTGCTCTGGGTGAGAAACATCATACATATACATGAATATCTCTTATGCTTCTCCCCAAAGGCAGCTGTATTTCACCATTAGTTGCTCTCAAGACGCGCCACTCATATTGACTTTTGGAATAATTTCAGGCATCTCTGATGTGATTTATGATGATGCACATTATCGATTACGTTAGGAGATATTTAGGTATTCAGAATCAAAGTAATGTTCTCATTATGTTGATGGTGAGAGGCGCCAAGCCAGGGAGGGGTGGGGGGGGGGGGGGGGGGGGGGGGTGTGGGTCACTGCACATTTCACAGGAGCTCTAATTAGCACATTGAGTAACAGCCCCCATCCCCACTCTGCTCTTTGTCTTAGTGGTTGTGTCCAGCAACCTCAGCGTAAGCACAAATTGTTACTGCTGCCCCACAGGTGGGAACCAAGCTCTCATCACCTCATCACCCTAGAGAACACCAGAACATAGACTAACCACTATCCTCGCAGCACATGGCTCCCACCTTGATGAAACATTTCACTCCTTATGGAGCCCATGGGGGACACACAAATCCAATACAGCTTCCTTTTGGAGGACTGTGAAGTCTTGCATACAAACAATCTGGGGTTTAGGGGGGTTTGTCTGCAAGTGGGAAGAAAAGTGACCTCCTATTCGAGTGCTTTGGGCAAGTCTATTAGCACTGGTGATGTCCAGACCACACAGTTGTATAAAACGAAGAAATGTATCTGCCAACTTTAAGAGCTAAAACAGATCAACCAGATGGTGGCCGAATACAATAAGGTTGAGAACAAGGAGAGCAAAGACTCCAGGGTACCTTGATACCAGCTAACATGCTGCTTGATACCAGCTAACATGCTGCTTGATACCAGCTAACATGCTGCTTGATACCAGCTAACATGCTGCTTGATACCAGCTAACATGCTGCTTGATACCAGCTAACATGCTGCTTGATACCAGCTAACATGCTGCTTGATACCAGCTAACATGCTGCTTGATACCAGCTAACATGCTGCTTGATACCAGCTAACATGCTGCTTGATACCAGCTAACATGCTGCTTGATACCAGCTAACATGATGCTTGATACCAGCTAACATGCTGCTTGATACCAGCTAACATGCTGCTTGATACCAGCTAACATGCTGCTTGATACCAGCTAACATGCTGCTTGATACCAGCTAACATGCTGCTTGATACCAGCTAACATGCTGCTTGATACCAGCTACATGCATGCAGAGATTACTGTAAAATTCACAATTGGTACGTCTACAAGCAAGGTTTCAACTGTGGCAGTGTATTAGTCTCTGGTCTCAGTGACACCTGAATAATGCAGAGCCAGGCTCAGATGAAGGTACAGAGGCAGGAAAGGCTCTGAAATCTATCAGTACTTTGTAGACAGGTGACATATTTGGTTAGTATCCTAACCTTGTTGGAGCTGCTGTTGAGATCTGCAGGCTTTTGGTCTCATCGTGACACTCGAGCATTTCCACCATTTCTCAGACAAGTAAGGGGGAACTTGTCCCACTACATTCAGTTAAGAGGTGATAGTTATTTTGACTTATAAAGAGTTAAATGCCACCTACCAGCCTAATTTTCCTTCCCTCCTACATTCCTACTTTCCGACTATAAACAATGCTTTAAGTTTGATATACTTTTGTACAGAAGGATAAATATGAAAGTGTAACAACAAAAAACCTTCCAGTTGACTTCTTCTGGACAATTGGCTTTTAACCATGGATGCTATTTAGCCCTTCAAGTTATAAAGTCAAGACACCAGACTTTTGTTCGTAGAATGAAAAACACTTCCACTAATCTATTCATGTTTGATTCCATTATTCACAGACCTGGGAGGATGTTTTTGTGGGAAAGCTTTGGCTGGACTTGGTGGAACCAACATCATTAGTCCCTGATCCCTAGTGTGGCATGTGTGGAAATTACTGCCCCCAATCAATAAACAAAGTCTAAGTGTTGAAATATTCATCCAGACACAAATCCATCTTTGTGGACTTTCTAAACACACTTCCGGCACCTTAAGGATAATTCATGAAGCCATGGATGGGTAGTAGTACACCTTAAAAATCAATGATGTGCCACTCAACGGCTGAGTGCTAAGTGCTATAAGCTCCCAGTCATACATTGTCGATAAAATGCTACGAAACTGTATAGAAAACTAGAATCTTCTAGTAGGTGCGAATTGTCAGACAACATCACATAGTTGTATTTTTGGGGGGGAACTTCTGTCCTCATAAAGTTTTAAGACAGATTGTTGTCCAAAGTGGAATTTGAACCAGCGATAATGTTTCACGAAGACAGTGAACTCCTATGAACTCCAACACCTTGAACACTCACTTTACTCTCTTTATCTTTCCCATAAAGCTTGATAGGGAGATGCAAAAGCTTTATTTGAAACTATATCTGGGCTGACATCACATTACAGGAGAGAGACAAAGTCTGTAGTGTGGAAACACACTCAAAACAGCTCCCCTCTGCTTGAAGTATTCACTTGTATTACACATTCCTCAAAGAAACTCTCTTTTGTTAATATTACAGTGAACCCCTAACATTGGGTCTGGACATTTAACCTCTGCTGAAAAGGATGTGGACCTTTGATTAAGACTTAAGGATTTAATAATTAATCTTGCGTTTTACTTTCTACAAAATTACAGGAAAATGCGATTAATCTTCATCCTGTTTAGTAGGGTATATGGCCATAAGACACTCCATCATTTACCAATCTTTGATCATAGAATAGTAAGAAATTTGAAAAATCATGACCCTAGGAATTATATTGCATCTGCAAATGTAGTAAAAGTAAAAGTCTAAAATGAAACTACAACTGTTAAAATGGGAAAATACTGCATCTGGGTCTGCATGTATTGGTGTATGTGTTCTGCCTATACTTTACCGTGTTCGACTGAGTGGCTTAAGAGCATCTTTCCCATGATGATCCTCATACAGTGCTGATAAGCTAAAGGGGAATAGCAGACACTCTTCACTACTCTAAAGCTAAATACCAACATTACTGTTAACAAGCACCAAGGGGATTTAAATTACTGATCGCAATGCTGGAGTATGTGCAAATATCACTGTCACTGAGAAGAGGCTTTCTGCCCCACATGTAATCATGTTTTATTTCTCATTAACTGAAAGGTCTTTATTAGCCATGTCATTGCTGTGGTCCCCGACACAATGTTTAATTATCATTATCAGCCATTGTAATTGTGATTTGTTTGTCATGTCAGTTGCTTTTGTTTGTGTGAAATGAGTCTCCCAGGCTCAGAGGAGATGCCTCTTGATATGAAGAGGTTATTGAGGATGGGGTTTACACAAAAGGCCTGTATTCTCTCAGCCTCTCTATGACCCTGCGCACGTATCAGAATGAAGCTGAGAGAAGCATGTGGAAAAGATTGCAGAGCATGTCGTCCTCTTATTAAGCTCCGTGTCTTGAGAGAAGCAATGTTAACAAGAGCGTGAATGGAAAAGAGGTTTCTGTGGGAGCCAAAAGAATGTACTGTACACCACGGATAAAAGAGAGATGACATCTGCAACCAATTCAGACTATGCTAGTGCTGGACTGATTAGGAACCTGCGTGTGTGTGCATGCGCACGTGTTTGTGAGGATTCCCTTTGACTATAAGTGAATTGTGTGTGTTTTTTAATGTGTACCTTGTGTGTGTGTGTGTGTATTTTGAGTGTCAGTTTGTGTCAGTGGGACTCTGTGTTAGTGCCACTGTGTGTTTGGAAGTAACACAGGTTGTAGTGAGCATGTGAGGTCTGGAATCTGTGGTTCATGTGACAGACAAGCTGCTGTACATCAACACTCCATCACTGTTCATCTAATCACAGCTTCATTTCATCCAACACACATTATCCTCCTCTGACCACCTTGGAAGCAACTCTGCTCACAAGACTGGCTGTGTTTGGTGCAATTTGGGCAAGGCACTTCACCCTACTTGCCTCAGGGAACATGTCCCTGTATTTACTGTAAGTCGCTTTGGATAAAAGCGTCTGCTAAATGAATACATGTAAAATGTAAATTTCAGTGCTCAATTCCATCAATTTATTTAGTTAAATGTTTTGTCTTAGTTTTGAAAATGAGTGGTGTAGGGGCAGTTCTAATTGGCATGGGCATGCTATTCAGAGGAGTGGTTTAAATGCTAGAAGATCAAATCAAGTCATACAGTGTCTACAATAAAGCAGCACATTTTAGCGAGACAATCCGCCAATCAAACAGCAAATAATTAAATGTATGAATTAAGAAATACAGTCGAATTTACTCCTAACTCCTCCATTTGTATGTAAATCTGAAACCAACTGACTGTTATGTGACAAGAATCATCCAATACTTGAATTGAGACTTAAAAAAAGGCAACACATTGGAAGCCAAGTCGGACCAAAGCCTGAACATGTGCCTTGGCTACTGCAGTAGAACCCACTGAGAGCATGTTCTTCAGAGGGATCAAAGACTACTCTCTAATTCCATTGCTTGTTCCACCGTGAGCTGGGATTGTAGCAATGTGGCAAAAAACACCGAGTTTTCTCCCTCCTTAATAAGCCAGAGAACACAAGTCTTTTGCAAGTCTGTGTTATTTTTCCCTACACCAGACACAGTGAGACACAGCGATCCCCCTGTGTGGCTGTGTGAGAAATGGAAACCCAGAAGCAGATTTATTCACTGTTGAGTCCCCTTTCTACCATTTGATCAAGAAATATCTGTGCATGTATCGTTTCCCATTGTTGAAACAAATGAGGATTTCTACACTCCAAGCACCACTTCTACTTGACATATTCAAACCACTCCAAGAGATGCAAAAACACATTTGCTTTTTTTCCCCTCTCTGTGGTTTTGTGAAGCGTGCAAGGATAACAGCCTACGTGTCATAAGTCCAAAACAAAGTACAACCTTTTAAAAGCTATGGCATTATCTTAAATGCTAATTGAAGTATTTCAAATAGGTTCCAGGGTGTAAGCTGAGCCAGCCAGAGTCATTTGATCTGCATTCGTGTTAAAGAACTCTCCTGTGTACACTGAATCTGTTCACTTGAATGTTCATTATTGGTTCATTAGCAACTCAGTGTCTTTGTACCACTTAAACTATGCTACATCAATCCAGTTCTAATAGTAGTTCGTAAC
Source organism: Protosalanx chinensis (assembly GCA_030340685.1). Taxonomy (NCBI): domain Eukaryota; kingdom Metazoa; phylum Chordata; class Actinopteri; order Osmeriformes; family Salangidae; genus Protosalanx; species Protosalanx chinensis. The sequence goes on from CM059340.1 coordinate 397,761, forward strand.
AGAACATTAATAACGACCATTGAAAGCATTTGCACATGAGTAAATGCAAGACATTAGTTTCAGCTCAGCTTAGAACTAAAACATTCAATTCAATGTTTGCATTAAAACAATGCATGGATTTCTATTGGTGTCTGAAAATTGAAGCGTATATGAATCCATTACGGTCTCAAATTGCTTTAGTTTCTCACAAGAAATGGGATTATATTAATTCATTTTTCATTCATTTTCTTCCGCTTATTCCCGTTAGGGGTCATAGGTGACTGGAGCCTATCCCAGTTACTTCTGGGCCGTAGGCAGGGTACACCCTGGACTGGGGCCAGCTAGTCGCAGGGCTATCACACAGACATTGACAGACAACATAGAGACAACCATTCACTCACACAGTCATACACTAGGGACAATTTATTCCACAATGCCCAATTAACCTACCACATGCATGTCTTTGGACGGTGGGAGGAAGCCGGAGTGCCCGGAGAGAACCCACGGTAACACAGGGAGGACATGCAGACTCCACCCAGAGAAATCATGGTCGGGCCCGAGATTCAAACTCATGATCTCTTTATTGGGAGGCGAGAGCACTAACCGCTCTGCCACCGTGACCCCAATGCAAATATATTTATTTTGATGGAATATTTGCCTTGTGAGTGGGGTCTACCCTGTTCAAATGTAACACCTCTGTGGTCCCTTTCTTTAAATGATGTATACAAATGTAGCTAATTATCCCTCAATGTAGTCTGTAAAAGAGAAATGGGATGAAACCTCCAAACACAATACCTCTAGAAGCAGCTCTCTTTAAGGGGAAATAAGATCCACTGAAGTGTCTTTACAAAATAATAAGAGAACACAACATGTACAGGAGCAAAACTGGCTTTTAACAGTGAAGGTTTTTCAAGGAACACAAACAGAACATTCTTAAGGTAAACTGTGTAATCACAACCATCAAATCTAAAAACAAACAATCTGAAAATAGATCAGTATGCGGCAGATGTGACCGAGCAACAGCACAAGTGGTCTAAAAATCATAACTGGACCATTACCTATGTTTCATATTTAGAAAAAAAAGGTTTTGTAAATGTTCTTTTGGTATTGTTTGTGTTCTGTAAAATAAATGTTGTACAATTGAGTTGCCAAAGAGTACAGCGATTGGGTGCAGAGCATTTACTTTTGGACCCCCTGACCAACAACAAATACCCAAATAATCTTCCTGGCGGCATGTCAAAATCCTGTGTGATTTAACCTCTTAATGTTTCCTGAATGGTTTAGTGTGTACCACTGCTTCCAGTCAGTGATTTCCCACTAGAAGTTTTAGCAAAGATTTTTACGTATATATAATTTACACATATACATAGACTAGGACTATGCTTTATCCATGTTTGGGAAACTGGTCCTAAAGATTGCTTGTAGATTTTCAGAACTGGGATTCCCAGATTGCAGACGAAGGTTATTCACCATTCTCACCACAGAGTTAAATGATGATAGAAATCATCACTGCTCCTTAGCTGCTGTGTAACTAAAATGGCCACACAGGAATAGTAAAAGCCATTGTATCTAATTACAATTCTGAGGATTTTTGATTACAGCGCTGCCTTGAACTCAAAACATTGTTAAGGTACAATTGCTTGGAGGCCACGAAGCAGCATGAGATACAATTACAGACTCATCTCAGTTCCTCTTAATAATGGAACAAATCAACAGATAAAGAAGAAGAATTCTTTTAATTCTTTTTCAGATGTAATAATCTTACCCCTACTTTATTTGTTTATTGAAGGTAAAACTTAACCAGGACTATTTTTTCCTTTTATTGTTTAACAAGCATTTTAAATTTATGGGTTGTTTTCTGACATGGCAGAAATTATCAATCTTATTGACGTTTAGTCATTTAATAGACACTCTTATCCAGAGCTACTTACAGCAGTACAGGGACATTCTCCCTGAGGAAAGTAGGGTGAAGTGCCTTGCCCAAGAACACAACTTCATTTTGCACAGCCGAGAATCGAACAACGGCCACATTTTGATTACGAGCATGATTCCCTAGGCGCTCAGCCACCTGACCCCATCTAAACTCTACTCCCTCGGGGACACGACGATGTAATTGAAGCATAATGTGCTGCAGTTACTGTGTGCAGACAAGAAAACACAGTAAGTATTACAGAGTACAAGTACAAATACAATAAGTACAGAGTAGATTATGTTGTTGTGCAATACAATATGTTTACATAAGGTTATAGGGATGTAACATTGAATGATAGTACTACATTGATATCACTTTATCTTATACTGTATAAAAGATAGTGTGACAAAATGATCTAAAGAAAGTTACTTTACTTTAATTTATTATAATTGAATGCAAGCTTTTAGAGGGGAATTAACATTACCGTACTTGCATTAATATTTAAAAAAAAATCTAAAAAGCACTAGCTTTTACTTGTATATCACTGACCTGTCTTTGACTTACAAGGTGAGTTTCCATATTTCTATATAACTAACTATCCAAATACAAAAACTATTACCAAAATATTAGTTACATTCTTCCTAGTACATTTCATTGTCACAGATCTTTTAAATCATGCAGTTTTGTCTGATTGACCTTGTTCTGCTCCATCTTAGTGCAAGAAGGAAACAGCATTTAGCAGAACACTGATAAATGGCAACAGTTTTTCTTATTTTCTTTACTAAAGGAAGCAGCCATGCTGTGGCACATATCAGTCTGCTTGTCAGACACACAGTCATTAAGATGCTTGGGCAGGTTTATGAAGAGAATATGGTTGACATTATGTAAAGGATCAAGACACTCCCTGAGGAAGGAAGCTATCCCTTGAGCGGCGCAGGTGAATCATATGAACACTAATTGGTTTTTCCACCGTAGACGCAGCCTATATGACTGCTGCTGGGTCTAACCCTATATGACTGCTGGTGGGTCTAACCCTATATGACTGCTGCTGGGTCTAACCCTATATGACTGCTGGTGGGTCTAACCCTATATGACTGCTGCTGGGTCTAACCCTATATGACTGCTGGTGGGTCTAACCCTATATGACTGCTGCTGGGTCTAACCCTATATGACTGCTGCTGGGTCTAACCCTATATGACTGCTGGTGGGTCTAACCCTATATGACTGCTGCTGGGTCTAACCCTATATGACTGCTGGTGGGTCTAACCCTATATGACTGCTGGTGGGTCTAACCCTATATGACTGCTGCTGGGTCTAACCCTATATGACTGCTGCTGGGTCTAACCCTGTATGACTGCTGGTGGGTCTAACCCTATATGACTGCTGCTGGGTCTAACCCTATATGACTGCTGCTGGGTCTAACCCTGTATGACTGCTGGTGGGTCTAACCCTATATGACTGCTGCTGGGTCTAACCCTATATGACTGCTGCTGGGTCTAACCCTATATGACTGCTGGTGGGTCTAACCCTATATGACTGCTGCTGGGTCTAACCCTATATGACTGCTGGTGGGTCTAACCCTATATGACTGCTGGTGGGTCTAACCCTATATGACTGCTGCTGGGTCTAACCCTATATGAATGCTGCTGGGTCTAACCCTATATGACTGCTGGTGGGTCTAACCCTATATGACTGCTGCTGGGTCTAACCCTATATGACTGCTGGTGGGTCTAACCCTGTATGACTGCTGCTGGGTCTAACCCTATATGACTGCTGGTGGGTCTAACCCTATATGACTGCTGCTGGGTCTAACCCTATATGACTGCTGCTGGGTCTAACCCTGTATGACTGCTGCTGGGTCTAACCCTATATGACTGCTGCTGGGTCTAACCCTATATGACTGCTGCTGGGTCTAACCCTGTATGACTGCTGCTGGGTCTAACCCTGTATGACTGCTGCTGGGTCTAACCCTATATGACTGCTGCTGGGTCTAACCCTATATGACTGCTGCTGGGTCTAACCCTATATGACTGCTGCTGGGTCTAACCCTATATGACTGCTGCTGGGTCTAACCCTATATGACTGCTGCTGGGTCTAACCCTGTATGACTGCTGCTGGGTCTAACCCTATATGACTGCTGCTGGGTCTAACCCTGTATGACTGCTGCTGGGTCTAACCCTATATGACTGCTGCTGGGTCTAACCCTATAGGACTTTCTTTCCTGACCCCCTGCTGATTTGGGACTTTTGCCCACTGACAAAGAAAATGATCAGTCAATTTTTGTGGGAAGTTAATTTGAACAGTAAGAGACAGAATAACAGAAAAATACATGTAAATTATTTTATTATTTTATTTGCATTTTAATGTGACATATGTATTTGGACAAGGTCATATCTTGCCCGTAGCACAATCTCCTGGTCAACATGTATGACCAGTATTATATATTTTCGTATTTACATTTTTGGGGGGGAGCATTCTTTTTTATACAGTTTGCAGATGCTGCTGTTTGAATCACAACTCCAGCTAAGATTCTGACAATGTTGTAAGAAGATTGTTTCAAAGGGGTTTATTAATGAAATGCCCCAAAATATGACTGGAAGGAAATACTTCATAACAGTCATACAGTCGTTTTGATGCAACTTTAGGTGTGAGTCTGCCACAGCCAATCACCATCCTTCCTTTCACCAAGGGAAATAAGACAACCCTGTTTCATTTTACACTTCACTCTTAGTATTTTGATGTGAAAATCAACATCAACAAATGTTCGTTTTTTTTCAATTCAATATTCATGAATAATCAGTATGCATACAGCTATCAGCAGTTGTACAAAGCAGGGTGAAGTGGGCATTTTTTTTTTAAACACTTCAGCAGGATATGTGCTCAGACTGAGGGATCTGCAACTCTCTCCTCCTGGGTAGGGAACAGTCGAGGTTCCTTACCCAGAGAGCCGGGGAAGTGTGTGTGTGTGTGTGTGTGTGTGTGTGTGTGTGGGGGGGGGGGTCATGTAGATTCACCCTCTACAACATCTGGAAGATCAGAAGATACTTGTCTGAGTGTTCCACCCAGCTGCTACTCCAAGCTCCCATGTCACCCCGCTCCACACCTCCCTCCCCTGGCTTCCCATCATGGCATGTATCAGATTCATGACCCTGGTAGTGACCTTCCAGGCAGTGAACAGGACGGCACCCGACTACATCAAGTCCCTCCTCCAGTCTTACAGCCCCACCTACCACCGCACTTCCCTTTAGCACTTTCACACAATGAATGTTTCATAATCTGACCACCCACAGTGTTTGGGGCAATAACGTTGTTGTGATCAACGACCAATGCTCTTCTGTAAAGCTCTCTCTCTTGGAAGTCGCTTTGGATAAAAGCGTCTGCTAAATGAACCAAAGTAAATGTAATACAGAAACCCCTGGTTTAAACTTGCACTTACTTCATTAACTCCAAATCATGATTCGTAGAGCAGCAACAATGTCTGTGATTTCTCTTGCAGACATTGTCTACCGCAACTTGCGGTAACTTACTGGCTGAGTAAAATATCCATTGTGGCAGTGGCAAATCTCAACCAAATTGACTTGTTCAACATATTTATTTCTATTTGTAAGGACATGGTGTCCTTTATGTGGTAGGTAGAGAGAAGGAATAACATGCTGAAAACAGCCTGACGATTCAAACCCAGTTCGTCATGGCGATGCTTCGGCCTTTTGAATACGATTTATACTTATTCGAAATCTTCAAATCAATACAGGTACGTCTTTTTTCATGTGACAAATTAAGATATATTATTTTCCTATTGTAAATTAATTTACATCAAATTATTATTTTTTACAATTAAAGTTTTATTGTTTGAAAACATGTTTTTTTAAAGATTGTTTTGTCGGTTTTGGTTAGGAATTCTAACAAGCTAATAAGTAATAAGTAATAATAATTAATCGTGTGTAGTAATATCACCCCAACACATGTGTGTGTGTTTGCACAAACCATTGTGTTCTAGTAGTTTGTTATTAGTTTAGGGGTTCTCATGGTTCCTGCTCAGAAAAGATTAAAGAGGGGCTCGGAGGGCGGGGGTGGGGGGGGGGGGGGGGGGGGGGGGGGGCTCCCTCTTAGGGGGCCTCAATAAATCAAGTGCAATGCAATGACTCAATCTATGAGATGGCAGCCTTGAACGCAGGATATGAAAAATCTTAATGTGGTTGATTTAAGGCATAGTGAGTTAGCCATCACTGTGGTTAGAAAGGTAAGAAAGACAAATTAAAGCCTAAACTTGAAGTAATTAAATGTGTATTTAGCAAGCCGTCACTGAAAATGTAGCGGGTGCAAATTATTTCCATTACAAACTGAGATATCCTAGCAAGCAGGATGTCAGGCATGCTTGGCCTGCCGATATCTGTCAACTGATTCCGAGCCCCACAAGCCAACAAGGCTCGATAGGACTCCTTCTTTAGTTTGACAGCATCCCTTCCTTCTGGTGTCCACCACCAGAGACCTCGCGACCACAGCCACGGGCTGCTACATTGACAATGGAGGCCAAGAACATGGTCCACTCAGAATCAATGCCCCGGGATCTGTGAGAAGCTCTTCTGGAGGTGTGAGTCGAAGACCCCGCTGACAGATGGATCCACAAGACGTTCCCAACAGACCCTCACGATATGTTTGGACCTTCCAAGTCTGTCTAACTTCCCCCCCCGCCAGCGGATCTGACTCACAACCAGGTGGTGATCGGTTGACAGCTCCGCCCCTCTCTCACCCGAGTGTCCAAGACACACGGCCGCAGGTCAGAAGACACGACAACAAAGTCGATCATCGACCTTCGGCCTAGAGTGTCCTGGTGCCACGTGCACTGATGGACACTCTTGTGCTTGAACATGGTGTCCATTAAATGTACTGTCTTCAAAATGCACATATTACCTACAGTAATAATATAGTGTATTAGTAAAAATAGTGTATTTTTGTTAATTTCGTCTTTCCCTATAGTTTGGTATGTTGACAGAAGGCTGTGGCTGTCTATTCCTGTATTAAGGTAGAGTTAGTGAACACTAAAAAAGTCGTGTTCTATGACCAGTTCTCCAACCTGCTCTGCTGCTGTATCACATTAGTGTGATCTGTGTGTATGGGAGCATTTTTCTGCATGCTTCCAGATTTCAAATCCTACATCCAAGACCAGAATAGCTTTGCCATAAATAAAAAAACAGCAATGCAGTCGCTCAATGAACCTTGCATATTGTGACATATTGAGAGTAGTGCAGTACCACAAGGGAGATTAATAACATGCATATAGACTGATGTGAATCGACTAAAATAAGGGTCACTAATTGGCAGACCGCGGTACTGATCTTGAACTTGATGCAATACAATTTGGACCCAAGCCAAAATCAACATTCTAATTGAGTTATGATCAAAGCTAGTTGTCATTGGTCTGTGATACTTCACTCTAGCCTACAGAGTATATGGAATATTAATGCGTTTTCTATCTTCAGTGTCCAATCCAAGGGTCCAGTCAGGAGCTGTGATCATGTGATCACCAGTATAAGTCACTCAATGTTGACTAGAAGGTTCTGTAGGTCACCTCGGTTGTGTGTCATTCACAAAGCAGGCTAATCGATTTGTAAACGGTCCTGTTTGTTTTTTAGGGAAAAATCATGGCAACTAACATTTATTCAGAAAATCCCAAATTTCCGAAAGAGTGGGGAACAGAACCCTAACCGATGTGTTTAATCTGAGATAAGACGGCTGCCCTTGTCAACAGTGGTAAAGTGAAACATCACCATGACAACAGTGGTAAAGTGAAACATCACCATGACAACAGTGGTAAAGTGAAACATCACCATGACAACAGTGGTAAAGTGAAACATCACCATGACAACAGTGGTAAAGTGAAACATCACCATGACACAAAGCACAGACACTTAGCACAGAACAAAATGACCCCAACTCTGAGGTAAGAGCCAAAAAGATAATCCACCCCTGTTCTGGACCCTGGACTGAATGGACCCTCTGGGTTTCAAACTGAGTCAAGTATGGAAACAGGTCAACCTAACCTGGCTTGACTGGGAAAGAGTCACTGTTGTAAGTTGATATCCTGGGAATTCCTGTGACTGGAAATATCCTGAGCACTGGTGTCACTCACTCTGATGAGGGTCATTCTGCCTTAAGATGAGCAAAGCTGATTCAGACAGAGCACTAAGGCAGCATATGTCACCACTCATTAACACACCTGTATTAGCCAGCACAAGCCCACTGGGTCACGTCCAATGAAGACAGGCTTTAAAGGCCGTGCAGATAAGCACACACTCACCCCGACTGTCTAATGATCAGTGCTGCTGCTGCCTTCCATCATCCTCTTTCTCCCCCTTGTGTCAGTCTGTCTGTCAGGGGGATTATATTTCTAGTGATCCCTGCCTCATGTATGAATGTGTCTTTTAGAGGAGGTAGGGAGCGCTTCCCTTTAGACGTTCCACTCCGCCAAAGTCAAACATATTTCCATGTCATGGTTATCAATAAATCCTCAAATATAATAAGTGAGTTTCTTGAAAGACTTATTTTCAGTTCTTCAACCTGTTTTACAGATGAAATTCCTCCATTCTTAATGAGGTGCAGATTTGGAATCAAACCCAACAATCAAACTGTGCAAAATTGGCCAATTATTGTATTTCTGATTTGACAAAATGTACAACACAGAGTAGTTTGAACATGTTGTTTGCTGTGGGTATATTTGTTGTTTGTTGTGGGTATATGTGTTGTTTGTTGTGGGTATATGTGTTGTTTGTTGTGGGTATATGTGTTGTTTGTTGTGGGTATATTTGTTGTTTGTTGTGGGTATATGTGTTGTTTGTTGTGGGTATATGTGTTGTTTGTTGTGGGTATATGTGTTGTTTGTTGTGGGTATATGTGTTGTTTGTTGTGGGTATATGTGTTGTTTGTTGTGGGTATATGTGTTGTTTGTTGTGGGTATATGTGTTGTTTGTTGTGGGTATATGTGTTGTTTGTTGTGGGTATATGTGTTGTTTGTTGTGGGTATATGTGTTGTTTGTTGTGGGTATATGTGTTGTTTGTTGTGGGTATATTTGTGATCTGGAGAACTAAAAGATCACAAATGACTCAATGAAAGATGTGTAAATTCCTTTCACATGTGCCAACCAAACTAACACCATGTGTTGCATTATTACCCTTTAATTCATATTCCCAAATGTATATCTAAAATAAAAACAGTGTTTGTTGACCCATACAATTATATCCCAATGTCAACTCTTTGCTGTGTTGCACACGTCTATTCAGACGATGATTAAAAAGTAGAACAAGTAGTTTTCTGACAGATGGTGCGGCCATTTCACCGCTTCACCAATGTCAGAAAAGCAGGGTTATGATGTACCGAGGCTGCTGTCTGCACTGAGATCGTCTTCAACCAGAGCACTTGCTGAGCCTATTGCCAGCACCGTATGTGTGAGTCGCAAAGGATTTCACCAAACTGCCTGTCTTTGACGTTCCCAGAAGATATTCCCTGCGTCTTTGACAGCGTACCTGCCCTCTCCTGTAGCAATACAATAAATGGCTATTTATCATGGTTGAGATAGATTTGACAGGTTCCACCTTTCAAATTCAACAGCATTCGCAAACTCTGTATAAATTGTGCCTTTCAGTCAGCTGGAATCTAAACGTAAGCTGAAATAAACTAGGATCAGTCATTTTAATCATGTTCATTTAAAAAAATACTTCAATAACTTACACATCACAAGGAAATATCTAAATACTGTACATTTTGCATTATGAATTACAAGCTTTCAAAATAAATGAAACAATGTAACGATATTCGGCTATTAATAGCTAGAGTGTGAACAATCTATAAGGGACATGAAACATGCAACTACCTCATTGTAAGAAGTCATCCTGTACTTGTGTAAAACACTCTTTGTTCCTCGTCCCTCCTTCTCAGCCTTGTTTGGAGGACGGGCTCATCCACAGACTTATTAAAATGGCTTTGACCTCATTATACTGCCTGGACACAGCTGTCTGCTTCTTTTTAATATCAGCAAAAGCAGGAAGGGAGGAAGAGCTGAGGTGGAGGGGGGGGGGGGGGGGGGGATTTGTTTGAGACCCACAAGCTGTGAGTCACGTAGAAATGAGCCGGAGCGAGGTGTGGGGAAGTGTGGGGAGACCTGGGGAGAGATGCAGGTGTTGAGATGGATCTCATTCAGCATGTGTGCCTTGTCGGCTGTGATCTGAGTGTTCTTGCACAATGCTGGGAATACCATTAACATTGAGCAGAATTATTCTGACGACCACCAATGATTACCTCATTAGGACGCAAAAAAACGAACACCTGCACACCTCTGCCATAAACACACACTACAAACACACACTGACAGACACACCAACACACACTGACAATCCTACACACACACAGGCCTGGCAGGTGCCCAGTAAGATACGGGCAATAACAAATGGTGTTCTTAATGTAGCCTACAAAAAGATGCTGGTCATAAAGTTGGGTCATTACATTTCACATTAAAGTACGCGCTGTTAAACATCAATATTAGAACTGATATGTTCTTTTACATTTCTTGAAAAAAAATTCTTGAATTTAGATGCGTAAAAGGTATTAGATGAATGCAACACTACTCATGCACACACAGAAGAGCACACATAGGTACACATACAAAACACAGATGAATATGCAAACACACTTGTGAATGCACACACACAGAGTGATGCACACACACAGAGTGATGCACACACCTTAATACTCATACTGTCTGAAATAGAAACTCCCCATATTCCATCTTCAGAAGTTCTATTTTCCAGCCCTGGGTTCGATGCCTGGTGATGTGGTTCTCAAACGGTTATTCTGGAGAAAGAAAAGATAACATGAACTAACGATTCAGAGCTTTATCTCTCCCCAGCAGGATCATGCTCAGCAATATGGTATTATTCATGCCCAGGACCCCTCAGGTAATATTGTTTATTATTCAAAAAAGAGTACAAAGTAACTTCCCTGGTCTGTTTCCCAACGCAGAACCTGAAAGCATCATTTCCTGTCTGTATAATGAAGAGAAGTTCTACCCGATCAACACACACACACACCTACACACACCACCACACACACACACACACACACACTCACACACACACACCTGCACACACCACCACACACACACACACACACACACTCACACACACACACCTACACACACCACCACACACACACCCACACACACACACACACACACTCACACACACACACCTACACACACCACCACACACACACACACACACACACACCACCACACACACACACACACACACACTCACACACACACACCTACACACACCACCACACACACACACACACACACTCACACACACACACACCTACACACACCACCACACACACACACACACACACACTCACACACACACACACCTACACACACCACCACACACACACACACACACACACTCACACACACACACCTACACACACCACCACACACACACCCACACACACACACACACACACACCTACACACACCACCACACACACACACACACACACTCACACACACCTACACACACCACCACACACACACACACACACACTCACACACACACACCTACACACACCACCACACACACACACACACACACTCACACACACACACCTACACACACCACCACACACACACACACACACACTCACACACACACACCTACACACACCACCACACACACACACACACACACTCACACACACACACCTACACACACCACCACACACACACCCACACACACACACACACACACACCTACACACACCACCACACACACACACACACACACTCACACACACACACCTACACACACCACCACACACACACACACACACACTCACACACACACACCTACACACACCACCACACACACACCCACACACACACACACACAAACTCACAAACTCACACACACCTACACACACCACCACACACACGCACACACACTCACACACACACACTCACACACACACACCTACACACACAACCACACACACGCACACACACTCACACACACACACCTACACGCACCACCACACACACACACACACACACACACCACCACACACACACGCACACACACACAACTAACCGATTATTGAGTGAAGTCTGCTGATCGATCATTGTCTAGGAAATAATGACAGTGTCTGTGTAAAATGGAATTGGAAATAAAAAACAATGTGGACTGGGAGGAATGTAAGTTAAGATGGCAGACATGAGGCACTGATGGCAGACACGGTTACTCACACATAGCTCTCCATCCAATTTAGTGGTAAACATGTGAGCTATTACTGTTGAAGGCATCAGTGAATAGGACCTGGAAGAAATCCCAACAAGTAATTATACAAGTCCAGAGCAGCTGCTTTCATTCTTATCTAGTGTGGACTTATTTTATATACGGTAACAGAGCCAGACTCTTGAATCAAGATTTCATTGTTCAGTCTTCTACAATTCCTGTCTGAGTTTTTGATGTAGAATAAAACATCAGTTGGCTTGAATCCAAATCTGTGGAAAATTAGCAAAGTGAGGTTTAGATTTGTGTCAACCTTTAACAGCTTACTGCTCAAAAGGTCAAGGTCTTATTTAAAATATATAATTCTGTTAGGGACTCTATGTTTTACTCGGCCATACTTGACTAAACTTGGAGCAAGCGCTCTGCTCAAAAAAGTGACCTTCTCAGATTAGTAAAGCCACAAGAAATGTATTTGGTTTCATCCCTATAGTCAGTAATTGCAATCCGTATCCAATGCATGATTGCTGTATAAACGTTCCCCTATTGCACCACTATTGGTATGTCAATGTGTAATTCAACCAGGTATATTCATAATGCTTCTTATCTAATTGTTTATTTATTTTATGTTATTAGTGGGTTTCCTTCCAAATGTAAAACCCAAATATATTGTAAATTATTTTGAGCCATGACATTTATGTCATTTTAAAGATTAAGTAAATTTTGTGGTTATTTGATCATGCATCTTAATGTGTATCATGCAGTATAGAGAGGAGGAAAATTTATGGAACTTATGTTGATCAAAGGAACACTCTGTGAATATTTGGAAAGATCTGAAGAGTGGAACCCAGAGCTGGTGCTCAGCTTATGATTGAAAGTGAGGAACGTTCTGTATGAATGAAACCTGTTCTTGCTCTTCCAGTCCTTGTCTACCCTGTCCTACCATAAGCCATGTGTAAACCCTTTAATGAGGTCCAGACTTAAACCTTTACTAATCCCCTCCTCTTCGTTTAATGCTTATCCTTAGTCCTGTTAAGGGTCATGGAAAGCATACGTAGTTCATCACAAAGCTCATATGTTGTTTATTACGCTGATCTTGGTAAAGTAGTATTACCATGCTCATTGTATCACTTTATCCCAGGATTAACCGGATTCTATCTGGACATATTTGTGTCACAGTTGAATTGTCACAGCCATTTTAAGTTGGGACTGAACCAGAAACATCCATCACTGTAATGGTGTTTAGTAAGTCAGTGTTATCCTAATGATCACAAACACTGACTGCTGCAATTATGTTGTTTAATCAAATAGTGTGCTTTGTGTAATTAGTTGGATACAGTATGTTGCACAAAAGAAGAGGAAAGGGATATGTGAACAATAAACATCCTTTGCCTCAGGATAGAAGGAATTACAAAGCAAGTTAACAACTTTGTACAATAATTGACAAACTAACACTCCAGCACTGACAAACCCAGATGACTCTTGTGAAAACTCTAATCTCATCTCAGTACATTTGCATTAAAAATCAATAAAACTAGTTTATGTCTTCACAGTCCAATACAGACTTTACAGACACTCCTGACAGCTGTGTCTATAGGTCTATATATGCTATTGTCCAACCTACTGTAGAGGAATTTAGCCATCATCTCTGATCAGGGAGAACTGGGTGACCTTAGACCAGGTGGGGTATCTGGCCTCATAGTGGAGAACCTGACCTCATAGTGGAGTACCTGACCTCATAGTGGAGTACCTGGCCTCATAGTGGAGTACCTGACCTCATAGTGAAGTATCTGGCCTCATAGTGGGGTATCTGGCCTCATAGTGGAGTACCTGGCCTCATAGTGGAGTACCTGGCCTAATAGTGGAGTACCTGACCTCATAGTGGAGTATCTGACCTCATAGTGGAGTACCTGGCCTCATAGTGGAGTACCTGGCCTCATAGTGGAGTACCTGACCTCATAGTGAAGTATCTGGCCTCATAGTGGGGTATCTGGCCTCATAGTGGAGTACCTGGCCTCATAGTGGAGTACCTTACCTCATAGTGGAGTATCTGACCTCATAGTGGAGTACCTGGCCTCATAGTGGAGTACCTGGCCTCATAGTGGAATACCTGACCTCATAGTGGAGTATCTGACCTCATAGTTGAGTACCTGGCCTCATAGTGGAGAACCTGGCCTCATAGTGGAGTACCTGGCCTCATAGTGGAGTATCCGGCCTCATAGTGGAGTATCCGGCCTCATAGTGGAGTACCTGGCCTCATAGTGGAGTACCTGGCCTCATAGTGGAGTACCTGACCTCATAGTGGAGTATCTGGCCTCATAGTGGAGTATCCGGCCTCATAGTGGAGTACCTGGCCTCATAGTGGAGTACCTGGCCTCATAGTGGAGTACCTGGCCTCATAGTGGAGTACCTTACCTCATAGTGGAGTATCTGGCCTCATAGTGGAGTACCTGGCCTCATAGTGGAGTACCTTACCTCATAGTGGAGTACCTTACCTCATAGTGGAGTACCTGGCCTCATAGTGGAGTATCCGGCCTCATAGTGGAGTACCTGGCCTCATAGTGGAGTACCTGACATCATAGTGGAGTATCTGACCTCATAGTGGAGTACCTTACCTCATAGTGGAGTACCTGACCTCATAGTGGAGTAACTGGCCTCATAGTGGAGTACCTGGCCTCATAGTGGAGTACCTGACCTCATAGTGGAGTATCCGGCCTCATAGGGGAGTACCTGACCTCATAGTGGAGTACCTGGCCTCATAGTGGAGTACCTGGCCTCATAGTGGAGTACCTGGCCTCATAGTGGAGTATCCGGCCTCATAGTGGAGTACCTGGCCTCATAGTGGAGTACCTGACCTCATAGTGGAGTATCTGACCTCATAGTGGAGTACTTTACCTCATAGTGGAGTACCTGACCTCATAGTGGAGTACCTGACCTCATAATGGAGTATCTGGCCTCATAGTGGAGAACCTGACCTCATAGTGGAGTACCTGACCTCATAGTGGAGTATCTGACCTCATAGTGGAGTATCTGACCTCATAGTGGAGTACCTGACCTCATAGTGGAGTATCTGACCTCATAGTGGAGTACCTGACCTCATAGTGGAGTACCTGACCTCATAGTGGAGTATCTGACCTCATAGTGGAGTATCTGACCTCATAGTGGAGTATCTGACCTCATAGTGGAGTACCTGACCTCATTGTGGAGAACCTGGCCTCATAGTCAGGATGTGAAACCCTGTCCATCACACTGCTGGTATCTCATCTTCCTACTGTGAACACCCGTGTCTCACTCTCCTGCTGGATCATCCTCTCTGTAATGTTCACAGTATTTTGATAGCATTTTCCCCCTGCTGTTCATCTCACATGTTTTTTCTCCTACATTTCCAGTCAGTAATTCCTGTCTGATCTCCTTACTGTGACCATCAGCTCCCCTGTCCTGCTGACCTTGCACCTCTGCACTGACACCACTATTCTGCTGTTTGCTGCTCCTCTCACATACGTGCTGTACATTTACATTCAGCCAGTAACCACAGTCATTTATCTACGTACAGTATATGTATGCTTATCCTACCTGCTACAATTTTGTTATTAATTGAATCTTTTATTAATGAGTTAGGCTCTACGTGTGTCTAACCTTGAGCTGTGATTGTTAGTCTGACTCCCTTGCTGCCCAGACATCCTGCAGGTCTTTAGATATGCTTCACAGAACATGAATTGTCACACACCTGATCATGGATGATGCAGAGGCATGAACCTGTTGTGCGTCGGACTTTGCTTCCGTCGAGTGCTTTTAGTTTTGTTCACAAACATTATTTTATGCCTAAAATAAAAGGAAAAATTTGACAAAAGAATGATTGGCATGTCTTGTTGGTTGTGTTAAAGTTTCCCCTTCAAAGTCTTGTTAAAGTTCGTGCACTAGAGCAAGCAAACAATGTTATCTCTTAATAACTATTAAGCTGATCCGTTCCATGACATCGGGTAAATAGGCTCAGATTAAAATGTGTTAGTTATACCTTAGCTAAAAGTAGGCTTTTAGTTAAGTAGGTAATGATGAAGGATAGCTGACATTGTGTGTCTGACTAGAAGCTGTGGCGACACTGTGACACTGCGACAGCAGTGAGTTCCCATACTGTGGATAACTTGACTGTTTGGCAGAAAGACTTTACCAAACCCGAAACCCTGCAACAGAACATAAATACAAATACAAGAAACTCAACTGAAAGCAAGACGCACATTTTGACATAGTCGTTGTAGTCCATATATTGAGCATGTTTTTGGGAGGTGAAAATAATAATATAAATGATTAGAAAGAAAAATAAGATAAAGTAAGATAATCCTTTCTTTGTCCCACAGTGGGGAAACTGCAGTTTCTAACAGCCTAACCTCTTATCTTCATGAAGAGGTATGGATGTGGAGGTTACTGGTGCCACTGGATGGAAGCATCTCTGTTGCTCTTGTTTAGTTGTTCAAACTCTCCTCACATTTCAAGCCCAGATAGCTGAATTCAGAGGAAGGTTTCATTCACCTCATTTCACTTAGTGAGTTGATATGGGGGTTAGGTAGCTCAGTGGTTAAGACGTTGGCCTCGTGATCGGAAGGTTGTGAGATCGAACCCCCGCTGTGGCCATGTGACATTGTGTCCTTGGGCAAGGCCCTTCACCCTACTTGCCTCAGGGATAATGTCCCTGTACTTACCGTAAGTCACTTTGGATAAATGAATAAATTAAATGTCAATATTGTAAACCTACTTCATTATACAGACAGATCAAGGGCATTAACATCATCTTTTGTGAAACTACAAGTTTCACATTGTTCCTATCTGAATTACGTATCAGGTTGAAGAACATGGTTTTCCTCAGGTGTTCTTGAAAACACAGGTGAACATGGACTGACAGCCACTAAGAGGTGACCTGGCTGTACACATGGCATCAGTGGGGGAATCTGTCCAGAAATGTTTTGTTTAAAATCTCTATTTTTACTGTGTTTTTCTTCTCATATCTTTGAGACACCTGGGAGTCAGGTGGCTTGCTGGTTCGAAACCTGGTCGTGCCAAATGAAGTTGTGTCCTTGGTCAAGACACTTCACCTTACTTGCCTCAGGGGGAATGTCCCTGTACTTGCTGTAAGTCACTCTGGATAAGAGCGTCTGCTGTTCCCCTCCCCCTCCCCCCCTCCCCCCCCCCCTCCCCCTCCTCAAGTCTCTGGGGACATCATCAGTCTGGAGACACTCAATATCCTCACCTTCCCCCGTCTCTGTTCAACTCTGTGAGGTGATTGGCTGCAATCCTCATGTCCATCAGCTGGGGACATTTAAACAGGCTTGTTACTTCAGTCTCCCACACTAGGAGGGAGAAACTGAATCCCATGATTTCTAACCCCTCCTCCAACACCATCTCTTTAGACAATCCCAACTGGTTTTTAGGTGTATGACTCATTTATAACAATGATATATTTAAAGTAAAAGAGTTAAGTGAATGACAGGGTTTTTTGCTCACATGCATCTATGTTTTTAAGATGACTTTTCTTTTTTATAATCACTATTTAGTAACTTCCTTCCTACCAGATCGTTTTTAATATCAGTTTCTTTTTTTCAGTGCATAGTTACTTCTTTTCACCCATCTCCCATTTGAACAGGAAACTACAGTTCTTCTATATAGTATAACGTTAGGTGATACCCAGATGTGGTCGGGGTTACAATTTACGTAACATTATTTTTATTATAACATAAAGTTTTAGACGAAGCGTTAAACAAATAATCCGTGGAAAAAGTACAACCAAAGTAGATGGTTCTCCAATCATTCAGAATCAAGGTCAGCCACATCACACAGTGAATCTGAAATGCTTAAAGACAATTGAACAATAACATATTGATTCTAGTAGCTAGCTAATGAATGTATGGTGAACAAAAATAAATAACACTACAGTGTGAAACAACATCTCAATGGAAGTCAGGTGGCTGAGCGGTAAGGGAGTCAGCTCGTAATCTGAAGGCTGTGCAAACATTATGTTGTGTCCTTAGGCAAGACACTTCACCCTGCTTGCCTCAGGAGGAATGTCCTTGTACTTACTGTAAATCATTCTGGAAAATAGCGTCTGCTAAATGACTTCATGTAAATGCTATTTGTCAACCGCAGTCTTACAATATCATTACAATCACAGTAGTAGCAGCAGCATAGCGCAGCAAAAAACAAGATATGCATCATCAGTCTTTTGAAGGTGCAGTTTCATAGCAGAAATTTCAATTTGTAGAATTTATTTAAATCTATTTTAAGCTTTTCACAAACCAAAAGCAGCACACATTTTTGGTCTTTGGTCTCTTCCAACCTCTTCATGCTGCATTTCACTGTTTTATCTTTTATAATATCTGGTTCGTGATTAGTTATTCTGTTTTCATTCAGTCAGAAGATAGCTAATGTCTGTGGCATGTTAATTGCTTGTGAACCGTGCCACCCATACACCAGAGCCTGTAATTCTGATTTGCTTCGGTTCAAGACGTAAGCATTGACAGCTGAGCGATCATGCACCCTTTTGAAATAAGAAAAGGTTTCCAAAATGGTCTAATTTCATATTAATCCATCATTAGCCTTGCTCATAATTACGTTGGCCTCTCAGAATCCTCACTAACTCCATGACTTCCCTTAATAGTACCAAGTACAGCCGTACCTCATTCAACATCTAAAATACTAAATAATGTTTCTCATGTTGAGGTGATGTCACTCAAAATATTTCAGCAATATTTCTCTATTTAATGAATTCATGCCTATCTCAGCATGACCTCTTGAGATTATTCTAGAACGTCAATCGAACACCTGGGTTTTTAATGGGATGTATTGAAAATGATAATATGGAGATTGACTGTGTCTGTAAGTAAGTGTGGATAATTGAAAGACTGCTGTATACCTTGTATAGGAGGACACTTGATACACATGTGTACCACTGATCAGGTTCTAAGAGTAACCTGCTGCAGTGTCAAAGGAGACCAATTACACTTCCTCTCAATCAATCCCGCCTAGCAACTGAACCAACATCAAACTCATCGATTGAGAAGTTGGCTTCAAGAAAACATGAGGCGATCAAGCCTCACAATTGCACTCAGCTACATTGATCTTCTGCAGTCCTCTCCCAGGTCCAATAGACAGATAAATAGAGATGCTGGACATCTGTATGTGACATCTGTATGTGAGCAGGTGAAGCTGGTTAGATATTTACATACAAAAGCACATGACGGGAACAAACACACCCACAGTATGTCAACATGTTTAGGAAGGACTTGACATACATGTTCTGAGTTAATTACCTGTATAAAACATCAAACCCTTCTATACATTGTTGCTGCACGTGCTTCTCATTAAATGTGTTTACGCAAAGATCCTGTGTTTTCTACATTTGACAACCAAATGCATGTTTTTCACTTGCAAACACTGTATATTGGCTTACTTTATTCAAATGTTTGATTCATGACATGGATAGAGCTTAACTCTGTGTTCACTAGTGAAACGTCTATTTGTACAGTTTATGAGGATGGATATAATAAGTAAGCAGAAGTGAACCTGAACTGCTGGATTCAATTCAATACATATTTATTCAGTTCATGGCATAGTTGTTGTTTAGGTTCTTCTGAATAGGAAACTGTATGTCAGGCATGTTTTATTTAAAAACTCAGTTTTCTACCATGCAATTTGAACGTTGAATGTTGAGTCCTGTATGACTATATTCAGTGTTGGGGGAACAATCGTCCGTTTTAAAGAAGGACTCAATGTTCAGAGAATTCTCAACCTTGTCACCCAGAAACGATTCGAGCAGCTGTCAAAAACTACCAATTTATGCTGTGAGTATTCTGACTGTGGGAATAGGAAACATGCCCTTGTTCTGGCTGAAGGACACACAATAGTGTGGCCAGTTTTATCAAACTGTTACAAAGATAAACCTTGAGACCCTGAGGCTACAATTGCCTGGGAAAGTGTTTTGAATATTTTATGAAGTGTACGGCGGAGGGAGAGCCATCTTGACTGACTGTGATGTCTGAGGCATAAAAACTTTGTTGAAAATTCATTTCACATTTTCACCCTGATTAACTCATTGAATTGCAACTTTGGTTAACTTCTGCTGAGCTTTCTTAGATATGATGGGAGACTGCAGGTCTGCAGAAACGTGTTTTAGTTACCAAATTAAAAATCCAAGACAACATTGACAATTTAATTGAACATAGTTTATGCAAATGTCTTGTAAAAGAGCTTTGCAATGCGCTGCAGCGATATCTTCAGTTAGATTATGTTTTGAGGACACGTTAACACAGATGTTTTCGCAGGTTTTAATTTACATGACATTACATTTAGTCATTTAGCAGATCCTCTTATCCAGAGCGATTTACAGCAAGTACAAGGACATTCCATCCAAGGCAAGTAGGGTGAAGTGCCTTGCCCAAGGACACAACCTCTTTTGGCACAGCCACCAATCGAACCGGCAAACTTCTGATTACTAGACCGATTCCCTAAACGCTCGGCCACCTGACTTTAACATTGGTTAAAGGTCATCCTCCATTTTAGAAAATGATAGGAAAAAACAAGGCAAAAGCATGACATGATGGTAATCCTTTATGGTTATGGTATTTTTACACTGTTTTATTAATTTAACACTCTACCTTCCAACCAGCCGATCCCACCTGTAGAATATATGCACTCATATTTTTTGTCTACTTTTTATATTCCTATGTTATCTCTTATGTATAGTTTGTTTCATAGTATTCTATATATCTTTTATACTTAAGATTGTAAAAAATATATATATAAATCGAACTTGCCTACTTTAAAAAAGAAGAAGTTTGCACCATCTTGCCACAGTAAATTCTGTGTTTGTGCTATTTACATGGTGAATAAAATAAAACAGATTGTCTTTATGTCCTATCGCTGGGCTGAAGCAGCCATTTTAGTTTTCTGTCTGTTCTTTGTCCCTTGTGTTCTCAGCTGCTCCATCATTCACATCCACAGCATCTTTCCTTTTAACCAACAACATGTGGCTCATCTACAGTCAAGTCAACAGTATGAATCCAGGTTCCACATCCACTCATCATCAGTTAAATGTTGGTGTCCCTCCCTCTGTCACCTCCAGTGTTTGGCCTGTCTCCTCCGTCCAGCATCCCCCTGGAGTCTCCTCCGTCCAGCATCCCCCTGGAGTCTCCTCCGTCCAGCATCCCCCTGGAGTCTCCTCCGTCCAGCATCCCCCTGGAGTCTCCTCCGTCCAGCATCCCCCTGGAGTCTCCTCCGTCCAGCATCCCCCTGGAGTCTCCTCTGTCCAGCATCCCCCTGGAGTCTCCTCTCCCAGCATCCCCCTGGAGTCTCCTCTCCCAGCGTCCCCCTGGAGTCTCCTCCGTCCAGCATCCCCCTGGAGTCTCCTCCGTCCAGCATCCCCCTGGAGTCTCCTCTCCCAGCGTCCCCCTGGAGTCTCCTCCGTCCAGCATCCCCCTGGAGTCTCCTCCGTCCAGCATCCCCCTGGAGTCTCCTCCGTCCACCATCCCCCTGGAGTCTCCTCTCCCAGCGTCCCCCTGGAGTCTCCTCCGTCCAGCATCCCCCTGGAGTCTCCTCCGTCCAGCATCCCCCTGGAGTCTCCTCCGTCCAGCATCCCCCTGGAGTCTCCTCTGTCCAGCATCCCCCTGGAGTCTCCTCTCCCAGCGTGCCCCTGGAGTCTCCTCCGTCCAGCATCCCCCTGGAGTCTCCTCCGTCCAGCATCCCCCTGGAGTCTCCCCCGTCCAGCATCCCCCTGGAGTCTCCTCCGTCCAGCATCCCCCTGGAGTCTCCTCTCCCAGCATCCCCCTGGAGTCTCCTCCGTCCAGCATCCCCCTGGAGTCTCCTCTGTCCAGCATCCCCCTGGAGTCTCCTCTCCCAGCGTGCCCCTGGAGTCTCCTCCGTCCAGCATCCCCCTGGAGTCTCCTCCGTCCAGCATCCCCCTGGAGTCTCCTCCGTCCAGCATCCCCCTGGAGTCTCCTCTCCCAGCATCCCCCTGGAGTCTCCTCTCCCATCAGCCCCTGCCTGCTCCCCCACTTCAGAACAAACCATCACCTGCTTCATGTGTTCTTGTGTTCTACCTGCCAGCCTGTCTCTACTCCGTGTTATCTACTCCATTTAGCTCTACTAGGAAGGGTACAGATGTAATTAATAAAGAGATTGTAATAGATCCCGTATGTATGAGCTGTAAACAGACTCTGCACTATTAGATCCACCTGTAAAAACAAGGATTTCTAAACTTCCTGGCCTAAACAGCCATAGAATAAATGGCATATAATGTATATGAATAAACATTTTGAAACATTTAGCAATCTTATCAAACAAAATGGTGTCGAAACAAGAAAGATTTTGAAGTAACTGGTATCAGATCGATATTTGTCTTCCCCACAGAGTAAACCTCAGTAGGTTGCAGACACAGGTGCAGGTGCAGGTATAGGTGCAGGTGCAGGTGCAGGTACAGGTGTAAGTGCAGGTGCAGGTATAGGTGTAAGTGCAGGTGCAGGTGCAGGTACAGGTGCAGGTACAGGTGCAGGTGCAGGTGCAGGTATAGGTGTAAGTGCAGGTGCAGGTACAGGTACAGGTATAGGTGCAGATATAGGTGGAAGTGCAGGTGCAGGTACAGGTACAGGTGCAGGTGCAGGTGCAGGTATAGGTGTAAGTGCAGGTGCAGGTACAGGTACAGGTGCAGGTGCAGGTACAGGTACAGGTGCAGGTACAGGTACAGGTGCAGGTGCAGGTACAGGTACAGGTGCAGGTACAGGTGCAGGTGCAGGTACAGACACAGGTGCAGGTGCAGGTATAGGTGTAAGTGCAGGTGCAGGTACAGGTACAGGTGCAGGTGCAGGTACAGGTACAGGTGCAGGTGCAGGTACAGGTGCAGGTACAGGTGCAGGTATAGGTGCAGGTATAGGTGTAAGTGCAGGTACAGGTACAGGTGCAGGTGCAGGTACAGACACAGGTGCAGGTGCAGGTATAGGTGTAAGTGCAGGTACAGGTACAGGTGCAGGTGCAGGTACAGGTGCAGGTACAGGTGCAGGTATAGGTGCAGGTATAGGTGTAAGTGCAGGTACAGGTGCAGGTACAGGTACAGGTGCAGGTACAGGTGCAGGTACAGGTGCAGGTGCAGGTACAGGTGCAGGTACAGGTGCAGGTGCAGGTGCAGGTATAGGTGTAAGTGCAGGTACAGGTACAGGTGCAGGTACAGGTACAGGTACAGGTGCAGGTATAGGTGCAGGTATAGGTGTAAGTGCAGGTACAGGTGCAGGTACAGGTACAGGTACAGGTACAGGTGCAGGTACAGGTGCAGGTGCAGGTGCAGGTATAGGTGTAAGTGCAGGTACAGGTACAGGTGCAGGTACAGGTGCAGGTACAGGTACAGGTGCAGGTATAGGTGCAGGTATAGGTGTAAGTGCAGGTACAGGTGCAGGTACAGGTATAGGTGCAGGTATAGGTGTAAGTGCAGGTACAGGTGCAGGTACAGGTGCAGGTGCAGGTACAGGTGCAGGTGCAGGTGCAGGTATAGGTGTAAGTGCAGGTACAGGTACAGGTGCAGGTGCAGGTACAGGTACAGGTACAGGTGCAGGTATAGGTGCAGGTATAGGTGTAAGTGCAGGTACAGGTGCAGGTACAGGTACAGGTGCAGGTACAGGTGCAGGTATAGGTGCAGGTATAGGTGCAGGTACAGGTGCAGGTGCAGGTACAGGTACAGGTGCAGGTACAGGTGCAGGTACAGGTGCAGGTGCAGGTGCAGGTATAGGTGTAAGTGCAGGTACAGGTACAGGTACAGGTGCAGGTACAGGTGCAGGTGCAGGTGCAGGTACAGGTGCAGGTGCAGGTACAGGTACAGGTACAGGTGCAGGTGCAGGTGCAGGTACAGGTGCAGGTGCAGGTACAGGTATAAGTGCAGGTACAGGTGCAGGTACAGGTGCAGGTACAGGTGCAGGTGCAGGTGCAGGTACAGGTGCAGGTGCAGGTACAGGTATAGGTGTAAGTGCAGGTACAGGTACAGGTGCAGGTACAGGTACAGGTACAGGTGCAGGTATAGGTGCAGGTATAGGTGTAAGTGCAGGTACAGGTGCAGGTACAGGTATAGGTGCAGGTATAGGTGTAAGTGCAGGTACAGGTGCAGGTACAGGTGCAGGTACAGGTGCAGGTACAGGTGCAGGTGCAGGTATAGGTGTAAGTGCAGGTACAGGTACAGGTGCAGGTGCAGGTACAGGTACAGGTACAGGTGCAGGTATAGGTGCAGGTATAGGTGTAAGTGCAGGTACAGGTGCAGGTACAGGTACAGGTGCAGGTACAGGTGCAGGTATAGGTGCAGGTATAGGTGCAGGTACAGGGGCAGGTGCAGGTACAGGTACAGGTGCAGGTACAGGTGCAGGTACAGGTGCAGGTGCAGGTGCAGGTGCAGGTATAGGTGTAAGTGCAGGTACAGGTACAGGTACAGGTGCAGGTACAGGTACAGGTGCAGGTGCAGGTACAGGTGCAGGTGCAGGTACAGGTACAGGTACAGGTGCAGGTGCAGGTGCAGGTACAGGTGCAGGTGCAGGTACAGGTGTAAGTGCAGGTACAGGTACAGGGCCACCAACAACATGGCTTTGTCACTTTTTCAAAAGAACTGTGTGCTTTAGTTGAGGCACTGATTATGTCAAAGTGTTTTTGCTGGATCACCCCTAATTTGATTAAGCAGACATTAGACTTGTATAAATTTTTATTAGAAGGTTTGGTTAATCTAACGTTTCTAATAGGTATTCTGCATTCTCAGCTTTAACAAGCTCTACAGCAACTATGCTTTTCAATTAATCACAGTGTTTATGTGTTATGTTCTGTAATTCATCATTCACATTATCATTATTTCTTATTTACGACTCTGAACTATTAATTAATTAAATGCCTGTGGTTTTGTATGTGGCAAGAATATATATTTTTCCATTACATCTCTTTAGCAACGTGACAGATTTCAGGTCAAATAAACAGCACATCAATCATTTCGTGTTCCTTACATATTTTTTTTTTTTTTATTACTTTGTTCCTTTGTTGTGTTTGTGTGCAATTCAGTGTAGTTTTCAGTGTGCAGTTTATTTTTTGTTTATGTGTGTGGCCCACATAACAACCACTCGTGTTGTGATCAAAGTATCCTATTTGATGACAACGTGTACTGCCATAGACTAAATAGGATCAATCAACATACAGAAGAAAAAAAACTCCAGTGGATGCAGTGAGACAGTCCAGTTAATCACAGCAGAATCCTTGGTGAAGGTTTCCAGTGTTTTTTATGAATACAGAATGAGAATACACAAATTCCATGAGGGTCTTTTGCTTGTTTGTCAGAGCATGTAGACATGAACCCTCCCAGAATGATGAACATGAACCCTCCCAGAATGATGTACATGAACCCTCCCAGAATGATGTTCATGAACCCTCCCAGAATGATGTACATGAACCCTCCCAGAATGATGTACATGAACCCTCCCAGAATGATGTACATGAACCCTCCCAGAATGATGTACATGAACCCTCCCAGAATGATGTACATGAACCCTCCCAGAATGATATACATGAACCCTCCCAGAATGATGAACATGAACCCTCCCAGAATGATGTACATGAACCCTCCCAGAATGATGTACATGAACCCTCCCAGAATGATGTACATGAACCCTCCCAGAATGATGTACATGAACCCTCCCAGAATGATGTTCATGAACCCTCCCAGAATGATGTACATGAACCCTCCCAGAATGATGTACATGAACCCTCCCAGAATGATGTACATGAACCCTCCCAGAATGATGTACATGAACCCTCCCAGAATGATGTATTGATGTATTGCATCATCCCAGAAAGTCAATAGAATGGGAAACTCCTGCCACATCATACATTCTGATATTATATCAATCTGATGACATAAATACACATGCATCATTTGCTTTCTGTTTTTCTTTTATATTATTGTGTCTATTAATATCAATGATAGACTGGAATTAACAAAAATATTTGAACAAGTTTAAGGTATTGGACCAATAATTCTGCTCAAAACTACTATTTAGAAATGACAACAGGAAACAATGTTAGCTTGTTTGCCTTTGAAATTATTATATTGTCCTGTATATTTCTGATATTATTGATATAAAAAATAGAAGCCGCTTATATAGGTTAGAAGTTTTATATTAGTTTAAAGAAATTATTTCTCCATAAATACTATTAAGTGCTCTGTTTAATCACATATAACTATACATGAAACATTTAAACCCACTAGCATTTAAACCCACCAGAGACCTGGTCACATGTTCTACTGACTGTATCTTAACCATCAGGGACCTGGTCACATGTTCTACTGACTGTATCTTAACCATCAGGGACCTGGTCACATGTTCTACTGACTGTATCTTAACCATCAGGGACCTGGTCACATGTTCTACTGACTGTATCTTAACCATCAGGGACCTGGTCACATGTTCTACTGACTGTATCTTAACCATCAGGGACCTGGTCACATGTTCTACTGACTGTATCTTAACCATCAGGGACCTGGTCACATGTTCTACTGACTGTATCTTAACCATCAGGGACCTGGTCACATGTTCTACTGACTGTATCTTAACCATCAGGGACCTGGTCACATGTTCTACTGACTGTATCTTAACCATCAGGGACCTGGTCACATGTTCTACTGACTGTATCTTGACCATCAGGGACCTGGTCACATGTTCTACTGACTGTATATTGACCATCAGGGACCTGGTCACATGTTCTACTGACTGTATATTGACCATCAGGGACCTGGTCACATGTTTCTGTAGAACTTCACTATGACAGTCAACAGACTTGGTCACAGACATAAGCACAGATCATTGCTCAGGAGACATTCCAAGAATGAATATATAATGTGGAACAAATCATTAAAACTGGATTTAATTGAGTGAAGTGATCTGTAATAGTTTACGGTATGCCGTGACAAGCTTCAAAACGTGTGAAAAACTTCTAAAACGAAGAAGAAATAAAAAATCCTCCTGACACATTTGACAGTATAATGGGATCCATTAGAGAAAATTATTTTTAATTTACAATTTGGGCAGTTGCAATTCTCTGTTGAGACACTTCAATAACAAATGTAACAAGATATTTCTTAACGCATGAGTGGAATCATATTCTCTAAATGGAATATAAAGTAGTTTCACAAAACGCCTGAATACACTGCTTGCAGTTTACAGCAGTAGACACTCCTTCTTATATCTGAACATTCATGGGTCACTTAATGATTAACTTTCCTCATTATTAATAATGCCTTTCTCTGAAATATTGTTTGAAGACTCTGAAAGTGTGTGTAACCATTTCAAACACATTAATAGCGATTGTCAGTCTGGAAATAGTTGACTTTCATGGTATTCTCCAAGTAAAGAAATTGTTTTCTCAACCAGGAGGCACCATGAAAAGACTGCGAGAGAAAATAATAATGTTATATTCTTTTTATAACCAGACATGATCCCAGTTATTTTACGCTGCCTGAACAAATTGTGAGTAATTATGAAATTGATCAAAGTCTTTTCGTATGACTTTTTCTTTTAATCAGGGAAATTACTCAAAATCTTTTTGTTTTTTGAATAATTGAAGATTTGTTGAGCATAAAAACAGCCACTATGAATCCTGCAATGTTGCGTTTCCAACGAGATGAGAGCCAGACTTTTATCAGGGCTGTTTTTCATTTGTTAGCCAATAACTGTTGAACATGATGATGGCAAATCTCTTTCAGCTTCATCTACATCCTATCGATTTCATATCTGAAAAGTCTCAAACTGCTGTGTCATTAGACTGGCCTGCAGCATTAAGTGCTTTCTAAGCGTCTTGCCATCTTTGTAACTGGCTGCTTTCAGTAGCATTTCTCCATATGTTCCGTCTGTCTGGAGGCATCGCCAGCGGCACTTAGAGAAATGTGGCACCAGTGCTCCTGTTGCAGTCAGGAAGAGAGAGGTCAAATGTGGTAATGACTGATCCACTTCACTAGGAGGTGTTGAACTGCCCCTATTGCCCTCTGTTTTCAGTCCATATGGCAGAATGTCTCAGACTCTGGACATGGAATGTTGCTTATTTCTCAGGAAGACAGAATCAACCATTGTTTGTGAGCTTGCTTCCCCAGTCTGAAATAATGCTGAAATAATGGCTAACTAAGCTGGTACAGGCAAATATAGACGTTGTGTAGCGCTAATGTAATCTAATATAATAAGTAACCTTTTCATAAATGAGTGAAAATAGTTTATTTTTATCAGTAAAAGCTTTTTGAAACTATGTATAGAAAACGTTTGTTCTCAAGTCTTATGAACTTTGAAATCTCTTTCCTTCGAATCTCGAAGGGCCCTGGTAATTCCACTAATTATAGATCGATATGGAAACATATTATTCAACTTGAAAAATAAT
Organism: Protosalanx chinensis; assembly: GCA_030340685.1. Classification (NCBI taxonomy): domain Eukaryota; kingdom Metazoa; phylum Chordata; class Actinopteri; order Osmeriformes; family Salangidae; genus Protosalanx; species Protosalanx chinensis. The sequence goes on from CM059340.1 coordinate 426,346, forward strand.
CATTTATTTATTAAGAATTTTGTCCCTGCTGAATTCGCTGAAAGTATTCACCCCCTCCTTGGACAATCTTGGCTGATAATAAAGGCTCCCCACAGGATCACATTCATGGAGAAACCGTACATGTATGTTGTACAGATGAGGATTGTTATGCACCATGAGAGTTGCGATGTTGAATTCATGTTAGACGTTCTCTAGTGGGTATTTTAGCAAAAAACTGAAAACAAAATAATAATTTTAAAATCAGTGTGAGGACAACTGAGTAACCCAGTTCACACTTTACATTAAGGTTACAATAATTACCAAGTAACTACATAGCAATGCCTTTAGTAACATTGTTGTAGGTACAAAAACTTTGACGTGTATGAAGATCCATATTTAGTACCAGTGTCAGATCCATGCCTTATAATACCATGTGTCCACTCATATGTCTTTGTTTACCATGCAGGGTATCTTAATATCATGAAGGACACTGTGCCTTCAAGTGAGGTGTTATTTTGACCAACTGCTGTGTATAAATCAACAGTACAAATGTCTGCAAATATGTCTGTGAACGTTTAGTGAATAGTCCTGTTTAGTGAATAGTCCTGTTTAGTGAATAGTCCTGTTTAGTGAATAGTCCTGTTTAGTGAATAGTCCAGTTTAGTGAATAGTCCTGTTTAGTGAATAGTCCAGTTTAGTGAATAGTCCAGTTCAGTATTTTAGACTGTGAATCAAAAGAAAGCACAGATGGGCTTCCTGACTGGCTGCATCCTGGAAGCGATGAGAGGACACTTTGCTCGTTGACGTCTCTCTGAGGTCTACTCAGAATTTTACGCGCACACACACACACACACACAAATCGCTTATTCACCAAGATATCCTGGGGTTATTAGATTTCCCAGCAGACAACACGGTTACTGACAAATGTGTCAATTTCCAGAATGTTTGATGGAGGGCAGTGCAAGTCTCTGACCCAGAAGTTATCTGTGTTAAAGCACATACGTTCTGCTGACCAACAGATGATTCAAGTCTACTTAGACGGGGTGGGGGGGGGGGGGGGGGAATAATACGGCAATTTCCCAAAATGCGGATTGCTTGTGGTTCCACAAGACACATCTTTATTTGATTATGTGCTCATTTTTGCAACAAACAAACGCAATTATATTGCAGTTCCATTAATAATGATGTACCATGTAAGGAAAAAAACGAACTAAAAAGCCATCAGTGCAATGGCACATAATTATGGCAGAAGAGAATGCTTGACATGCCATCTACACACAAGATTTCAACCTTATATACAGTAAATACTGTCAAAGTCAAACAAAGACAGGTTTCTCTCAAAGACTGGCATTAAAAGCTTGGTATGAGCATGCTATCAATTACAGTACAATATAACCATTTTTTATTATATATAGTCTTGTACAGAAATAAACAAAACTCTATTAAGTCTCTGGATAAAAAATGTTGTTGCCACATTTAAATGGTTTTTAACATTGGTTCAGTAAAGATGATGCACAGTGTACACAGTATGTGACTATACATTTACAATTATTCATTTAGCAGACGCTTTTATCCAAAGCAACTTACAAGAGACTTACAGAGGGATACATTTAGTTTTTTAGTAAGTCATTGTTATAGAAGTCTAATAAAGTCCCTGACTCAGTTCAGATTTCTGCTATCAAATTCCCCTTTAAATTATTCTCTATAAATTGCAAGCAACATTTGTAAATTTTATTAACATTTTAACAGCTGATGATAGAGAATGAGGTCTGCAAATCTTGGCAGTGCCAGCAGGCAGGATGGGTCTTGGTGAATCATGGCTGCTAAATCTGGCATGCTTTGGCTCTCCTGAGACACATTATGGTGTTGTCATTAACAAAGACTGCCTGTGGGTTATTTATTTTCTTATCACTCCTAATCAGTTCGTGTTGACACTGACATCTGTGCTCACTTACATCCAAATGCTTAGTCGTTTGTTGAATACCATATTAGGTTTCTGTCATCTTGCCCTGCTAAGATACCTTACAATTAACGAGTCGAATTACAACAAATCCTTTAGTTATCATTAACGATCTGCATGGTTTTAGGGTTTCATGCTGAATAATTTAAAGGTTCTGTATTTAACTTTGAATCCAAATACATCAACTGTGCAGATGAGTAAAAGTTAAATAAAAAGACTGACCTCTCGGCCTCCAGTCACTCACTGAAAAGATAGCTGCTCATTCAAGACAGATTCATGTCTGACTGCATCTCCACAGAGAAGCAGATCCCTACCATTTCTGCTTTCGCTTGGGTTCAGAGAAGTAGCTCTGGACTCGCAGGGCGTGTGTGAGTGTGTGCGTAAGTGCTTGTCTACCTCTCTTACTCCCTGAAATGTATCCCTCTGAATTTGACAGCATGGGGTAGACAGCCATGTTGTGGAATTCTGATCATCTAAATGCTCATAGACTTGCTTGAATAACTGTAGAGGTGCAGAAAAAAAGAGTATATGGAGGAAGAGCCCTTCAAATGCCTTCTTCTTCCTCCATGAGGGATTCCCTGCTACTTTTCAGAGAAAATAATGCTCACTTGTCAATCTTCCCTGAGCCAGTCAAATACCGGGGTCCCTCAGAGACCACTGGAGGTGCACAGTTTGTTTCATCTAGGGCACGCCTCAATGGAGATGGGACTGCTGTATCAACAAATTGTCCAAATAAAGGACACGAAGGCTTAAAATTGGCATCTCCCTCAAGCACTCTAGATGGGTAGCTATTTTGTTTTAATAAAATAAAAAGACCGAATTAAAATGTTCCTCCTTTTTTGTTTTCCGGTTTTATTCATTACTATCCTTGAATGTTCGAAGTAACACATGAAACTTAATAGGTGTGGTAAAAGGCTCAGACTAGGGTATTTAAGCCCTCAGACACTGGAACTACTTTACATTGTAATCCACTACAACATGTTCAACAAACCAATCGCCACAAATCTTTTTAAATAATCAGATTAATCACTGCCCTACTTGCATAATCATCGTCTGATTAATCCACATTCCACAAAACCATTTTAGAGTTATAAACATAAATAACCAAGCAGGAGACACGACCGATTCAATAGAAACATACGAATTAAGTAAATGATATATGAACTGATTTATTGGTTCTTCGTAAAAGGAACAGGTTCTAAAGTTACATTCCGTCAGTCATCTGAATTGGGCAGCTCAGTGGTAGAACATTTACAGATTACTGATCATGAGATCACATTTTATAATCCCAACCTGCATATCTCTGTGATTAAAGTTTCTGCAGGAATACAAATTTGAAGAATTAATATTTCCCACACACAGTGTAATGATTGGACGATGTATAATGCTTTATTTATATATATATATGCTCTTTATTCTTACCTTCCAAAATGCTACCTTTTCAGGTTACTTGTGTTCCTAATGACAATTCATGTAAATCAGAGCAGCAATCCATGACTTGGAATTATGTAGAGAGAATCTGTCAACCAGCCCATCGGAAATACATAAGATACTTATCATGATACACATACAGCAGTTAGGATGTGGCACTTTCAGTCAAGATTCTCCAAAAAGTGAATGTTTCCGACATTTCCCAATCAATCACAAAGGCCTTTGGCTCATTAATTCAGTTTCTGGCCGGACAGAGTAGCAACAGGGGAGTCATGTGGTTGCGAGGTTAGGGAGTAGGGCTAGTAATCAGAAGATTCCCGGTTTGAACCTCGGCTGTGCTAACATGATGTTGTGTCCTTGGGCAAGGCACGTCACCCTTCTTGCCTTGGGGGAATGTCCCTGTTCTGTCTGTAAATCACTCTGGATAAGACCGTCTACTAAATGTAATGTAACTTCATGTACTCTGCATATAAACAGGATCTCAAATTCCAGAAGTGAAGAAAAGTAGGTGTTGCTTTTGGTGCCCTGGGGTCACATGATCAAGGTGAAGCTTGATGAATCCTCTCTGGAGACCACGACTGACAGGCTGGTGGGACAAAGAGGTGCAACTATCCCTGACTGTATTTTGGGAGGGGTTGTGAGATCAGCCAATGTCACTGAGTGTAAAGTCTGAGTCAGTAGATACAGTGTGTAAAGTCTGAGTCAGTAGGCACAGTGTGTAAAGTCTGAGTCAGTAGGTACAGTGTGTAAAGTCTGAGTCAGTAGGCACAGTGTGTAAAGTCTGAGTCAGTAGGTACAGTGTGTAAAGTCTGAGTCAGTAGGTACAGTGTGTAAAGTCTGAGTCAGTAGGTACTGTGTGTAAAGTCTGAGTCAGTAAGTACAGTGTGTAAAGTCTGAGTCAGTAGGTACTGTGTGTAAAGTCTGAGTCAGTCGGTACAGTGTGTAAAGTCTGAGTCAGTAGGTACTGTGTGTAAAGTCTGAGTCAGTAAGTACAGTGTGTAAAGTCTGAGTCAGTAGGTACTGTGTGTAAAGTCTGAGTCAGTAAGTACAGTGTGTAAAGTCTGAGTCAGTAGGTACTGTGTGTAAAGTCTGAGTCAGTAGGTACAGTGTGTAAAGTCTGAGTCAGTAGGTACAGTGTGTAAAGTCTGAGTCAGTAGGTACTGTGTGTAAAGTCTGAGTCAGTAGGTACAGTGTGTAAAGTCTGAGTCAGTAGGTACTGTGTGTAAAGTCTGAGTCAGTAGATACAGGGTGTAAAGTCTGAGTCAGTAGGTACAGTGTGTAAAGTCTGAGTCAGTAGGTACTGTGTGTAAAGTCTGAGTCAGTAGGTACAGTGTGTAAAGTCTGAGTCAGTAGGTACAGTGTGTAAAGTCTGAGTCAGTAGGTACAGTGTGTAAAGTCTGAGTCAGTAGGTACAGTGTGTAAAGTCTGAGTCAGTAGGTACTGTGTGTAAAGTCTGAGTCAGTAGGTACAGTGTGTAAAGTCTGAGTCAGTAGGTACAGTGTGTAAAGTCTGAGTCAGTAGGTACAGTGTGTAAAGTCTGAGTCAGTAGGTACAGTGTGTAAAGTCTGAGTCAGTAGGTACAGTGTGTAAAGTCTGAGTCAGTAGGTACAGTGTGTAAAGTCTGAGTCAGTAGGCACAGTGTGTAAAGTCTGAGTCAGTAGGTACAGTGTGTAAAGTCTGAGTCAGTAGGTACTGTGTGTAAAGTCTGAGTCAGTAGGTACAGTGTGTAAAGTCTGAGTCAGTAGGTACAGTGTGTAAAGTCTGAGTCAGTAGGTACAGTGTGTAAAGTCTGAGTCAGTAGGTACAGTGTGTAAAGTCTGAGTCAGTAGGTACTGTGTGTAAAGTCTGAGTCAGTAGGTACAGTGTGTAAAGTCTGAGTCAGTAGGTACAGTGTGTAAAGTCTGAGTCAGTAGGTACAGTGTGTAAAGTCTGAGTCAGTAGGTACTGTGTGTAAAGTCTGAGTCAGTAGGTACAGTGTGTAAAGTCTGAGTCAGTAGGTACAGTGTGTAAAGTCTGAGTCAGTAGGTACAGTGTGTAAAGTCTGAGTCAGTAGGTACTGTGTGTAAAGTCTGAGTCAGTAGGTACAGTGTGTAAAGTCTGAGTCAGTAGGTACAGTGTGTAAAGTCTGAGTCAGTAGGTACAGTGTGTAAAGTCTGAGTCAGTAGGTACAGTGTGTAAAGTCTGAGTCAGTAGGTACTGTGTGTAAAGTCTGAGTCAGTAGGTACAGTGTGTAAAGTCTGAGTCAGTAGGTACAGTGTGTAAAGTCTGAGTCAGTAGGCACAGTGTGTAAAGTCTGAGTCAGTAGGCACAGTGTGTAAAGTCTGAGTCAGTAGGTACTGTGTGTAAAGTCTGAGTCAGTAGGTACAGTGTGTAAAGTCTGAGTCAGTAGGTACAGTGTGTAAAGTCTGAGTCAGTAGGTACAGTGTGTAAAGTCTGAGTCAGTAGGTACAGTGTGTAAAGTCTGAGTCAGTAGGTACAGTGTGTAAAGTCTGAGTCAGTAGGTACAGTGTGTAAAGTCTGAGTCAGTAGGTACAGTGTGTAAAGTCTGAGTCAGTAGGTACAGTGTGTAAAGTCTGAGTCAGTAGGTACAGTGTGTAAAGTCTGAGTCAGTAGGTACAGTGTGTAAAGTCTGAGTCAGTAGATACAGGGTGTAAAGTCTGAGTCAGTAGGTACAGTGTGTAAAGTCTGAGTCAGTAGGTACTGTGTGTAAAGTCTGAGTCAGTAGGTACAGTGTGTAAAGTCTGAGTCAGTAGGTACAGTGTGTAAAGTCTGAGTCAGTAGGTACAGTGTGTAAAGTCTGAGTCAGTAGGTACTGTGTGTAAAGTCTGAGTCAGTAGGTACAGTGTGTAAAGTCTGAGTCAGTAGGTACAGTGTGTAAAGTCTGAGTCAGTAGGTACAGTGTGTAAAGTCTGAGTCAGTAGGTACAGTGTGTAAAGTCTGAGTCAGTAGGTACAGTGTGTAAAGTCTGAGTCAGTAGGTACAGTGTGTAAAGTCTGAGTCAGTAGGTACAGTGTGTAAAGTCTGAGTCAGTAGGTACAGTGTGTAAAGTCTGAGTCAGTAGGTACAGGGTGTAAAGTCTGAGTCAGTAGGTACAGTGTGTAAAGTCTGAGTCAGTAGGTACTGTGTGTAAAGTCTGAGTCAGTAGGTACAGTGTGTAAAGTCTGAGTCAGTAGGTACAGTGTGTAAAGTCTGAGTCAGTAGGTACTGTGTGTAAAGTCTGAGTCAGTAGATACAGGGTGTAAAGTCTGAGTCAGTAGGTACAGTGTGTAAAGTCTGAGTCAGTAGGTACTGTGTGTAAAGTCTGAGTCAGTAGGTACAGTGTGTAAAGTCTGAGTCAGTAGGTACTGTGTGTAAAGTCTGAGTCAGTAGGTACAGTGTGTAAAGTCTGAGTCAGTAGGTACAGTGTGTAAAGTCTGAGTCAGTAGGTACAGTGTGTAAAGTCTGAGTCAGTAGGTACAGTGTGTAAAGTCTGAGTCAGTAGGTACTGTGTGTAAAGTCTGAGTCAGTAGGTACAGTGTGTAAAGTCTGAGTCAGTAGGTACAGTGTGTAAAGTCTGAGTCAGTAGGTACAGTGTGTAAAGTCTGAGTCAGTAGGTACTGTGTGTAAAGTCTGAGTCAGTAGGTACAGTGTGTAAAGTCTGAGTCAGTAGGTACAGTGTGTAAAGTCTGAGTCAGTAGGTACAGGGTGTAAAGTCTGAGTCAGTAGGTACAGTGTGTAAAGTCTGAGTCAGTAGGTACAGTGTGTAAAGTCTGAGTCAGTAGGTACTGTGTGTTGTGTTGTAGCATAGGCAAGTGTCAGGAATTTACACCTGAGCTTCGGGCAGTGGATCGTTGCCGACAGTGATTATTCTAGGACTGGTCAATGAAACAATACAACTTAAATTACAATAGATTTGACACTCCTTGTCTTCTTTGACAGTAGTTAGCTGAAGCAAAATCAAATAATTTCCTGTTCAACGGAGGTACAAGATTTCTTCAACAAGAGGAACAGACCTGATAAAAACGAACACAATATTTAGTTTTGTCTAGTTTTTTGTCACTTTTTTGCAAGAATACACAGAACAAGCTTACAGTTAAAAATATAACATTAAAAACAAACTCAAATTATGTAGGTTGATGCTGGTTATCTTCATAAAGTATAGTTGACCACATAAAGGTTAAATTCTTTGTTTTCAACATAATTCTATTAATTTAGCTAATGATTTGTAGATAGCATATGTGTTTTTCTTCCCTCAACACATAATTCTTCACCCACTTACAGTAATAGAATGCTAGAATGGTAGTCTGGTAGTAATACGAAATCTGTTTTATGAATCATTCAAATTATACTTCAGGAAAGCTTTCTAGGCACACATTCTGGCACCTTTCACACCTAATGGCTGGAGCAGTGACCCTGTTCCCTCCATTACATGATGTGAACCAACTGATGTTGATAGCTAACTAAGCTGGGGAGAATGGCTGGTAGCTAATGAAGGTGAAGCACAATGACACTCCATTTCCAAAAATGCTTTCCTCTCCTGGTCGTCTCTCTTATTCCCCAGGCTGCTGCTCTGCAGGTTCAAGTGACCTGATCCTCCCAGCTCATCTGGACTGTGAGTCACACACTGCAGCTCAGGGAATCTTCTTCCGGACCACCGGACCCTTGTTCCATACTTTGAACTCTAGTAGGGAGGGAGGCAAGCACATTAGTCAGTCTTGCCATCGATCAGACTTCCTGTGGCAATGTGAGAAGACCCTGTGGCTGTCTCTACAGCCGGGGACTGCTGAGAAAGAGCGGAAGATAGAATATTATCTCACTGGAACAACATCAGGCATGCATGTGTTTCTGAACGATCTATTAGAGTATGTTACTGATTTCCCCCTCCTCCAGCCACTGGTTGCATGCTGTTACAAGATTAATCCAAATCCCTGCTAATTCTTTCACAGGCAAACAAGCAAGCGACAAGCGTCTGGTCGCTGGGCCTAATTCTGATCTTAACTGACAGTTGGTTGTCAACTCCTGTGATGTAATGATGTCTCCAGATTGACTCTGAGCATCTGTTCAGCAGAGACTACATTTGCGCTGCCATCCATATATCATTGGACTGTCAAGGGATTGAACACAAAGTACATGAACCCAATTACAAGTTATCTGTAGACTTCAAAATATCACAATCCTTTGAGAAGGAATTACAGTACAGCATTCGTTAGTCCAACTTGTCACTGAGCAATCTATGACCCTTGGAGAAAGTTACTTCATAAACTTCTCAGTGATTAGGTATTCAAGATACCATATGTAAATCCAGCTTTTTACTTCAAAGTTTTTATGTATGAAGGGACATAATGACGAAGTGCTGCGTCAGCTATTCTGGGCCCAAGCTCACAAACAATGAGCTGCATCTGAGAGGTGTTGATTAAACGCACAGGTGAAAATCCATGGTTGTTGAAAATCCAATAAACCAATATATATTCATGAAGGCAATTACAGGATGTGATCAAAAATACACCTTTTTCTTATTATTCCCACCATCAAATTGAGATCATTGAGATGTTTGGCCTAATATTTGAATCAAAATAGACCACATTAAGGCTATTATCAAGAATCAAGAATGTGGGGCTACCATTTACTGTACATGATCAGCCTACAAATATTAATCCTTTAAAACCTTCAGGTTTAACTTTGTTTTTAGGGCCCATCTAAGAGAACAGGTATATATCCTAATGCTAAAGCTGCTCTTTACCTACAGTAATACTGGTATTAATAATCAGGTTTGATTCTCTGACTCTCTGATCTCAGGCAGTTTACCCCGGATGGTTTTTCACCAGTTCTCATCAGTGAAGTAGTTCAGACAGCTGGAGTTTCAAACTGCTGCTCTCCAAGATTCACCTGATGACTCTGCACTCCATGTCCAACCAAATGGATGGACTGATGCATGCTGAGGCAAATACAGACCTGACTGACAACCTGAATGTCTGATACTGCAGGGGGCTTGAGAGGGATTGACTCACCCCCCTCCAGTTGTAGAAGAAGCCCCCATTACACCTCCATAAACCCCTCTAACCCCCCCCCATCCCCCCGTTCCCCCATGCCCAGGCTGCACAGTAAATTATGCTGAGAGGTTGTGAGCTTGGGAGACATAAGAACTTAACCAGGGAAGTGGTGTCTCCAGATGCAGTCTGAGATGGTGTCTCCCCCTTCTCTGGGGCTGTGATGACCAACTGGAATCTCCTTGCAGATCTTCAACAGATCTCCAGACCAGTGTGAAACTGTGTGTCATCTACCAACCTACTCTATTCATCTACCAACCTACTCTATTCATCTACCAACCTACTCTATTCATCTACCAACCTACTCTATTCATCTACCAACCTACTTTTCCAGCCTGCTTTCGCTTCAAATACTCCAGCATTATCCTGCTTTTCAAACAAGCCCACCACCCCAAACAAGCCCACCACCCCAAACAAGCCCACCGCCCCAAACAAGCCCACCGCCCCAAACAAGCCCACCGCCCCAAACAAGCCCACCGCCCCAAACAAGCCCACCACCCCAAACAAGCCCACCACCCCAAACAAGCCCACCGCCCCAAACAAGCCCACCGCCCCAAACAAGCCCACCGCCCCAAACAAGCCCACCGCCCCAAACAAGCCCACCACCCCAAACAAGCCCACCACCCCAAACAAGCCCACCACCCCAAACAAGCCCACCACCCCAAACAAGCCCACCGCCCCAAACAAGCCCACCACCCCAAACAAGCCCACCACCCCAAACAAGCCCACCACCCCAAACAAGCCCACCGCCCCAAACAAGCCCACCACCCCAAACAAGCCCACCACCCCAAACAAGCCCACCACCCCAAACAAGCCCACCACCCCAAACAAGCCCACCACCCCAAACAAGCCCACCACCCCAAACAAGCCCACCGCCCCAAACAAGCCCACCACCCCAAACAAGCCCACCGCCCCAAACAAGCCCACCGCCCCAAACAAGCCCACCACCCCAAACAAGCCCACCACCCCAAACAAGCCCACCGCCCCAAACAAGCCCACCACCCCAAACAAGCCCACCGCCCCAAACAAGCCCACCACCCCAAACAAGCCCACCACCCCAAACAAGCCCACCACCCCAAACAAGCCCACCACCCCAAACAAGCCCACCGCCCCAAACAAGCCCACCACCCCAAACAAGCCCACCGCCCCAAACAAGCCCACCACCCCAAACAAGCCCACCACCCCAAACAGGAACATGGATCTGAAGCTGCATCAGACACTGCAGTGCCCCACACACTGAAACTACAAGTGTTCACCAATATCAAATATCTGACCAGTGGCATCTGTCCTGTCATCTCTCATCTGCTTTATCTGTTCAGTTACATTAGTTTTTTTTACATTCACACACACTTATACTTTATGTCTACTGTTTGACTTCTATACAATCAATGTGTTTTATGAATTGTCTTCTAATCCAAATGTACATTGTCTGTATATTGTCTGTGTTGCCCCCCCAAAAAACACACTGATAATTTATAATTTGTAAGTTATTTGTTGTGTTAACATACTTGGCCAGAAAATCAGATTTCAGATTCTGATAACATTATGAGTGGAATTACAGCATCTATGGATTTTTTTTAATAGTATCTTAACATAATTCATTTATATATAGCCTTGCTCATGAACAAGATGCTGTACCTATTTACATGTAGTCATTTAGCAGACACACTTATCCAGAGCGACTTAGAGCAAATACAGGGACTTTTCTGTACTTCTTTTATAAATATGTTTATTGTTACTCTGAGAGCTGTACTGTACTGACATTCCTCCAGTGCTAGGCTAATAAAAGATTATCTTATATTTTTTACTTTATATGTCACTTATAATCTTACTAATCTTACTTTTACAGACACCAAATACATTACCAAGTTTGACACAACATGATTAATCAATCACATTTCATTGAAACAGTAAACATTTGGTTGAGTGCTCACTGATTGCTCACTGATTGGCTATTGTGTCTCGAAACCCACGACTTATCGTTTTCAAAACACAAGTGGCTGGTAACCTGACTCATACTGCAAACTAATGAGAGAAGATTTTCAATGCAAAATAAGTAACTGCTCATTATTATTCGTATTAAGCTTTCAACCCTTAATCATCACCTCTGCATCAGATGTGTATATGAACTCAGTCGACAACAGAGGGTTGTGCTGGAAGGGTCCTTTTGGTCTTCGCTACCTAATAGGTTTCACAATTCTGGTCCTTTACACACAATTTCCCTATTAATCAGCAGAGAGGAGTATGTTGTTTTTTTTGGACAGTAGCTACCTCCTCCAATGTTGTTGGTTCAGTGCCTCTTCCTCTCCCATCTCCCAGCCTCTTCCTCTGCCTTCTCCCAGCCTCTTCATCCTCCCTCTCCCAGCCTCTTCATCCTCCCTCTCCCAGCCTCTTCCTCTCCCCTCTCCCAGCCTCTTCCTCTCCCCTCTCCCAGCCTCTTCCTCTCCCATCTCCCAGCCTCTTCATCCTCCCTCTCCCAGCCTCTTCCTCTCCCCTCTCCCAGCCTCTTCATCCTCCCTCTCCCAGCCTCTTCATCCTCCCTCTCCCAGCCTCTTCCTCTGCCCTCTCCCAGCCTCTTCCTCTACCCTCTGCCAGCCTCTTCCTCTCCCCTCTCCCAGCCTCTTCATCCTCCCTCTCCCAGCCTCTTCATCCTCCCTCTCCCAGCCTCGTCCTCTGCCCTCTCCCAGCCTCTTCCTCTACCCTCTGCCAGCCTCTTCCTCTCCCCTCTCCCAGCCTCTTCATCCTCCCTCTCCCAGCCTCTTCATCCTCCCTCTCCCAGCCTCTTCCTCTCCCCTCTCCCAGCCTCTTCATCCTCCCTCTCCCAGCCTCTTCATCCTCCCTCTCCCAGCCTCTCCCTCTACCCCTCTCCCAGCCTCTACCTCTACCCTCTCCCAGCCTCTACCTCTACCCCTCTCCCAGCCTCTTCCTCTCCCATCTCCCAGCCTCTTCCTCTCCCATCTCCCAGCCTCTACCTCTACCCTCTCCCAGCCTCTCCCTCTACCCTCTCCCAGCCTCTCCCTCAGCCCCTCTCAGTATCATGGAGCAGTGGCTGACCCAGCCATATCAGGCGTGCCCTGACCCCCGCGGACCTCTGCCACCGTGGTCCAAGTAACTCAGTGTAGCGTAAAAGAAGAACACATTTCCTGCTGGTGGCGAACGGTCCCACAGCAGCATGAGAGAGTCCCAGCCTGTGACTGACATGGGGTGACAAACACTTTGAACTCCCCAACAGGAAATGAATGCAGAGGAGCACAGCTCAAGGCTCAACACGTTGTCATGTGGCAAACTTCAATTGACACGTCTCTGAAGATGACACATGCTGATCTTCTGCAGAGCCCAGAGCACCACTTGTGATTCTCCTTGGCTGCTGATCCTGTGAGCTCTTTGGCACATTGTGCACCTAAAGACAAGAACTACAGGTGGAGGACTTGTGAATACTAATGTCTCGGCTGGTCATCTCAGATTTTGAATATTTGTTAGGAAAAGCATACAAATGCACTAGTTGAACTTAACGATACAAGGTATAACTAAACTAAAGCAAACAAGGAACTTTGCCTAAGAGTTTGCCTATTGTCAGTGCACATTTCAAATATACCTTTCAGTTAAGTACTTCAGCTCCACACATTCAAAGATGTCAAAACACACCAATATTCACCTGCATAGTGAATCTACTTCACATCTAATACCTATTCGTCTGCAAGCAGCAGCAGTAACATAAAACAGATCATGTGTCTTGTGCTTGATATCACCTTCCAGACATCCAATCCTAATGTACTCAAGACAAAACAACCCTTCCACATCTGTTCAGATCCCCCCCCGGCTGTGCTCTAATGGCAGGGGACAGTACATGCATGAAGAGGGTTCTAAAGCTCCACAGACAGCCAGTTATCCACTAATCATCACTGCATTGCACACACTAAATTGCTGTCAAGTCACAGTCATGTCATAGGCATCCTATTTGAGGAAATGATTAAGTGAATTGACTCAAGTGACCTAGATCTTATGGTGGTTGTACATAAAGTGAGACAAATCAATGTGCCTGCCAGTGCCTTTATCCAATATAAGTCCCACCTTTATTGAAATAATGAATAGCCTATTACAGAATCAACCATGTAATAGGAACCACATAGACGAGTGAATTGGTAAGGAGTAGGTAAGACTATTGGAAATCAGATCAAAGCAATGTACCATTTTGTATTAATTTAAGAATAAATGTATAGAGATAGCCATGCTCCTCACATGGAATGTGTGACCATTGGAAGGTTTTCTTTAATTGTTGAGGTTACTGAAACTTTATCTTTAGCCTGTGTGACTCTGGCTCTCTAGGAAATTCATTCACATGATAAAGTTTTCTATTCCTGAAACGTCAACGCCACAATACTGCCGTTTGATCAAACTTGTAAACAAAAAAATACTTTTTAAATATTTTTTTATTTTTATAATTGTAATCATCTTTGACAAATAATTCTGCGTCTTGCAGATGCAAGCAGGTAAATCTTCTGAATTTTTTTTTATTGAAGATAATTCATCAATAAAATAGAGATGTTTTATGTAAGATCAAGTACAACATTTAGCATCTTTACCAATTATAAACAATATGGTCAGGTTAACCATATTTTAATGCACTTTAATTCTAAACTAGTACCATGCCACACTGATTAATAGGACAGAGTTTGTGATATCATCCTATGACAGTCACGCTGGCAAAAATATCTTTCAGTCAAGACACTCACGTGATTATTGATACAAAGATATTTATTGATACCCATGACATGGAATATGTTTTGATTTTGGCGGAGTGAATATCTAAGGGGGGTGCTCCCAATCGCCACGAGCGATACATACGTGCCTACATATATGACATGAGGCTAGGAGCAAGATATATATAATAATCCCCCCGATAGATCGGCAGATACAACGAACCCAGACAGGGAGACATAAACACAGATGATCAGACAGCAGACAGAAATACAGAAATCCGGACAGCAGACAATACACACGAATCCAGACAGAAGGACAGACAGACAGATATACACAAATACAGACAGCAGATGATACACAGAAGACAGACAGATATACACGACGACAGACACCCGGGGGAGAAGGGGATGGTGGTGGGACGCGCAGTATGATCTTAACCTGTCTGTGTGAGTGTTTGTCTATCCGTGCGCCTTTTAAGGCGGTCTTACCGGGCGAAGCCCCAATGGGCTTGCCTACCTGGGTCAGGTGTGTTTCATGAATGATTGCTTGCGCTACCTGTGTGCTTGAGCTGTAACTGCATGTGAACTGCGTTGTGTGCGTAATTGTGTACTGGATGAGTGAGGTGTATGCTGAGTGTGAGATGAGTTATGTGAATGAATGATGATATGACTTGATGACTGAGTGATGATGCCGCAGCCCGAGTGTCGTTGCCAGAACTAGCTGCGCCCATTAATATACATCAAAAAGCTGAATTGATTTCTTTAAATATATTCCTATTTTAATAAACTGAAACCGGATTAGATCTCACCACACTTCACTCATTTTATATTGAAAGTGACCTTGGGTTCAAAAAACATTAAATTAAAGGGCCAAGAATTCCTTTATCTAAGCAGTTGAGAATGTTTTGTCTGTTATTCCCTGAAGTTCGTCTCATAACTGCATTATTATTTCTGAACATATCCGTATTTTGAGGATAAAACAGTCGACCATTGGCGTAAGAAGCTAATCTGTCCCCCCAATGTTAAAGGCAGATGCCAATGTTAATAAACGTGCAATAAATACACAACAATAAATGAACCGACCCAAATTAAACAACATTGGATTTACATGTGACTGATTTTAGTGCTAAAACCTCTAAATGGATTTGAATATTTTGACATAAATTATTAATTCAGTTTTCATTTGCCAACTGTTCTGTGAATGTTCAAAACAACTTTGAGTCTATGACCTTCCCCAATTTGAAAGGAATCCTCTAAGGTCATCATGACCATCCTGTCCCAGACTGCCTTCCTTGGATCTGGATGATTCAGGGTACATTGACTGTTTCTTGTCTTCTTGATCATCTTGCTCTCATGCCATCAGCAAAAAAACTTACAACATGTCAACCACAAGACATTGTTTGATTATAAATCATCTAACTGTA
Organism: Protosalanx chinensis; assembly: GCA_030340685.1. Lineage (NCBI taxonomy): Eukaryota > Metazoa > Chordata > Actinopteri > Osmeriformes > Salangidae > Protosalanx > Protosalanx chinensis. The sequence goes on from CM059340.1 coordinate 441,866, forward strand.
ACTGTCAGTGTGAGAGATAAGAATCAAAAACATGTGGCTTCATTATAATACAAGTACTTGTCTTTTTCAAAACATGTTTTGCAGACTGTACTATAACACTAGTAGCTGTGACATGGATTCTACGTTCAAATGTTTCATGGAATAACCCGTGTTTGTAAAAATTGGACAAGGTTATTAATTCATAACATATTTGTGGTGCCTACCGAAGCCTTTAAATATAAAACTATTTTATTAGGTGAAAACACTGATGAAATGAGGAGAACCAACCCCCCCAAAATGTACAGCAGATTAAACAGCATTATTAGTCATTATCTTAGAAGTAATCATTATCTGACAAAAATGTGTTTTTCAGTAAAGTTGCTTTTTAACATTAGCCAACTGCAATTAAAATAATTTTGCAAACTCTCTTTTTTTAACTCTCAATGTTGACCTTTCTACTAAAACAATCTGATGAAGCCATTAAAAAGTACATTATGAACATGAATAAACATGTTTATGTACAATGAGGCAGATGTTAGAATATGATTTCATAATATAAGCATTTACATTCACAAGTCTATGTGACTCATGTAATACTGCAACAGTACAACTACCTGTACAGGTTAGTTAGATTGTGACTGTGTGCAGGCTGTTTGTTACTCAGACTGTTTGTTACTCAGACTGTTTGTTACTCAGGCTGTTTGTTAATCAGGCTGTTTGTTACTCAGGCTGTTTGTTACTCAGCTGTTTGTTACTCAGGCTGTTTGTTACTCAGGCTGTTTGTTACTCAGCTGTTTGTTACTCAGGCTGTTTGTTACTCAGGCTGTTTGTTAATCAGGCTGTTTGTTACTCAGGCTGTTTGTTACTCAGCTGTTTGTTACTCAGGCTGTTTGTTACTCAGGCTGTTTGTTACTCAGGCTGTTTGTTACTCAGACTGTTTATTACTCAGGCTGTTTGTTACTCAGGCTGTTTGTTACTCAGGCTGTTTGTTACTCAGGCTGTTTGTTACTCAGGCTGTTTGTTACTCAGGCTGTTTTCCATACAGGTCCACAGAAGCTTGTATAGAGCTGGAGGACCAGCTGCTGTGTGTAGCCTGAGGCTCTAGAGAGGTCAGTGAGTTCATCAGGTAAATGTTAGGACACTGACAATGTAGATTCTCCTACTGAACACCCGGAGTGAAAATAGATAGTTCCTGATTCTAATGAATGAATAATATGACACTTAACAAGGGTCATTGTATTTGTATTCTACCTATATAAAAAAAGCCTTGCACAATGCCAAAATGATCCAAATGACAATGATGTTTCAAATGTAGATGTTCATACATTATCACCAATGCAAAAGCCTACTGCCACACAACCAGCTGAAGGATAACCTGTGACCTGTACCTTTTTCTTCATGTTATCATGTTAGAAGCAATCAGGCTTTCTCTTTCATCCTTGTTCCAAAAGAAAAACGTCATTCCTTCAGGTAAATATCAACTTGACAACAATGTTGGTTTGGCATTATTTCAACTTGTTGCTTTTCAGTGGAGGACATTTTTATCCTTTTTAAAATTCTAAATCCTGTATCTGGTAATTTCCTAATTATGGGAGGGGATTATACTGCTGGCAGATGGCGATACAGGTTAATTGGGGTTTTCACCTCTGAGGGACTGGATCTAAGTCTCCAACAGGCCATAAATCCACACATTTGAAGCTTGGACAGGACAAAGAAAAGACCTGCATAGTTAAAGGTTCCCCTTTAACTAAAATAGTTTCAGAATTACTTTGCACTGTAATACTCAGAAGGATCAAATCACCTTCATCCACCAAACTGACAGCTACCATATCATAATTGGCATGATGTGTTTTGGTTATAAAGAGGGTTCCTATGGCATGCCAATGTAAATTTGGGGATTTGGAATATATTATTTCATTTACATGTTACATATTTGACAAAGCAATCAATATATACAGTACACATGTGTGTAAGGAGCCACCTGCTGAAATGGTGTATGGGCGGTATCAGTCTTATAGTAGGGCTTATGGAACTCTTACTGTAGATCAGTTTGCAATGACATACACTATGACATTGATGTTTTAGATGACAGTATTAATCAAGTAGACGTTATTACAATGTGTACATTGCACAGATGTATAATCCATAACAATGCATGACAGGAAAATGTTATCTATGTTTAATAACCTTATTCATGTTTATTCTGAGGACATAATCAGTTTTAAAAGTCCCTATCCCAAACAGCGATTGCAAAGTTCTATCCCAATTCCATCAGATGTCAGTGCAGCTGTTCTTTAAATGAACCATCACTCACCATCGCTTTCTCCGAAATGATCCTGACAGAGTTCCAGTCCAACACACAGGTGTCTTCTAGTGTGCCCCAGCTCTGAGGGAGAGGCAGAGCAGAGGGGCCTCTGCTGCTTCTAGTGTGCCCCAGCTCTGAGGGAGAGGCAGAGCAGAGGGGCCTCTGCTGCTTCTAGTGTGCCCCAGCTCTGAGGGAGAGGCAGAGCAGAGGGGCCTCTGCTGCTTCTAGTGTGCCCCAGCTCTGAGGGAGAGGCAGAGCGGAGGGGCCTCTGCTGCTTCTAGTGTGCCCCAGCTCTGAGGGAGAGGCAGAGCAGAGGGGCCTCTGCTGCTTCTAGTGTGCCCCAGCTCTGAGGGAGAGGCAGAGCGGAGGGGCCTCTGCTGCTTCTAGTGTGCCCCAGCTCTGAGGGAGAGGCAGAGCGGAGGGGCCTCTGCTGCTTCTAGTGTGCCCCAGCTCTGAGGGAGAGGCAGAGCAGAGGGGCCTCTGCTGCTTCTAGTGTGCCCCAGCTCTGAGGGAGAGGCAGAGCAGAGGGGCCTCTGCTGCTTCTAGTGTGCCCCAGCTCTGAGGGAGAGGCAGAGCAGAGGGGCCTCTGCTGCTTCTAGTGTGCCCCAGCTCTGAGGGAGAGGCAGAGCAGAGGGGCCTCTGCTGCTTCTAGTGTAGCTCTGAGGGAGAGGCAGAGCAGAGGGGCCTCTGCTGCTTCTAGTGTGCCCCAGCTCTGTGAGAGAGGCAGAGCAGAGGGGCCTCTGCTGCTTCTAGTGTGCCCCAGCTCTGAGGGAGAGGCAGAGCGGAGGGGCCTCTGCTGCTTCTAGTGTGCCCCAGCTCTGAGGGAGAGGCAGAGCAGAGGGGCCTCTGCTGCTTCTAGTGTGCCCCAGCTCTGAGGGAGAGGCAGAGCGGAGGGGCCTCTGCTGCTTCTAGTGTGCCCCAGCTCTGAGGGAGAGGCAGAGCGGAGGGGCCTCTGCTGCTTCTAGTGTGCCCCAGCTCTGAGGGAGAGGCAGAGCAGAGGGGCCTCTGCTGCTTCTAGTGTGCCCCAGCTCTGAGGGAGAGGCAGAGCAGAGGGGCCTCTGCTGCTTCTAGTGTGCCCCAGCTCTGAGGGAGAGGCAGAGCAGAGGGGCCTCTGCTGCTTCTAGTGTGCCCCAGCTCTGAGGGAGAGGCAGAGCAGAGGGGCCTCTGCTGCTTCTAGTGTGCCCCAGCTCTGAGGGAGAGGCAGAGCGGAGGGGCCTCTGCTGCTTCTAGTGTGCCCCAGCTCTGAGGGAGAGGCAGAGCGGAGGGGCCTCTGCTGCTTCTAGTGTAGCTCTGAGGGAGAGGCAGAGCAGAGGGGCCTCTGCTGCTTCTAGTGTGCCCCAGCTCTGAGGGAGAGGCAGAGCAGAGGGGCCTCTGCTGCTTCTAGTGTGCCCCAGCTCTGAGGGAGAGGCAGAGCAGAGGGGCCTCTGCTGCTTCTAGTGTGCCCCAGCTCTGTGAGAGAGGCAGAGCAGAGGGGCCTCTGCTGCTTCTAGTGTGCCCCAGCTCTGAGGGAGAGGCAGAGCAGAGGGGCCTCTGCTGCTTCTAGTGTGCCCCAGCTCTGTGAGAGAGGCAGAGCAGAGGGGCCTCTGCTGCTTCTAGTGTGCCCCAGCTCTGAGGGAGAGGCAGAGCAGAGGGGCCTCGGCTGCTTCTAGTGTGCCCCAGCTCTGAGGGAGAGGCAGAGCGGAGGGGCCTCTGCTGCTTCTAGTGTGCCCCAGCTCTGAGGGAGAGGCAGAGCAGAGGGGCCTCTGCTGCTTCTAGTGTGCCCCAGCTCTGAGGGAGAGGCAGAGCAGAGGGGCCTCTGCTGCTTCTAGTGTGCCCCAGCTCTGAGGGAGAGGCAGAGCGGAGGGGCCTCTGCTGCTTCTAGTGTGCCCCAGCTCTGAGGGAGAGGCAGAGCGGAGGGGCCTCTGCTGCTTCTAGTGTAGCTCTGAGGGAGAGGCAGAGCAGAGGGGCCTCTGCTGCTTCTAGTGTGCCCCAGCTCTGAGGGAGAGGCAGAGCAGAGGGGCCTCTGCTGCTTCTAGTGTGCCCCAGCTCTGAGGGAGAGGCAGAGCAGAGGGGCCTCTGCTGCTTCTAGTGTGCCCCAGCTCTGTGAGAGAGGCAGAGCAGAGGGGCCTCTGCTGCTTCTAGTGTGCCCCAGCTCTGAGGGAGAGGCAGAGCAGAGGGGCCTCTGCTGCTTCTAGTGTGCCCCAGCTCTGTGAGAGAGGCAGAGCAGAGGGGCCTCTGCTGCTTCTAGTGTGCCCCAGCTCTGAGGGAGAGGCAGAGCAGAGGGGCCTCGGCTGCTTCTAGTGTGCCCCAGCTCTGAGGGAGAGGCAGAGCGGAGGGGCCTCTGCTGCTTCTAGTGTGCCCCAGCTCTGAGGGAGAGGCAGAGCAGAGGGGCCTCGGCTACTGCCTACATCTAAATCACTGTTTGACAAAGAGTGATTCCCCAGTGCTGAGCAGGACTGGGAGCCCCTAACAGCATGGAGGGGGGGGGGGGGGGGGAGGGGGGGGCACACACACTGGGCTGCAGGGGGGGCCACACACACTGGGCTGCAGGGGGGGCCACACACACTGGGCTGCAGGGGGGGGCACACACACTGGGCTGCAGGGGGGGGCACACACACTGGGCTGCAGGGGGGGCCACACACACTGGGCTGCAGGGGGGGCCACACACACTGGGCTGCAGGGGGGGCCACACACACTGGGCTGCAGGGGGGGCCACACACACTGGGCTGCAGGGGGGGCCACACACACTGGGCTGCAGGGGGGGGCACACACACTGGGCTGCAGGGGGGGCCACACACACTGGGCTGCAGGGCCCCATCAGGTCTCATCAGACTGAAGGGCTCATCCCAGATCAGAATGGATTTTGGCCCCCAGGTCAGTAAACAGCATAGGAGTGTTGTGTGTTTCTTTGCTTGTTTTGTTTTTATATCAAATATGAAATGGAGTAAGGAAATGTTTGTTCTTGATCAATGAACAATTGCACTGATAATTATAATAATATATATTTTTTTTTTATGATTCAAAGTTGCAATAAGCTAAAACGAATGTGACAGTGACTATTGCATGAGCCAACTAGTCCTACACTTTTATTTACTATTAATGTCAATAAACCCTCACAAGTCAACATTTAATAAATCTACAGTAGAATAAAAAAAAAATATTTGTAAAAAATTATCTATACAATGTATTACTTACCATAAACAATTGTAGCATTGCCTACTGTAGCAACACAAGTTAATTTGGCCACTTAAAAAATATGAGTCAAAAACAAGACAGTGTCTCAAAACATGCCAGTTCATAGATTATAATGTCCTATAAGAATTTATCTCAATGTTTAATTATATCCAAATCCACCCACAGCCCACTCAGCATTAACTTCCAGGACAGGAAAGTGTCAGAGGAACTTTCTCCACTGGAGAACAGGCCCAGTTCTGAGTTCTGTTCTTCTGCTGTTGGTCTCATATGCAAAAGGGCCAAACTGTAGTTGCACCGTCGGCCATGTTAAACTATGTCAGGTTGACTTCTTGTGTAGACATTAATTGCGTTAATTTATAGTCTTATTATGAGGGATTATTCATTATATTTCTCCAACTGTAACAGTGATCCATGTAAATCACATTTCCTACCAGCATACTGAAGCCAGTTACAGAGCTACAAAGTATTACTGCTGGTTTTAACTCATTGCTCAATAATATGCTACGTGGACAATGTGAATCAATGTCATTTTTACCTGAACTTTTATTAGAGCGTTACAACCACACAGTCACATTTACAATTAAACTGTCCCTACCTGAGTTCTCATTATTAAATTACATGAAAATATTTGGCTTTGCAACACAAAGGGTAAATGAGCTTGACTAGCCTGCAATGTCTAAAGGTCAACAAAAGTATAGCAAAATAATCAAAGCTGAAGTCTTAAACAGTACAAAAACACAAATTAATAAAGGAACTGGCATTTGACAAAAAAATCTCACATTTATTCTTTTGTTAAACAAGTGTTGAACTTTACATCAGTCTTTAGTGATGGGCCCCTTAATAGTTTACAGAAAGACATGAGCTATGTATACCAGTGCTGGAAAATATTTGCACATTCTCCATTCATTATTTGGAAATATTTCAATAAATTAATGTCCCAAGCATAATAAATACATATATAATGAATAAAACCTTTATTGTCAGAAGATGTTTTTTAAGTGATTGCTGCCTATGTACCTATATAATGATTGAAAAGATTAATTTCATGTTTTGGCATTTATCAAATAAACCCAGTTCAATTGACAATATGAAATTCCATGAAGGAAAACACTGTTCACAAGTGGAAAAGGGAATATGCATCAATCAAGTTCTTTGTTGACTCATTTTGTTGTTCCAATTTCTTTTCTTCAAATGCAGATGAATGAAGCATAAACACATTATATAACGTGTGACTTTTACACAATAGTCTCTTCAAATGTTCGATTTTCAATTGAAATGTGTCTTTATATTTACTGTTTTTATTATTTTCCCCAAGCAATACCACAAAATATATCTATTTTTGCAATTTTCCGTAATAACAGCTCAATGTACAATTGAGAAAATATAAGGTCCGGGGCTTGATTGCTAGTGGTTATACAATCCAAACTTCAGGGTGATGGGGAGTTTACATTCCTAATCATGTCATTCATCAGGAACGCCTCAGTTGTCTCAGTCCTCATCCAGGTCTGCTTTATTTTGTATATAATACAAAAACAGGATTTGACGCAGATGATGGAAGTGAAAACTGCTGATCTGAAATAGTCTGTTTTTTTATTCTTCCGTTTTTATATATATTTTTGTATTCGTTACTCAACAGCAGCATCACATTTCAATACATAATTGGTTTGTCTGTTAAACTGACATCGACTCTGCTTTGTATGTACATTCTGTGTAAACTTCACAGCGAAGTGAGTGATGCTGCACTGCTGTGGCTGCACACATCAGTCTGGTCTGTGAGAGGGGAGAAGAGGGGGGGGGGGGCTAGTCTGGATGGGGGTCTGACATGTTGGTTTCACCTCCAGCCACTTCCCCAACCTCTCTCAGTGGGTCCTCCTGACGGTAGGGCTGGTATGGAGGAGAAAACGTGATTTCAATCTTAAAGGCTCGTCACTAACTGCATCTGTCCTTCATGTACGTCTCCCTCAGGTGTACAGCTCTCTTTAGGAACAGGAATAATGTACCCATCACTGTTCCCTCGACTGATCTGGTAGTATGCTTGGAGCTGGTGTCCAGATCCTAAGTTAGGCATGCTCTTGTAGTACACATCCTCGTTCTCGCTCCTTTTGGACGGGGAGGAGAGGTCCAGCTCGACGTCAGGGCTGCTCTCGGGTAACGGAGAGTCCCGTAGGTTTGGCATACTAGTGTACAAGGAGTCTCTGTTGGGGGAGTGCAGGCTGTCGCTGGGCTCTGCTGTCTGGCTGATAAAGCCTCCGCAGCTCTCCATCCCCTCGGTCTTCACTCTCCTCTGAGGCTGGTAGAGAAGTGAGTGAGTCCGCTGGGGGATGAGAGGAGCTTCCAGCTCCCGGCTGTGCAGCTCCAGAGCCGCCCTGTCACTATGCACCAGAGAGGAGGCGTCTGCCATGAGGCCATTGTTTTCACTGCTTCTCCCACCCACAGTCACCTTGGGGGGGATCCGTTCTGGGTGAAGGTGGTGTTGGTGGTGTTGGTGGTTCTTAGCCCGGAGGTTGTTGTGGACCAGCTCAGAGATGATCATTTTCTCAAAGGCAGCGTCATCTAGGCTGAGGCCACAGTCTACAACTTGCACACTGTCGCCATAGTCCCCATTGCGGAGCGAATAGCTGTTATTAAAGTTACCATTTAGCGGTAGAGTATCCATTGCACTTGTGGCCTTCGAGTTGTTCACTGAGTGTCCTAGAGGAAGAAAAACAAAAACGTAGAGTGGATTTATATTAGTCAAAACCATTTCTCTAATCTTGAGAGAGAGACGTGAAAAAACAGGTTCAATGCTGTTTAGGACAGATCATAAGGTCAATCTGTTTATCTCTGTACAAATTAATATTTAGATGGTATTTTATTACTTTTTATATATATATATATAATGCATGCATCTAAATAGCATTGCAACACTTTACATGAAGGTTACATTGACAACCCTGCAATCACACAGCAACACCTAGGAAGAAACCATTGGAAATACATAAGAAATGTTGGATAATTAAATGATGAGTGTAGGTTATTACTAATGTGTAACGCACTTGGGGGGGGGGAAGAGGTAAGTGGATGTTTCAAAAGGGCATTGGAAGATTTAGTTAAGGAAAAAGGTATCAGTATTAACATCTACTTACAATTACAGAACCAAATCTCCTCCATATCAAGTTTATTGGTGTGATATGTAATTTAATGATAGCAAAACTGAAATATAACTACAGTTCTTATGCAAGTACAACGTTGTCACTACAGGTATTGCTGTGTAACTGCATGGTAGATGTCAACTTCATGTTAAGGAAACAGCCTTTTCAATCCACACAAGCATGTTGCCTTTGATTAACACTATAGTGAGAAAGTGGTGGAGGGGATCCCAAACAACATTCAACGAGAAAAAGAATAATCATGACCATCAGAAAACATAGAGCAAAGTTCAATGTGACAAGAGTAGATACAGATGGGTAAAGATACAAGACTGACAGCAGATCAGTCAGGATGAGTTGTGGGAGGAATCCAAACAAGACTGGGAAAAGATGGACGTTTACAAAGGAACAAGTGATGGGCAACATGGGACAGGCATCTTTCTCTCTACACAGGGACGTCCACAAGCACCATCATCACACACAGCAGGTGGAAAAGACTCACTTTAGACTCACATCATGTCTGTCTGCTCAGGCTATCTGGCCTAAGAGTAGCTGAGATGTACAAAAGAAAATAAAATGATTTATTTGTAACATGATGAAGGAGTCACTGACAATAACAAAAAAGAAAAGAAAAAAAACATTGTAACTTAGTCAGAGCAAGGGTTCAGCAAATTAAATCAACAAGCAATCAAGGCTTTTGGGGTTTTCAGATTTAATGATAAGGTCGGAGGAGAGGGGGAGGGGGGGGGGGGGGGTAGGGGGGATATAATTTCAGTACGGTTTTGAGCCTGTTTAAGTTTGGCACCAATTGTTCCATGCCTGAGGCTGGTAGAGGTCAGAGCAGGGCTGCTGCCCTGTGCTCAGCATCAATCAAAGTGACAGTCTCCAGTGTAGCCCCAGTATCTCTAAAAGCAGTCCCCACCCAAAAATAATATACAGCTTGGAAGGTCAATAGCAGTCATTTGAAGAATGTCTGCAAAACCTGAGGTTATGGAAAGCAGGAGTGATAGAAGGAATATTAGTCTGATGGACGAAAGGCTCAAATTGGACACAGAGGAGTGAGTGAGTTTGCATACAGGCAACAAGGCAATAAAATGAAGATAAAATCAGATATGAGAGTGAGATTAAGAGGAATGGGTATTTTGTGGTGACGTTCAGTTCAGATAACAGATGGGAAAGTTATTTGCAGACACAAAGACAAATAAAACCGGTATCAAATAATTTATCGAAGGTATGGGGAACAAATGTATATGAAAGGGAAACTATCGTGAAAAATAAACCATCTGGTACAATGACAGACAAATGGTTATGCGTCTCGATTAGACAATTTGATTTGAGACAGGTGACGCCTGGACACTTGGGAACAGAAGTGACGTGGATGTGACTAGACACTGAGACAGTTCAGTGCTACAGGGAGAAGCCTGTTCAGGTGCATTAACCCCTTCTACACCATAAATATGAGCCTTTGCTACGAGGTAACAAAGAAGTATTTTCTCTCTATTTCTCTCAATCAGAGAAACACACAGTAATGGGATGTGGAATGGTGAAAACCTTTTTTACCAGTAACATGACCAGAATGGCTGTCACTCAAGACTGCAAAGTACCATTTGGTAGTTTGTGAACCACTTGCCCACTGAGTGTACGTCAATGACCTTAAATAAAGCATTGATTGTGCCAGGGTTTGGTTGTTTTTAATAAGCATGCTGAAATAAATTTACATTTGATAGGCAAAGTTAAGTTTTACTCCCATACTTGTCTCTCTGTAGGTCACTAGAGGAGAGCATAGAGGCAAAAACATGACAAAAGAAAAACGTCATTTCAGTTTCTAAAACATGATTTCAATACATACTCAATGTCCTGGTTAACACATTTCTGAAATATAGGATAAACTAGACCCCTTAAATGTACTATTTTCATGGTTTTGAATACGATACCACTCCTCATCAATAAAGAACTGCATATTCAATTGAAATCATAAATTGATATTGTGTTTGTATGGTAGCATAGATGCCTCTAAGAGGAATATCCTTGTGAAAAAACACCAGAAGTGGTAGATAATAATGAATGACACTAAAACTGTGCTGTGCCTGTTATGCATTTGTTAATGCTAGCAGGTGTAAGTATTATTCAGTATTATTCAGTGAAGAAGTTGACACTTTGCTCGTCATAATGGCACCAAGAATCAGCTGATAACAATAAGCGAAATAAGAAAGTTGCTAGAGAAAAGCAGAGAATGCAGGTTAAGAATGAAGGGTGTGAGGTGTTAGGAAAGCACACCTGGAGAGTTAAACACAGGAGCTGAAGGCGTGCTACATACGACTGTTTCAGCCAGTAAGGTGTTATAAGGGTTGTTAGTGCCTTGTGGTCGAAGAAGAGGATTTGTTAGGAGATAATTGCCCGTCATTCCTGCAGTAGCAGATAGAAGAAGAAAGATCAGGTTCCTTTTTCAGGCATTGGCAAATGTTTTTCTCTCGAAAAAAAAAATACAGTATTATTCATTCATTTATTGAAGACATGTATCTATGGGAATGTTTCGATATGTCTAAAGAAATGTAACATTGTGATAACAAGCTCAGGATTAAACGACCGGGCAAAGAAGACAATCTACACCATTAGATTTACTTGACATTTACTGATGAATTGTACTGATATCTAAAACAAATGAGTTGCAAAGCAACATTCTACTCCAGAAGAAAATCACCTTTTCATCTGTCTCTGGTTTAGTAAGCGGGGGGATGGAACCCACACTGTACACTCTACTTTATGCCTTTAAATAAATAAAATACTGTCATTTTAAAGAATATTTCTGATTTTTTGTTGCCTCAAACTAAACTGAAACCAACCCTATAGGAAAAGGCTATCGTGCTCATGTGTTGCTGGAATGTTCCTTGACTAATTCAGATTATGAATATCTCTACTATCTTCCCATGTCATTTTATCCCTACACTAACGTTCCCCCCCGACAGAAGGGCTTCTGTATATGGAACAGAGCCATAGACTCATTCACAGTCCCATTCATCATTTTGTGTAAAATGCCATTTGTCTTGTCAAGCGGTCCCAGAGGGTGTTTTAATGACAAGGGAGGCGTCTCTCAGATAGAAGCCTCTTTAGTACACTACACTCAAGGGGTAACTAGGCAGGGATCTTACAGCACACCAGAGACGGATCGATACTCTGCCTCAACGTTAACATATAAGATTTAAGGCTTATTCTAGAAAGAAACATTTAAAACTGTACTGATAGATACTGATGCATCGGCATGTGACCTGTCATAACAATTCTACTCAACACAGCCTGAAGAGATGTGAGGGGGCGGGGTGAGGTTTAAAGTCTAGACTACCTCACTGTAACCCCACTTTTCCTTGCATGCTTGGAGAGCCATTTTAGAGAGAGGCAGAGCAGCAGAAGCTGAACAGCACACTAAGCACTCAAGGTCACTCAGAGTTGAACATCATCTTCTCATAATTACATTTGTCCTCAAGTTAAATAATAAATGACAGGTTTTTCCCCGTCTTCTCTACTCAGGGTTCTATGTTGTAGCAGAAGCCACCGCACATGCTAAGCGATTAATGAGGCGCTGTTAGAACAGCACAGCCTTCTTTTTTGGGGGCAGAAAGAACTTGTTTGGAGTAAAAGACCATTTCTGCTTTTCTGGATTGAGGTCTGAACTTTGAACGGCCGGCACTTTACACAAACTGCACCGCCCTGCCCCAATTCAGGGTGGATGTTTTCTCAAAGTATTTGAAGGGATTTCTGTAATCCTCAGTAGGCAGACAGAGGGGTGCTAGCTGCCCCCGGTTACATCCTATCAAGCCAAATTGTCAGTATGGGACCTTTATGGATGTATCATGTAAATGGTATGTGTGCAAACAGAGATATGAGGTGTGTGACTGACCTTGGTTAAGAGTAGAGGTGCTGTTGATATCACCTGAGATGAAGGAGGATTCAGATTGTTTTCTGACGGTGTCATTCCACATTCTCCTGATTCGGCTCTGTCACATTCACAAGGAATAGATATTTGGACTTGACGAAGCATCGTTCACTCCAAGGATTCACTTTCATTATGTTTGGTATTGGCCTGACTGACCTAAGATTTTATATTTCAACACGTGCCTAATGTAATCTTCCTAAATTGTATTAACAGTAAATTACCATTTTAATACTCAAATTCTTGAAGTCGATTCAAGTGTCCAATTGCTTTGGAAATTAAAAGTGGAATATCCTGTGATTTAAGCTCTTTATTTATGTGAACGCTTTTTTCTCATGGAAGTTCAACGATTGATTTTTTTTCTTTCTTAATATATACAGTATATATAACGTTTTTAGATTTTTTTTAAGTAAAACGAATAATTTGAAGTATTTGAAGTAATGAATAGCGTAAGTAAGCACATTCCTGTTTTCCATGCATGTGGCATTCGTGAGAGACAAATAAAGAAGCGTGTGCTGAAGAGAGGAGCAGAAACATCCATGCAGTAAACTACATCATGCTGGTTCTTCATGGGTTAGTCTCCACTAGGCTACATTAGAACACATCTCCTATCTGTGCTCATCTGGAACTACAGTACAAAAGAATTCCTGCCACATTAGAAATCCACTTTGTAACAATGTTTGTGATTGGTAGTTGATTTCCTTATTTCACTTTTCATGTTGTACAGTAGAATAATAGAATATATCTTCATAGTCACTGTTACAGGTACAACTAAAGTGTTTTACAGTCAGTGCATCATTAATTGAAGTTACACACTTGAAATTAAGTGTTGAAAATACTCAAATCCAATAAGAATAAATATATTTAAGACACTACCATGAATAAAGACACACGGTCATAGACTCACAGTCATAACATAATGACTATAATATATGTAACTGTTTATGTTAATGTGGTGGAAGGCCCACCTGTGTGCCTGAGGAGTAGCGAGCGCTTGTCCTGGCTGTGGATGACTTTACAGAACTGTGGGAGTTCTCAGTGGGTAAACCTCCACAGCAGGACGAGCGGCGGAAGCACTTACTGTACTCTTTACGAACCTGAGGGAACAGTTATTCAAATCTGAATCACCATCACAACTGGTTTTTATTCACCGTGTAAGTTGCACAAACACAGAATTTACTGTGGCAGGATGGAGCAAACAATGAACATATACAGAACTGTAATAAAAAGTAAGTAAGTACAATAAACAAAAGATTTAGAAAAAAAACTATCTGAAGTATAAAAAGGAACATAGATAATAAAAAACAACAAAATATCTATACATAATAGATTGAATAGGAATTCAAAATGTCTCGCTACAACGTACAATACAGCTCAATATACCTTTGCCAAACTGAGGCGCTATTGTTTTAACTGGAACATGTCGGTAATTAATGTGATTCATGTACTGTTACTGCGTGAGTTAATTGCCACATTTGTGCAGAATAGGACTGCTGACTCACCTTCTTCTGGAGGAGGCAGTGGAAGATAAAGATGAACATTCCTTGGAAGGTGTTGAATGTAGTGAAGAGGTAGGCCATAACCACAGAGGACTCACTGATGAAGAACAGTCCAAAAGACCAAGTGAGCCCCAGCAGACACAGAAGAGCAAATGCTCCCAGGACCCAGGACCTACACACACACACACACACACAATGAGACAAATCCACTGGGAGTTAGTGATCAAAACAACTACTTCCCTCAAGGGAAAAACTAAACCAAAATAAAAAACATTATAAAGCCTGATAACATAAGAATTGCCTTTTCACTTCTGTTAAGGAGGAAATACGATTAATTTAAAAGCGTGCATATTTATTTTATTTGTCACAATAAAAAACAGAATGATCCAGTACGCAATGCTAAGATGGTATTGGGGCAACATTTCCCAAAAAACATTTCCAAAAAAGGAGGTGGGCTGAGTGTTCAATGTTATTCCTAAAGTCTCCAGCAGATGTATTTTTACTGAGGGTAACCTTGCCAACCGGGCAACTACAGAGCTGAGGAAGCACTTGAAGGTGGAACCCCCCGGATGATGTCTGAAGGTCCCTATGGACCCTTCAGACACCCCTAAAGGTTATAGTTCAAAGATTGTACAGATACACAACACCAAACTGAACGGAGAGATGATGGGCATGGAGGAAGTGAGGAGAATGATGGAGTATGGAGAGCCTTGGGGCAGAGTGCTTCAGAGATTAAATGAGAGAGACAAGAAAGGCAAAAAGTAGAAGGACGAATGTTGAGTCGATTACAAGCTTCTGGGCCAAGTGTTCCTTACTTGATAAATGGTTTATTATCTTCATAGCTAGAGAGCATGATAAGCAGGAAGAGAGAAACATAAATTAGATCAGACCCATCACAGCGTGGGTTAGTTGGCATTTTGTGTCAAAATTCTTCAACTTTGACGGGTGAGAAAATTACAAGAAAATTAACAAGCTAACAAGATCGGAAGGCTTTTTAAAACCTAACCGATATGTAAAGGATCCTGTCAGATCCCTGATTCTGAACATTTTTGCTAAAGTGTGTGTATTGTGTGACGAAGACATTTAGGATCCACAGTAGAGGCTTACCCCGGCAAATCGGTATTATAGTATCCATCACAAACGCGATAATTACTGGTGTGAGTGACAGGATGGGAAATACAACAAGAGAAGGAAGGAGATGCTGTGAATTAGCCCTCTGTTAACATGCAACATTCAACAATCCCACATCTATATTCAACTATCAGGAGCATCATCCTTACACAATCGGATGTAAACGGTTTGAAGTTTTGCGTTTAGAAATGATTTTGTCTTTCGATATTACATACTAAAGCAATTCAATTATCTGCTAAATATTTGCTTTAATATCAAAACACGTACGACAAGATATACAGCCTGTAAAAAAAAAATATATATATATAAAAATCTACAAAGGTATATGTGATGCTCTCTCCGGTGAAAAGGCTTACGTCTATAAACTGGGTAAAAAATGAATTAGACAACAAAGATCTTAAGCACTGCTCATGGGTGTATTTTCACAACTGCAATCTAATGGGAAATTACACTGACAACACATAGTTATCAAGAAAACGAATAAAATGAATAAAAAATAGAAAGATATTGAGCTTGTCCATGGGATGAAGGGAGCAGGGCTCTGGTGCCACACAGGTGTGGAAATAAAAACACCTCCCATCTGTTCAATCAACCCTCTAATAACACATCATCAACAATCAGGGATGGAAAATAATTTGTTCTCTTTAGTTTTACAAAACGAAACACAGAGTAAATTTTAAAGCCACTGAGGAAAACAAACATATGAGATGGGTGGAGTTGGGGGAGGGGCGGGTGAGGCTGGAAGTATAAACATGTTTTGTTCCATGAGTTGGGCCTTGAGCCCTGAAGGACAGTGAGTCACTGCTACTGTGCTCCTGCCATCACAGAGGAACAGCACAAACACCTACAAACTACTCACTAAGTCAATGTTGCTGTAATTCTTATTCAAAACCACCAGCCTCTGTGTAAAACTTTATCTGGAGTGAATTTAAATTCCTTAGTAATGCGCTGCCTGGACAATTAAATTTTCTACCAGAGGGTCAAAAAGATGTAGACTGTGAACAAGGAGAAGTCAGGGAGAGTTTGACATGAAAAAAAAAAAAAAAAAAAAAAAATCATGTATGTTCACGTTCAAAAAACCTTACAAGAAAAAAACACTCTTACCTGAAGGTATGTTTGAAGGGGCAAGAACAAATAAGTGAATATTATCAGTTACTTAGTGTATTTGGGTTACAGATCAGCTTTACTTACTTGATATTTTCCAGCCGACTTGAGTCTGGTTTTAGAGTAGTTGAGTGTTTCACCATTTTGTACATGGTGATGATGAGGAAGACGAGATTGACCTGTCAAAAATAGAGTAACAACATATTAATACATTATGATGGACGGCATGGTGTAGAAGGAGAAAAAAAAAACTATTAGAAGAGGAGTGCCTTTATAGACGCCCTAATGCAATAGAAGTCTCTCGTCCTATAAGACAAGAAGTCTGGCGCCAAACTTGGAGCCATTTCAAGTGCATGGAAATGCATTAAAATCCTCTGCAGTGAAAAAAAAACCCTGATACACTGTTGTATTCCAGCATTGTGTGGAGCTGGAAAAATGCAGTTCCCTTTGAGTTTTCATTATATTCAATATCATACGATTAAGTGATGAAAATGTGTGTGTTTTTCCATGTTGTGCACAGGCTGCTTCAACGTCCTGGTTTACATCACTCCTGAGTCAGTGGTTCAAATCCATTTCAGATAACAACAGTTTGTGCTCTTTCTTAGATTTCATTTATTTTGGGCCAAGTCAGAATTATGATTTGGAGACAAAATAGGCCAACCTGCACCAGGTCCAAATAACCTTTTAAGTATTTAGACCTGGAACACCATCAATAAAGTTCACAATATCAACTAACAAGCTCGTTCATGACCAAATAAAGCCTTTCAAAAGTTGTTTGTTTTCAATGTCATGAGAGAACTCTAAATGACACAGGCTTTTTAAGTCGTAAAATCATGAGAAATGTGTTTTGTTGCCATCATCTGCATATCACTCTTATTCTCCTCGTATGAATCGCTGGGCCACTTTGAAAATGCCGTCCATCCAGCCTGCAATGCTGACATGGATATAAGGAGACAGGAGAAGGACACAGTACTTTAAAGTAACCTAGCTTCACAGTACAGGTCCCAACCCCCTCAGCCCCCCACAACACACTCTCTTGGCCCTCCCGCAGGGACTCCCTGGTTACCTTGTCTCACTTGTCCTCGCTCTCTTCCCCCCTTCCTTTCTCTATCCTCCTGAATCATCACCGCTAGCCATGCAGAAGCGCCTAGCCACAGAGGGACTGAGCAGAAAGCTTTTTGCTGGAGCATGAGTATATGTGCACAATGAACTCCGGGTGAACTGGATGAAATATTAAAGGTGCAGATGGAGCTGTCCGGATGAGGAGAACTGCTCGCAACGTGTCATGATCTGAGGAGCTTGCGTTGAAGCATTTCAGGCATACTAATGGCTCTCTCCCAACACTCATTACTTCCATGTACCTTTTCATGGAGCTAATACCCTCTGTGCCTCAAAACACGTACCAAGTTAGCCTGAGAACATGACTCAAAGTGCCTTTCTGCAGCCTCACTCCTGTTTCACTTTGAGACAGGGGGGTTTTTTTCAGCAAAGAGAAAGGGTGGAAGAAAAAAAAGAGAAAAAGAAACACACGGACGGAGGAGGAAAAAAACAACATGTTTTGAGTGCTTTTCTTTGAGATAGACCAGCTCAGGTCAGACCAGAAGTCTCACAGCAGGAGGCAGAGCCATGGCTGAATGGAAGCTTTTTCTATTTTTCTTATTTTTTCACCTTTCTCCATCTTTTTCTAATTGACAAGGACAAATCCTGATTGTAAGCGAAGCAGGGTCTAAGGTAGTGGAGGACCGTGCTTCTTCACACACTCCCTTGAGATAACTTGAGACACTTGAGAACACTGTTGTGCGTCATCTTTAGTTGTCAATTGTTGCAAACACAAAAGCAGTGCAAACACTCCTTCATGTGACCGTGAACACTGCAACCATACATCAGCTCCATCAGGGTCATGGGGTCATTCGTTTATTTTCTTGGGTCACTAGAACGATAGGAACATCATTTCTGACAGGACAAACGCTATAATCTTCCTGGTTAAACATGAGGGAGATTCGGTTAGTGGGATGAGTTCTCACTGGCTAGCCACGGTTCCACCATGTGACCAACATCGAGCCTTTGGTGTGAAAGTGGACAAAGTATGAAATGGTGCTGAGGGGCACAGAGGGTCTGTTTGACGAATGTCACCTTCTTCCTGACTGTGAGGAGCATAAACCTTCCCCAGGACTGTTTTTCTCTGGTGTCCTCGACCAAACAAGACAGTTTGCTTGTCTACCAGCCTCTCTGCTTTTAGCCTGAAGCCGTCAGTCATCAGCAATTCAGTCCATTAAATGAACACAAACCAAGGCAAACATTGGAGGAGAATGTAATAATCACTGGCGCCTCTCATTCAAATGGAGCTGTCAGGTTGTGTTATTCATTTTCATCTATTCCAAATACGAAGTACACACTCTAAACTGTTCAGAACTATTTTAGGTTGACAGTACTGTATGATAATACATGAGAAAATAGGGGTGATATCAAAGAAAATGCTGTTTAAAATATGTTTACTTAACCAAAACCCATCACTGTGGTGTAGCAGAAGCTGATACTGGATTCCAGTTAAAAGGCTTTGGTACATCAGACATTAGTAATAACAATCACATCACTAGCAAAAAATGGAACCTCTCATTCTTTCTCTTTGTCTCTGTGTATCTCTGTCTCTTCTCTATCTCTCTTTCTCCATCTATCTCTGTCTCTTCTCTATCTCTCTTTCTCCATCTATCTCTGTCTCTTCTCCATCTCTCTTTCTCCATCTATCTGTCTCTTCTCCATCTCTCTTTCTCCATCTCTTTCCCATCGTCGCTCTCCTCTATTTCTCTATTAGTCTAAGGAAAAGATAACTCACCATGACGATAAAGGTTACAGGTCCAATGAAGCTCCATATGAAGTGATTGTCCACTCTTAGCCAGCAACTAGAAATAAAGTATAAAAATAAACAGTATATCAGAAATATAGGAGAGAAAAAAACACACAAACACAAAAAAACAACATTTAGACCAGTATCACCCTCCTCAAGGCAAATATGAATCCAAGCAAATGGATTGTGAGTCAAAACAGACCCTGGTGCTCATGATACAGCAAAGTAAACTATTTACCCAAAAAACAATAGACACTTTCACCATCTTCCTGAGCCTTAAACTAACACAGATCCGAGAAGAAGGACAAAGTGCTGTTCTTCTGCCTTGTGTCAGTGCTGAAGCTTAGCTCAAATACCATCATTAATCTATGTAAAAGGCTCTTCCCGGACAGCACTCCTCTCTTTAAGAGAGTGTTTACAAACCAGAGGTCACAGGAGGGTCTTTGAGAAGAGAGGCATTAACAGACCAGACCCCCTAAAACCACAGTGTTATATTGGTCAGCCTGCTCTCAAATGACATCAAGAAAATGGAGGAGTTCCTGGAATGGGAGGTAACGTCACTTTGGAGTGATCTCAGGAGTAAACACAATAAAAACCCATCTCCCCCAATCATCATGGTTAACGTGTTGTTTTTATAAAGAGGTTACTGTGTGTTACCCTATAGAACTATAAACATGTTTCAACATTATTCATTTGAAGAACTTCATTGAGGTAACAAATACATTCTGACAACAGTTAAGGAACGTAACAAGGCAGAAGGACAGATGGAGTAACGACCAAAGTTAGGCGCTACAGCAAGTTTGACTCACGCTTTCTTAGTCCCGTAGCTTTGATAGTCGATAGCTGCTGACACACCAACAATGATGGCTGGGAGGAGGTATCCACACACGTAGTAATACTTCTTCCTGGAATATTCGCTCTCAAAAACCTCCACCAGCATGAGGTACAGCTGAAGCCCCTCCAAGCACATCCACACGAACGATGTAAGGAAGAAGAAATGAAGAGTCCCAGCAATGATGGAACAACCAATCTGTGAAAAGGTGCGTTTGTTGAATAGAAATATCGTACCATTTAAACCTAAAGGTGAAGAGTTTCTGAAAATCTCATGTTATGCAAACTTTTGAAAAAATCTAAATGGGATAATTTATGCCTTTCAATGCAGTGTCATCCCACATTCAATACCATAAATGCCTTTAGAATGGAAACTGTTTAATAACTTCCTTTGATAAGAATTATGAAATGTATATAGAAGCTTTCTCAAAGACAAGTTTCAACCTTGTACTGGATGGCAGCTATATTGTAAGAGAAAACCCTCCAAGGGCCAACCTCTTTGAATTCCTGCTGATTTATGATGTCAGAGGAGTGCTTTTACTGACTGTATGAAGGGGAGAACATCATTTATATACCTTCAGAAAGGTCATCCCTTACAAAGTGAGCGGTATATGTGGACAAAAGAACTGTAGTATAGAGGAGAGAAAAGCCACTTACCTGGAGAGAAAAAATAATAATAATCTAGGCACAGTAAAGTATCAAGAGTTTCAATGACTGTGGATGTTTACAGGACTAATGCATTCATGGTGGAGCCCACGCTGATGGGGACCTGTTTAAACTGATTACTAACTCAGGCTTTTGTTTTGTTATGGGACTGCAAAACAAGAAATGAACACAGTACAACTGGAGGGCTTACCCTTGGTTCTGTCATATCGATACCAATCAGGAATATTAATTCTGCAACGAAGAGATTGATGCACAGGTTCTTGTGGATGGTGTTTCGATCGCTCTGAAGGCCCCGAAAGAAGCAGAATGTGAAGATGCTGATGGCCAGACACACCAGGGAGACCACGATCCCAACACGAGTGATGACGCTCAACAGTAACTCATGCACTCCATCTTTGCCCTGTTAGGATCATGGAGGCGACAAATTAATATGCCTGTTTGTCAATAAAGCCAGAAGCCTCCATATATAACTTTTACCAAGCAGTCGGTGGAAATGTGTGGTACTATTTCACAGGAGTCAATCAGAAGCCCTGTTTAAATGAGTGTGATCATTGGTTAATGAGAACTGACTAGGGAAGTGTCTTGCAGTAACTGTGTGTTGATGTTGCAATATACCGAGGCTAAATCCCTTGACTATCTTCACGTAGAGAACATAGACCTGATTTGTTCTTTATTTTGAAATGCTTCTAATGGAAAGCTGACTAAAACTAGCAATGATTGGATTGACTGGATCCCAAACATGATTCTGTACATAAGTTCCAGAGAGGCACCAGACACACACATAAAGAGAGAGTTACTTACTGAGATTTCTCGATGAGCCATGAGGATGGCAAAGTTGGTGAGATGATTACAGGAGCAGGAAGTATGGGTCTTGTTAGAATCCAGAAGTTTGCAGCCTTGGGTGGACCAGTGTCCCATCATGCTCCTCTCAGAATAGTTCCAGAAGGAACAATTGGAATTGAAGTAGTGCTCCATCTGATGATGATAGAGTGAGTATGTATAGAGTATGTAATTAGGTAGAGTAAGTATGGACATAATTGTCTATCCAAATCAAAAGCTTTGAAAATATAAATGTGTTGAATCCCTAAACACAAGTTTGTGTCTACAACACATTGAAAAAAAAAACAGTGCTTTACGTTTCGTTCAGGCCTATACATTTAATCTAATTCAGTTAGTTTCTAAATCAACCAGGCCATCATGGACAGAAGTAGTGCATCCCCAGCTATAAAGTAGGGATAAAATTGTTTGATGGCATCTTTTGAGTTGCATAATTTAGTTGATAAATGAGGGATTCTCACGAAGCCCTTTGGGATCTCCTCTGTGACAACTTTAAAGACAGAAGATAATTGGTGCTTCAGTAATTTCTTCCTATATTGTACGGATAATCTTGGGAGTTAATTTACCCCTACCCACATACACACACATCTTCACACACACACACACAAACCAAAAAAAAGACAATTTATGAATTATATCCTAACTGTTGATTAAAGAATTTCCTTTCATTAGGACTTAATACTTCAAATAGACATATAATTTATTGGTAAATGACATAATTGGAATGTCCGGGGAATTTAGCATTCAAACACAGGATTTGATTCTTATGGGTATCTGAGAGGAATTGATATGCCTGAGCAACATGCTAAAAGGAGCCACTTGATTATTGGATAAGGAACTACAACCGTTATTGCTTCTACTTATCTAAATACTTGTATCTCTGTAATTGCTTGAGGGTGAAGACATATTGAGTTTAGACATGACTTACATCAATGTGTTCCAGGGTAAAAATAACAGGGTCACTGCTAAACACACGACTGGACTCTTTGTTGATGGAAGCGGCGATGATGTCCGAGTTAACAGCCATAGAAATGTTCCGACCATAGGCCTCGTTGGTCATTTTGATCGTGGCGTTGTCCGTACTAAGAAACTGGCCCAGGTTTTTGTAGAGGACAAACACTAGCTTGGCAACACCTAAACACAAAGGGGAGATGAAAAATATGTTCATACCAGCTGATCACAAAGCCACACTTCTGTGTGAAAAACACAAGTATGGACTCGACAAGGGAACACAAAGAGAAAGAGAGAGAACCACTTTTAAGTGGACCCTGTCATTTTCCAGCCAATATCATAGCACTGTGTTTTAGAGATCAAATCCTCTGTGGTTCTCCTTCTCTGCACTCCTGCAGAATAATCACACTGTATTGTCAGTTTTGACAGGCTGCATTGGCAGACTGGTTTGACAAGACTTCTCACCTTTTCATAGACAAAAGAAAAGGGAAGACATGTCAAACTCTCACACTCCTCAACAGAAAATAAACACCCGCAGCTTAGCGGCGTGAATGAAGAGAGAAATCTTCTTTGTTGGGTGTTTGTACTGTGTCAGTGTGTGTGTGTGTGTGTGTGTGAGAGTTTATGTGCGTGTGCGCCACAGTGTTTGAGACTTACCATTGCGACTGTTGAGCTTGACAGTGTTGGAGGACAGTTGAATAGAGATTCCACCCTTGTTGGTTTGAGGAAACTTGAAGTCCTGCACCTGACCATCAGTACTGAGTACATAAACATCCAGGACTTGGATTTCACCAGTCGGGTCAGGCCCAATGAATGAGGGAGAAATAGAGATATGGAAGGAGAGGATCAGAAGAGAGGTAGAGAAGTGTGATAAGGAAGAATAGGGAGGATGGATTGAAATTCAGGGTGGCAAGAAAAATGAAGAGAGATGTGGAGAGATACACAATGTGGGTTAGGTTTTAACAAGAGGGCGTAAAAGCAGAACTGCATATTTACATTCCTCAGTTGAATGAGACTGAGAGAGCATGCAGGCCAACACACAGCAGCCAACATTGTTGCAATGGATCTATGTTGAAATGTGCCTTGAAGTTCAAATCCAAACGGCAAATATAATCTTTACATCACTGAACCACACATCACTGAAAAATGCAGAACATTTGAATATAAATTAATTCCCCTGATAAACGGAATGTTTTTAGATTAAAGGAAGTTATTTTGGATAAAAGCGTCTACTAAATTAATAAGTGTAAATGTAAAGGAGGATACAAAGTATAATCTTTGCTCATTTGCAAAACCCCACAGTTGGGGTAAAGCAACATTAATGTATAGACTTGCAACACACATTGATAAACTAAGTAATCCCAGTCAACAGATCTAGTATCTTTAACTGTCTGAGATCACATTGTCATTAATTAAGGATTAATGTCATTAATTACAGACTAACTTAAGCCTATTAACCTCGTTTTCAAGAAGGTTAACTGACACATGTAAACTGAGCAAGGTTGGCAAACCATAAGAGGTGCCATCCTAAAGCATTAGCATTAGCACAAGCTAAAGCATTAGCATTAGCATTAGCACAAGCTAAAGCATTAGCATTAGCACAAGCTAAAGCATTAGCATTAGCACAAGCTAAAGCATTAGCATTAGCATTAGCACAAGCTAAAGCATTAGCATTAGCACAAGCTAAATCAAGCTTTTATCTACACAAAACATGACTCAACCAAAACACAAAAAACAACCTAGTCTTACTTATATTGTCAGCAGGTACTTTGACAATAGCTGGCTCCATGAGATTATCAGCCAGGACAAAGGCTCCCTCCTCCAAAGTGTCCAGCAGCATGGTGGCAGCATGGCTTTGCTCTGTGGAGTTCATATCTTGCCAGGATTTCAGAGCCTCTGGTCTCAGAAGGTTGTCCACAGTGTCCACAATAGCCTGTATTCACCAGGAAGAGAACAACATGAGCACTTCAGGAAATGTTGGACAAGTTTACACCTGAAGCAAGACGTCAAGCACAAAACAACAAGAAAGGAAATAGCATTTCAGACAGGGTAGCTTATCCAAGTGTGACATTTCTTAGGCTGTTACCAAATCAAGCATTTAAACCTGTGTGTTCGTATTTTAAAGGTGTCGTAGCTACAACATCCCTGTCAAACAGGAGGGATGATATTCACATCAATCAGTGGAATTCAGTAATTAAAAGCAGGACCTTGCTGTTCTGCACATTTCCTGACTAAGGGCTTTAGGACATCCAAAGATCCACTCATATTGTCATTAGGATGTCATATATTTGTATGTTCACTGAAATTGCTGAAAGAAATCAATCCGGAAAAAAAAGAGAATTGATAAACATGAACCACAGAGACATGCAACTCAATGGACTAATAGATGTAACACAAGGACACATTGTGATTATGGAGCAGTCTGATCATGTACGCTGTCCACTTCCTCTTTATTTTTTATGTGAGTGGTGACCATCCAAGGTCTAATTAGCTCAATGCATTTTATCACATCCCCAAGGAGCTTGTGGATGGGAGGAACCTTGACTTTAGAGGCAGGTGGAGGACGTGGCAGTGTCCCTAATGGGGAGAACAGGACCAAAATACTCTACAAATGGCAGCCATAAAAAAGAGCACACAAATTGGCTTCCTAGTCTTATTAGACATACAGTCGCACATTGATTCCTCTAATTTATGACCCAAATGAAAGTTTTACACTTGAATCAGGAATTATGAGGTTAAAGGACAGAATATGGCCAGGAAGATTTGATCAAATCCCAATTAAACCATGACGTAGCCATCTTTGAAATGGATCATATCCTTGATGAGGTTCTCACATATTGGGGAGATATCAGAAGTTAGTATCAACAACAAAGAACACTGTCGAAATTTCAGGATTACAAAAATATTACAATGTTTAATACATCCAGGGATTTTTACCGGGTAAAAACATTAATTGAGTTATGTTTTTAAAATGTATGATACCAAATATCAATCGTAGACAATTGTAATATTAATTGAAATTTCCCAAACGCAGTTTGCACTGGTTTTTGAATGCAGCAAGCACAGGGGTGTGGGAGAGGAGACTATCTGAGCACTCAGGGAGGAGCATGCATCTGAGGCACATTACAGGGAGGTGGACAGAGATGCATCAGAAGGCACATTACAGGGAGGTGGACTGTGGAAGCAGAGTGTTACAGTAGCTCACACACCTTCATGTATGCCCGGCATGTCCTTTCTCGTTTTTGAAGCTTTATTCATCAAAAAAAAAGAAGGAAAAATATGAAACAAAGAAACACACAATTAGCACAATTTACTGAGCTTGAGCAGAAGGGATCACATTCTGCGTTCTGTCCCACTGACCGACTGATCCCATAATCCCTCTCTTTTCAGTTAGCGCTCTCTCATGCAGTGCTACACTACCTGCAGGCTCAAGAACAAAAGCACTCCCACTTCCATCTCTGGCACGCTGTAGTTTCTCTCACAGAAGCCTGACACATCAGAGACATAGTGCCTTGGCAAAGCCAATTATAGCAATTATTTCAAATGAACAAATATAACTGCAAATATCTGTCTTTCAGAGTGTCAGAATCTGAAACAGTGTAATTGTTTTCCTTCTTTTTGCGTCAGTTCAATAGTTTTACTTGACTTTCAGAGACAAAGGCAGAAGTCAACTGAGAAACTAAAAGTGGCCAATAATCATACACATCATCTTCTCACATGGTGAGAGGAATCCTAAATTGACCATCGAAATAAGAGAAGAAGCCCCAGAGCAGCTGAGCTATCCCTGAGACACGGAGAGGAACAGGGGGACACGTCCATCACAAGCTACAGTTAAATACATGATGAGAAACACTTCAGCCGTCCTCTGCAGCAGGAGGTGAGGGTGTGGAGGGACAGGTACCTTGTTGAAGCTGCGTCCTGCAGAGTCCTTCTCACTGGGCCTCAGTTCCTGCAGCTGAGCATCTAAGATGTCCACCAGCTGTTCCATCAGACGCACAGACGAGCTGACGTCTCCAGCAAAGATGGGGCCTTTGGTGTGTTTGGCTAGTTCATTGGCCAGGTTAGCAGCATTCTCCCCACTGCGGATCTGGAGGGGTTAATGACAATCACAGGTTAAACCACTGTGCTGTGTTTAGGATGGCTGAGGGGCAGTTCTAGAGGCGTGTGTGAAGACCTCTGTGACACTGCTATGACAGGGCTATACAAATAAATGTGTTAGTTAATTGTTGTTAATATTGGGGATTTCGAAGTGAGGGGTGTCTTTAAATATGTGGTAAAAAAAAAAAAAAAAAAGGAATTTAAATTCCTTGTAATTTATCTGTGCAGAGAGCATTTTGATGGCCAATGACCCTTTAAGATGAAATGGGGGGGTGGGGGGGGGTAGGTATCAGTTACAGGGAGCACACACTTCTACACCAGCATGAGAACACAGTGGCAGGGTTATTGGTACCTTTTGGGCCACTTGGTTGACCCAGTGGGACGTGCAGTTGCTGAGATCAGGGCCCTTCGGTTGCCACGCCCCCAAGGCAAACACACATAAATAGGAGGCGGTGCCTGTCAAGGAAACAAGGTAGGAAGAGCCTTCTTTAAACTTGAACTCACACAGTAGTTTACTTCTCAGTAAGAATACATTTGAAGTAACAGGAACACTTTTTCCACAAATATGAAGTTGTCTTTGGTCAAAGAGCTCGAAAATGACCTGAAACAGCTTTTAAAGCCTGATGTCAGTTTTACTACAAATGAAGCCCAAATGCAGTTTTTCCCTTCTGTTCTAATAACACCACACTGTTAACATGATTTCACACACACATAGACAGGCTGGAATATCTTTAAGCAATCTGGGTGAAGCAGCTCTGCTTGTCTTTCAGATTGATAAACAATGATTTGCCCCAGAATGGCTCTGGAAATTATTGACACAACTATATGAATATGTTTATAATATTTGCAATATTTCCCTCTACACATGAAATAAGTGCACTTTACCAATAAGTGATCTAGTCATGTACAATACAACAACAGCAGAGATATGTACCAAACACGTGCTGTTCTCTGGAGGCCCAGCAGGAGGTCCTGGTGGAACAGGAGCCTGAGGCCCTCAGGTAAACAGGCTGCTTACCTCTGGTCCCTTTGGGACACGGGCGCTCCACCAGCATGCCCCTCTCTGTCTGGGGCCACAGGATGTCCCTCCTCTCTGTAGCCTCGCAGAAACGCTGAGGCGGGGGGAAGCTCTCCAGGGGAGGAGGGACGGTGGTCTGGGGAACCTCTGGAGGGGGTTTGGCTGCCCCCTTGGCCCTTTCCTTGGGCCCTGTTGGGGTGGTGGTGTTGGCCACTCCTCTGTGTATGGTGCTGGTTGCTGCGGTGGTTGTCGTTCTCAGAGGCTGAGGGTTCATGGTTACCTCAGACGGAGGGGGAGCTACGGAGAAGAGGAGACGATTAGTGTGCATCTTCCAACTGTTTTTATCTCCATTTTCCAGCCTCCTTATACTGTAAGATTCTGTTTTGGTCCATTATATCCCAGTAAAGATGCACACAATGTTGTACATTTGTACAGTGCAATGGAGGAAACAGTCATGGCATCAGTTTTGTATCGAGAGCCGCCTCTCTCACCACTCAAAACATACAAAACATAGTCCAAGGAAAATATGTATAGTAATAGGAAAAATCATCATAATGGTCATGATAATTACAATGCCAATGTTATTTTCGTACAGAAGTATTAGGTCCCTTTTCTCAAGGTAGGGGGGCATTATAAATGAATTATGCTTAGGGCACCAAAATGGCTAGCAGCTGTACTGTTTCTGTATATATTTGCTTTGCTGGACAATGTCTTTACCAAGAAAATCTGTCTACAGCAAACAAGATGATAATTACAGTCACACCCATTTGCCTGACAGCCAGTCTTGCATGGGAGGTTTTAAAGCATGGCTGGTTAATTTCTACATGAGAAACACATGACAAGCTCTCGGCCTTACACTGAAGTAAACCCCCTCATTTGGTGTAGCCTGCTGTATTTTTGATAAAGCTGATATGTGGTCAATCATCGAATGCCAAAGGCAAAAACAATGCATTCCTTTGAGAGGAAACTGAAAAAAAACACAGCACTGTTCCCTTTAACATGGAACTAATGGAAACAGTCCATGAGATGTTTTTTCTGATGTGATGAATGGGATCCCATTTACTACATTTAGTGTAAACATTTTTATATATACTCACATACAATCAATGCTTAAGTAACAAATTAAAGTCTTTCAACCAGTGAAAAACATATAATAAAAATGATTACTACTGTGATGTGCTTTACATTTTTAACAGAGCATTCACAAAGTGAATATCAAAACGGACAGAATCCTAATGTGGTTTAAATTGAATCATAACTGAACACTGTGATTTTCTGTGCTACAACAGGAAGGCAGGTGGCTGAGTGGTTATGGCGTTGGACTGGTGATCGGAAGGTTGTCAGTTTGATTCACGGCTGTGCCAACATGACGTTGTGTCCTTGGGCAAGGCACTTAACCCTAATTGGGTGGGAATGTCCCTGTATGTGCTGTAAGTTGCTCTGGATAAGAGCGTCTGCTAAATGATTACATGTAAATGTAAAACAGAGCAGTAATCTTCTGTAGCTTTATCCATTTTAATCAAAAGTAGAGTATATTGAGTAAGAGAGACAGAGGGAGCCAGCTCTGTCTGCTGAGCAGTCAGACAACACATCAGTAGCACCATATCTATCCCCTCCATTGGATAATGGGCCTGGCTGATGGAATAGTTGCTGTGTGTCTGGTTGTGGCCTCTTGATAGCCCCATGCTGAGGATGGGAGACAGCAGCAGAGGCTGGCTGAAGGGAGCTGCTACCTGCTGGGATTTAGTCTCTATTGACTGGTGAAGACAAGCTTCTCCTAGGCTGCAGCTGGAGGACAGGATTTAACATGGGCATGAGACTGTGACAGGAGACAGTGACAGAACGCTTGCACGTTCTAACATGGTTCTAATATGGTCTAAACAGCATGGGGGTCTGTCATGGGGGCTGAGAGACACACAAACCATTTCTAAAATGTCTTCTGAAAATTACTGTAACACTGGTTTGGAACTTGTGTTCTGCATGTGCTGTAGTGTATTATAAATACATATTCATTTAGCCTTATGTACGCAAACAAAATTTGCAGTGGTGGCCTATTTAGAATGACCAGAACGACAGATAATAGACATTTAACATGATATAGCAGAACAAACCCTACCCCTATTTCACAACTCCATTTAGTATCTTTTTAGTGCAGTTCCCATAGAGGTGAATTGTCTTTTAATAGCTGTAATGTATTGTTATATGGTATGTAGGCTGTGCTTTTCTGTACAAAGTGTGATATCCCAACCCACCTTCAAATTAACAAGTGAATCTGCATATTTGGTTTTGAGTCAAGTAACCTTAAATATAATGCTTCACTTTGTCTTTGTAAACTTCTGAGCTCACCTTCTGCACGTTTGGCTCACACTGCCGTCATGGGCGGTGTTTGTTATATCCTACATCCATAAACTGTTGACGTTACAATTATAGATGCCGCTAATGTCATAACATGAGAATTGCATTTAACAGTATACACACATATAGCAATGTAGTAAAACTAACCAAACCCCAATATGACCATGTGAATAGCACAGGGTGGCATGAGGGTCGGTATCTACTGACAGAAGGTGAGACATCACCTTGAAAGACAGGAAAGAAATGGCAGCGAATGGGAGCAACGGAACTGATATAGGAGGGAACCAGATCAGTTCATGGTGGGATTTTGAAGAGTGATAAAAGACACATCGTATCCAAGATATGGCACCTTTCACCACTTTTTCTTTTTGCTCATCAATCGAAACAACTTCATATTGTTTTCCACTATCGCAGATTTTTGTTGTGTTTGTGTGACATGAATTAAGAGGAGAGATTTTCTACCCAATAAATCAAGATGGCTTCCACTGTAACTCAAGCACATTCCTCTAGCATGTCAGCTGACTACAGTGTAACATTTACACCTTTCTCACGTTACTTCTTGTAGTAGTTTACTAAAGTACATTACTCTATGTTATAGATCGTTACACAATGATGTCTCTGAAGTCATTTCTGTATCTTCCGATTCTCTCTGGAAGTAATTGTGCCAGGTTAACACAGTTAACAACGTTTCTGTGCAATCCTGTCTTTTGTAATGGAAATTCTGTAATAAAAAGATCTGCCAATATGTTCTCTTTTATGAAGATACATTACGGAAGAACTAGTTCAATTTATCCAATTTTGTTCCCCAGAACACAATCGATTTGGAAGCAGGATCAATCACTCCATTCTGGAATCCTACAATACATAAATTGTGGGGTCCTGTTATAATAGTAAAGTCTTAAAGGTATCTTACTTTACACTTTTTTAATATTAAGCAGCTCTTTGCCACACAATAGGATCGAAATGCACATGATACCAAAACATGCAAAACTGGAATATGTGGAGTGAACACAGTCTGTTGGTCTGTAATCCCAACAGCCCCATAATCCCATTACCTTGATATTGTAGCTTCACTTAATCCACTGAAAACAGGGAGGAATTAACTCTATAGGTATTACTATGGATCCTCCTTTAAGGAGACAGTTCTATACAGTACATGTGTGTGTTCTGTTCTGATGACTATAAGTGCTTCTGGCACAGCAAAGGTTTTATGAAGTGCTTTTATTAAATTAAACATATATTCTGGGTGCTCAAATGGATGATTTTACAAACATTTGTCTGGTAACCACAAATACCTTTTCATTCACATGTGTTTTTACGACAACAGGGGCAAATCCCTCTCATTCAGTCTGCAGAGCAAAAACAGGTAAAGGATCCTAAATTAATATGTCTGTGACTCATCTGAACTGGAACACTGCTAGTTCCAAAATGGATAGAAGTGGCACTGCAGTCATAAGATCTTTATGATTCAAGCCCACAGGGTCTGTGCTTTATATATATACTGCTATTATCCCATTGGTGGTTTAAAGTATGTCTCTAGGACTCTCTAGAGGGTATGAGACTTTAATACAGAAGACAGGAGAGGGGGGGGGAGAGAAGAGGTGGGGGAGAGAAGAGGTGGAGGAGAGAAGAGGTGGGGGAGAGAAGAGGTGGGGGAGAGAAGAGGTGGGGGAGAGAAGAGGTGGGGGAGAGAAGAGGTGGGGGAGAGAAGAGGTGGGGGAGAGAAGAGGTGGGGGAGAGAAGAGGTGGGGGAGAGAAGAGTTGGAGGAGAGAAGAGGTGGAGGAGGGAAGAGGTGGGGGAGAGAAGAGGTGGAGGAGAGAAGAGGTGGAGGAGGGAAGAGGTGGAGGAGAGAAGAGGTGGGGGAGAGAAGAGGTGGGGGAGAGAAGAGGTGGAGGAGGGAAGAGGTGGGGGAGAGAAGAGGTGGGGGAGAGAAGAGGTGGGGGAGAGAAGAGGTGGGGGAGAGAAGAGGTGGGGGAGAGAAGAGGTGGAGGAGAGAAGAGGTGGAGGAGGGAAGAGGTGGGGGAGAGAAGAGGTGGGGGTGAGAAGAGGTGGGGGAGAGAAGAGGTGGGGGAGAGAAGAGGTGGGGGAGAGAAGAGGTGGAGGAGAGAAGAGGTGGGGGAGAGAAGAGGTGGGGGAGAGAAGAGGTGGGGGAGAGAAGAGGTGGGGGAGAGAAGAGGTGGGGGAGAGAAGAGGTGGAGGAGAGAAGAGGTGGAGGAGGGAAGAGGTGGGGGAGAGAAGAGGTGGAGGAGAGAAGAGGTGGAGGAGGGAAGAGGTGGAGGAGAGAAGAGGTGGGGGTGAGAAGAGGTGGGGGAGAGAAGAGGTGGGGGAGAGAAGAGGTGGGGGAGAGAAGAGGTGGAGGAGAGAAGAGGTGGAGGAGGGAAGAGGTGGGGGAGAGAAGAGGTGGAGGAGGGAAGAGGTGGGGGTGAGGAGAGATAGGGGTGAGGAGAGATGGGGTGAGGAGAGATAGGGGTGAGGAGAGATGGGGTGAGGAGAGATAGGGGTGAGGAGAGATAGGGGTGAGGAGAGATGGGGTGAGGAGAGATAGGGGTGAGGAGAGATGGGGTGAGGAGAGATAGGGGTGAGGAGAGATGGGGGAGAGAAGAGGTGGAGGAGAGAAGAGGTGGGGGAGGGAAGACATAGGGGTGAGGAGAGATAGGGGTGAGGAGAGATGGGGTGAGGAGAGATAGGGGTGAGGAGAGATAGGGGTGAGGAGAGATGGGGTGAGGAGAGATAGGGGTGAGGAGAGATGGGGGAGAGAAGAAGTGGGGGAGAGAAGAGGTGGGGGAGGGTAGAGATGGGGGTGAGGAGAGATGGGGGTGATGAGAGAATGAGGTGAGGAGAGGGTGAGGAGAGGGTGATAGGTGTCTCGTGTTGTCAGCACTCCACACACACCAGATTGGACTCCAGGCTTCACTAGTCACACCAGAGTGAAAAATCTAAACTGACAGCTAGTGTGTCTTTTATACGATGCTTAATGGCCGCCACTTATGATGAGCACTGCATGGTTGTTCACCAGAGTAATGTTTCGTACACGTTATCAGGAACTGCTTATCTTCCGACGGGAGACAAAGAAAAGGATGAAAGCCAACAGTAGTTGTGGAGGACAACTGTTTCAACACGTCATGGATGTAATTCAGTTTATTCTGCTGCTGAGTCTCAGGAGTAGATAGGTTTAATGTAACATAAAAAGCTTGAGGGGACTTTCATTGTGATTGCTCTCCTAGTGTTAAAAGTGAAGGAATCTTTTGAAAATGGCTTTTAGTAACACTGAAATGTGACAAACCTCTACTAGTTGACAGAAAAACAAAGTGGCTCACACTATCAAAACTGTGTTTCTCTGAGAGCCAAGAAGCTTTTGAAAAAGTCTCAAATAAGCAGGGAAACTAAAATGCCATCTTTAATAATGTAATTAAAAGAATGAAGTCATTGTTAGCCCCAATTAAGTGAGGTGAAGGTTACTTTTTGTAATCAACAGAAATGTATGAAGAATTTACATAATTGTTATGCTAAATCTGTGAAATATACACTGATGTCACTGTGTATGTTACAGTTAGTTTTTCAAATCACTTATTTAGTTTGAAATAATACACAAGAATCCTTACATGAAACATTATTGGTTCCAAAGAACACATCATAAGGAATGGTTTCCTTCAGACGCACATACAGTTTTTAAGTGTTTTTTCACAGCATTGGAAATGCACAGCCTTGTGTATTTGAGTCAACGTCTGAAGGAACCTGAAGGAATATTGTTTCTGCTGCTTGTTATTTGAAGCTGTCTCAGATGGCTCTCACAGTAAAGTACAGAGCGAAGACACAGCGGCTGCCAGACTTGAGGCTCTCTCTTCTCTACGTGCCTCACATTTCAAGCGTTAGCTCCCAGTGTGCTAAACTAGTCCAGAGCGACGCCATGCTCCGCAGGTACACAAGAACAAGCACGTGTTCACAAACAGAAGGAGAACAATCCTCCTTCAAGGCAGTGAGGAGGGGGGGGAGGGGGGGGAGGGGGGGAGGGGGGGGGGGGGCTTCTTTGAAGTTATTATTTTAATATGTCTTGTTCCAAAGAGTAAATAAACACAAGGCAGCAGATCCCACTGGTCAGACCCCAGAGAACACAGTAATCCTTCTCTTATGTAACACATAACTGACTTTCTAAAATATGTCCCCCGGCTAATTCTGAGGCCCCGTACAGAACTGTGATGATTCTGAGGCCCCCTGCTGAGTCTGAGTGACCCAGAAGAGGCCTGCTTGTCAGCTGTGCAATATCAATATTGTTAGCACATCAAAGACATCATACAATACATTGAACAATTGGAAATGCAGTAATCTAGTTTCTGCTTCTAGGAAAGTGTCTCATGGACTACTTGAATTCCTCTAGTATTTAATTTGAGAGTTAATGTAAGGACCGGCATGGACAAAGTGGTAAATATTCATCCCAGCTCCAGAACTGATTCAGATCTCCTACATCCTACATCCTGCTACAGAAGCACTTGGGTATCATTGGATGAAAACCAAACAAAAACAACAACATTACTGCAAATTCATATCGTGTGTCAGAATCCAAAACACGTAAAGTGCCCCAGAGTCAAACGGATGACAGAGAATCTGTCACTGAATTTGAATGTTGCTCCCATCTCCAGTGCATATATCAGAGGCAACAACATCGTTTGTTGCAGATGCTGAGTGGATCCACCAGGCAGGAGAAGGACACTGCTGCTGAGGATCTGAGTCTGGAGAGGAGCTAAGATACAAACCATGACCTCTGAGTACCAACAGAGAGACACCGTCTAGTCAGATCAGGGACAGCAGACCCATAACTCATCCAGACCTAAAGCTGCTGACTATGGGAACCGAAGGCTTCACTATCAGTGACTGCTGTAGAACTGGACCTACGGACACCCCGGGCAGGAGTGGAGGGACATGGAGCTGAAACTGAAACACAGACCTTAGTCTGGATCTCTGTGTGTGACTCTGGGACCTACATCAGAGGATATAAACTCCGGTGCAGTGACCCTCTCTCACTCAGCTTTACTAAGTATGGACACACAATGTTCATTTCAGATAACTCAACTGACAAAATGGACACATGGACACAGAGAAACAGAATGACTGGATACTTTTTAAAGTTCTGTATATGTTCATTGTTTGCACCATCTTGCCACAGTAAATTATGTGTTTGTGAAACCTACAAGGTGTATTAAAAACAATTCCCAATGAATAAATGTAAATTCAAATTCTGATTATTTGATGTTATTGAGAGAAAATTGGGAGAAAGAATTGGGAGAGAATTGGTAGAGAGAAGAGACATTAATAAAAAATGATTACTCTTGCAACATGTGAATGTTACTGGATTGTGCACCCTGCAATACTGAACTAGAATAATAAAGAAATTGCAGAAGTTAAATGTTTTGACCACAAAGTAAGAGACTGGTTAGCTAATTGGCATGTTGTGTAACGGCTAGCTTGTTGTGGTTCTATATTTTAACTTCAAATAAATGGGGTCATTCTGTGCCCTATGAGCTCCTATCGTAAATTAGTCATTTGAGGCCTCCTTGGGAAAATGTTATGCAAATATATTGACATCCAAACAATTAAAGAGGCATTTGTGAGTTGTGTGGGTGTTAACTGTAGCACAGGGTATTTTTATGGAAGTAATCTGCAATCTAATTGCATAGTTTGAGATGAATAACTGGTTTCCCCCTTGTTCACCTGTGTCCCATTGAAGTAGTAAAATGGTAAAACATTGAAGATGTAAAAAAAACACTACATTGGTGACATCTGGGACTGAGTCATCTCCGTCTATTCAGAAACACTACAGTGGGACTGAGTCATCTTCATGTATTCAGAAACACTACAGTGGGACTGAGTCATCTTCATGTATTCAGAAACACTACAGTGGTGACATCTGGGACTGAATCATCTCCATGTATTCAGAAACACTACAGTGGGACTGAGTCATCTCCGTGTATTCAGAAACACCACAGTGGTGACATCTGGGACTGAGTCATCTCCGTGTATTCAGAAACACCACAGTGGTGACATCTGGGACTGAATCATCTCCATGTATTCAGAAACACTACAGTGGGACTGAGTCATCTCCGTGTATTCAGAAACACTACAGTGGGACTGAGTCATCTCCATGTATTCAGAAACACCACAGTGGTGACATCTGGGACTGAGTCATCTCCATGTATTCAGAAACACCACAGTGGTGACATCTGAGTCATCTCCGTGTATTCAGAATCACTCCTGTTTGGTATCCAGCTCATCCACTCACATAATCCTACCAGCTCATCTGGAATAGACATGAGCATCATGTGACTTGACAGGAACCCAGCTGACAAGCTCTCTATTTTACTGTCAATGTGATTTCACTTCCATCAGAGATCTCAGACAGAGCAGAACTGTATGGAAGAAATGGGCAACCAGGCATTTTTTTACATATATTACTTGTTTTTTCAGTTTTAGTTCATTGGCACTGATCAGATGGGACACTTTCATTTTTCATTGTACTGGTGTCTAATGAAAACAAACTTCTATTCTATTCTAGGCCTGAGTTATTTCACAATGCCTACTACAATAACTCTTCTCAGTTTTGTAACATCAAAAATCATTTGATGTCTGTGTAAAGTGAAGCAGTGGCTGGATATGATCATGTGTGCTCACTGAGGGAATATGTCAGAACAAGATCCCCCCGTGACCAACACAACATGTGTCCTAATCTGTGTGTTGGCAGGCGATTTGGGAGGACACGGCTATTGGCATGGTAACTGAAGGCCATCATGCACACATCCACTAACAGGCTGCTCAACACACACATCCACTAACAGGCAGCTCAACACACACATCCACTAACAGGCTGCTCAACACACACATCCACTAACAGGCTGCTCAACACACACATCCACTAACAGGCAGCTCAACACACACATCCACTAACAGGCTGCTCAACACACACATCCACTAACAGGCAGCTCAACACACACATCCACTAACAGGCTGCTCAACACACACATCCACTAACAGGCAGCTCAACACACACATCCACTAACAGGCAGCTCAACACACACATCCACTAACAGGCAGCTCAACACACACATCCACTAACAGGCTGCTCAAAACACACATCCACTAACAGGCTGCTCAACACACACATCCACTAACAGGCTGCTCAACACACACATCCACTAACAGGCAGCTCAACACACACATCCACTAACAGGCTGCTCAACACACACACATCCACTAACAGGCAGCTCAACACACACATCCACTAACAGGCAGCTCAACACACACATCCACTAACAGGCAGCTCAACACACACATCCACTAACAGGCAGCTCAACACACACATCCACTAACAGGCTGCTCAACACACACATCCACTAACAGGCTGCTCAACACACACATCCACTAACAGGCAGCTCAACACACACATCCACTAACAGGCAGCTCAACACACACATCCACTAACAGGCTGCTCAACACACACATCCACTAACAGGCTGCTCAACACACACATCCACTAACAGGCTGCTCAACACACACACCCACTAACAGGCTGCTCAACACACACATCCACTAACAGGCAGCTCAACACACACACATCCACTAACAGGCAGCTCAACACACACATCCACTAACAGGCAGCTCAACACACACATCCACTAACAGGCTGCTCAACACACACATCCACTAACAGGCAGCTCAACACACACATCCACTAACAGGCTGCTCAACACACACATCCACTAACAGGCAGCTCAACACACACATCCACTAACAGGCTGCTCAACACACACATCCACTAACAGGCAGCTCAACACACACATCCACTAACAGGCTGCTCAACACACACATCCACTAACAGGCAGCTCAACACACACATCCACTAACAGGCAGCTCAACACACATTACTCAGCCTGTGGAATATTTGATATCACTTGTCAGGATACGAGACCTTCTCACTTTCCTCTGGCAAAAACAAAAGTCTTAGTTCAAGCATCTCCTTTAAGATTATTTCTTGAATTTCTATGTTAGCAATTAATGTACATTTAATACATTCAATTAATAAATACACTGCAACCTATTCTGGGGAGTCATGTGGTGAGTGGTTAGGGTGTCAGGCTGGTAATCAGAAGGTTCCTAGTTTGAACCCTGGCTGTGCCAACATGACGTTGTGTTTTTGGGCAAGGCACTTCACCCTACTTGCCTCAGGGGGAATGTCCCTGTACTTACTGTAAGTCTCTCTGGATAAGAGCGTCTGATAAATGACTAAATGCAATGTCAATGTCTATTCCAAATACAACTCTTACCAAAGCTGTAAGTAATCATTATAGTTTAAAACATTTGGATTCCAGTTAATTATCACCCCTTAGTATCAAATTATGACAAATCAAAGACAAGAAACAAGCTTTTGCTTTTACACATTTCTAACTGAAACGCCCAATAATACCTTCTGATGCTGCAAATACTGAATCAAATCTTCCAAAGGCTTTTTTTCATATGCAAGGAACTATGAAACTTCAAACAAGCTGCTCCCAAACCAAAAATGGGAAATGGGAATTGTCCTTCTCCTTGTGATTTGCTGCAGTTCAACCTCTGAATACTAATTCATAACCTGCATCAGTGTACGTTTGTGTGCAAAATCCCACAGTGTGTCTGTCTCACTATGGTGTTCATGTTTCACCATCTGAACTGAATGTGGACAAAGACAAATCCATTTCAAATATTGAGCCAGACAATGTGTAGAAATGTAGCTCGACCCCTCCACTTATCGCACATTAACAGAGCATTATGTGGAATTAAGAACATGCTGGATTGTGACGACCCAACTGATCTGTCCTCTTCCCCCGGTGTCTGTGTGCCTCGTCTTACTGAAGACGCTCAGGGTTTTCACGCCATATTCAGAATGTGAATTGTTTGTTTGATTTTAAGCTCTGGTGCCTGTGGGAACAATTTAACTAGCCCTGAGGCGGAAGACCTGCCCAGGCAGGCACGTTCCAGTGGAGGAACCAGCAGGGAGAACTCTCAGGGCCTTGTACTCCAGGGAGAACCTGGGAGAACCTGGAGAACGTCAGTGTAAATCTTCATAAATACAGCACATACTGTCACCCTTTTGATATCGGAACTGAAGAGTACAACCCCCCCCCCCACACACACACACACACACACACACACCACTCCTTGATGCTTCATACACTTTAGAGCATCAGTAACATATCTAACACATATAATGTTCCAAATTAAAATCTGTCAACCGGGACAGTTGACACACATGCAGTGAGCGTGGAAATACAGATGATGAGTGTTGAGGGGTGCATGATGTGTGTTGAGGGGTGCATGATGTGTGTTGAGGGGTGCATGATGTGTGTTGAGGGGTGCATGATGTGTGTTGAGGGGTTCATGATGTGTGTTGAGGGGTGCATGATGTGTGTTGAGGGGTGCATGATGTGTGTTGAGGGGTGCATGATGTGTGTTGAGGGGTGCATGATGGGTGTTGAGGGGTGCATGATGGGTGTTGAGGGGTGCATGATGTGTGTTGAGGGGTTCATGATGTGTGTTGAGGGGTGCATGATGTGTGTTGAGGGGTGCATGATGCGTGTTGAGGGGTGCATGATGAGTGTTGAGGGGTGCATGATGCGTGTTGAGGGGTGCATGATGAGTGTTGAGGGGTGCATGATGCGTGTTGAGGGGTGCATGATGAGTGTTGAGGGGTGCATGATGAGTGTTGAGGGGTGCATGATGAGTGTTGAGGGGTGCATGATGAGTGTTGAGGGGTGCATGATGAGTGTTGAGGGGTGCATGATGTGTGTTTAGAACAAGTGAAAAATGATTTACCGTCGGCAGGATCAGGTGGGCCGAACTCCAGATTGTATTTTAGGATGTAAAAATTATTCCACACATATAGCTGGTTATCTCTTGGATTGTAATCCACAGCTGCGATGTACTGGTACTGGTTGGGAAAGTGGATATCCATGTATTCTCCCCGGTTCTGTTTGGTGTTGTAAATGTAATCTATCAGACTTTTACTGACTTCACTCTCGTTATCTTCGTATGTGGACCTCACCACATAGAGGACTCCACAGATCATGAAAGCATTGGATGCCGATCGCTTGTCGTAAGTCGTCTCCCAGGTGGCCTCGAAGCGAAGGGTGTAGGGGTTCAACTGGCTGATAACCATCATGCCGTTGTTCTGTTCCGTGGCGTACATCACCCAGAGGCCGTTCTCGTCCACAGCCAGGTCGATGTCGGTTTTCCCGCCCCACTTGTATGGCGATGTGTCATGATAGTTAGCGTTATTGATGATGGCCTCGCCACTTTTGATTCTAGTCCGTAGGTCAAACTTTACAATGTTGCGGGTTCGCTCTTTGTTGAAAAACACAGCCCCGTCGTAGACCACGAATCCAGTTCCATCCACACGATGAGGCAGCTTGTATGTGATGGTCTGCCGAGCGCTCTGGAAGTCGTCAAGAGAGGAATACTCTATCAGAGTGTCTGTCCTGTATGGAGTCCAGGGCATGAAGTAGATTTTGTCGCCTGCTTGCAGTGGGTCTTTGCACCAAGCTCCAGCCTGTTGTTCAGCTTCAAACAGAAAGGAAGGATCTCCCACTGCCTTCAGAGTCCCGGGACAAACAAAAACTAGTGATGGGAGAAGAGTAAAACAAACACATGTTGGTCAGCACATTCATGTCAATCAGAAGAAATAAAACCTGCAGATTATTTTCAATGTAGCTTTATGCTTCATCAATTTGAAATGGGGGTTGTCCAGGAAGAAAGAGGACAAACACACACTGAACGTGGCCAAAAGACGACTACTGCTATAGCCAATGTTCACAAGCAGAAGGGGGAGTTTGGTTTGGTGCATAGAAAGAAAAAAGGGATAGGAAAGTTGTTAAGCATAATGTAAAATATATGAAGTTATAATGTAATTAATATTCTGAAACAAAAGAAGCCTCTTAGACATCTACTGTAGGGGAACAGAAAACAAATGAGGGGATAAAAAACAGAACAGAACAGAAATGAAAAAACATTTTGGTCCTGTAAACAAAAGAGTAGCCATCTAAAGTCACTTAGCAACAGGCAGGAGGTTATAAGAGAGCAGGAGTCAGAAGCCTGTGAGTACTGAGACATTCCTCACTTTGTCACCTTGCTACAGTTTATACCTGAGAGGTTTGTTGTTACCAAGTGGTGCAAATGTCACAACCATTAAAGTTTAAACAAATTAAGAGTGCGAATCTCCTGGTGTGTTTTTGTTGTTGCTGCTCTGAACAAAGGCATAAAGATCAACAGAGGAAGAGAGGAGGGAGAGGTGAGGGGAGGAGGAGGAGGGGGAGAGGAGGGGAGGAGGAGGAGGGGGAGAGGAGGGGAGGAGGAGGAGGAGAGGAGGGAAGGAGGAGGGGGAGAGGAGGGGAGGAAGAGAGGAGGGAGTGGTGAGGGGAGGAGGAGGGGGGGAAGAGAGGAGGGAGTGGTGAGGGGAGGAGGAGGAGGGGGAGAGGAGGGGAGGAGGAGGAGGGGGAGAGGAGGGGAGGAGGAGGAGGGGGAGAGGAGGGGAGGAGGAGGAGGGGGAGAGGAGGGGAGGAAGAGGTGAGGGGAGGAGGGGGAGAGGAGGGGAGGAGGAGGGGGAGAGGAGGGGAGGAGGAGGGGGGGGAGTGGAGGGGAGGACGAGAGGAGGAGGAGGGGAGGAGAGGAGGAGAAGGGGGAGAGGAGGAGGGGAAGGGAGGAGAGGAGGGGAGGGGAAGAGGGGAGGAGGTGTGGAGGAAAATAGGGAGGAGAATAGCGAGCTACAAAAGAGAAAAAACACAGTAGAAGCAATAGATTTAAGGGCCAGAATGAGTTAACATAGCAAGACATGTAAGATTGTGCTGAGTAGCACCAGGGTGATGATAAGGGACTCTATGATCTGAAGTCAATATACCCCCACTCCAATATTTGGACTTCTAGTGGTGTTGTGTCATCTTATCATCAAATCAGTCTTCCACTCACTGAAATGTACTAACTTTATCTGGTATGGGGACAGTCTTGAAGGTATGTCCAACTATAGGTTGAGGAATAATTTTGGGGATAGGAAGGTTTAACAACCAAATGCCACAAAAC
This sequence comes from Protosalanx chinensis, assembly GCA_030340685.1. Taxonomy (NCBI): domain Eukaryota; kingdom Metazoa; phylum Chordata; class Actinopteri; order Osmeriformes; family Salangidae; genus Protosalanx; species Protosalanx chinensis. The sequence continues at coordinate 483,809 of CM059340.1, forward strand.
AAGGAGCTAGGATTGGATTGTGTCAGTTATTTACCTTTTTGCTCCACTTCTATTTTAAGCGTTGGAAGAGAGATTGAAAGGGGTGCAAGGAAGAGAAAAGATCCATGTGAATTAACTGTCATTTGGATGGTTAGATATGCAGTAACATGTAATGAGACATGGACAAGCACTCGGTAGACCAAGTCTGGAAGACCAAAAATAGATGTGAAATTAGACACAGCATGGGAGTCCTTATGACAGCGCTGAGGAAAAAGTTGAGTTCATTGAAAGTGGTCCAAAAGGACAGGAGGAGCAATCATGCAAAGTTATGCTTGGTTTATAAGATTAGTTTATAGTTGAGTTTAGTGTCATCTGCATTGGTACAAATTCCATATATGTATTATTAATAATATGAATCAATCATGGAAATGGTCACGATACAGTCTCCAATTAATTATCGTAAAACCAAGCATAAGAAAGGGATGCTAATATATTGGATTTACAACAACAATAACAATATGTAAGCTTCTGTTCTCATTGACAAATTGTCCTAAACTGTCTACACTGGTGAGTGATATACAACTGCAACTGGTAGGGACTAACACAATCTACTCACAACCCAAAGCTATGTTAAGTTACCTAAACAATTCACTGTACTGAGCAATTAGTGAAATATGTGAAAATATGTTGTCATTACATTGATTTTAAATGACATGTGGACTACATCCAGTAACATTTTAACTCAAAAGATTAAAGTACATCAAGCATGCTTTCCATAACATTCACAAATCATCAACCAATGCTGCTGTGTGAATCTAAATACATGAAGAACATCTGTGAAGCTTGTTAGACATTTAACAGTAAAACGATATTACACTAACGTGGAAGGCTGTACAAATCATGTGCAAATTTAGAACACATATAATGATCTTGTTAACGTGACAATGTGTAAATTGTCCTTGTACATTATGGTATGTAGTATTATACCAGACAAATAATCATAGTCATAATGACATAATGAATAGTCATGTGATAATTTCTCAAATAATTATCTATATTCATGGCACACACTCCTCAAATGAATGAGGAGAGAAAACAGAGGCCTAAGTACTTCGCTCCCCTAATAAACGTCAGGGATTTGAGTGTAAAGACATGGGAGAGAAGAACAAGGACTCAGGCTGCTGATGAGACCAAATGAAAACAGCTGAGATCCACACAGCCAGATAAAGGAAGAGAGATGGAACACTCTGGAAAGAAGAGAGGACCAGATGAAAGACCTGAGCAGGCGTTAGTGGAAAGGTAAAGAGAGATCAGAAACCAGTCAGAGGAGGAAGACAATAATTGAAGGTGCCAAGAAGATTTCCTGCAGATTGCACAAGGGGAGAAAAGAGGGAGTTACATTGGAAAGATCAGCATGTAAAACAAGATGGCTTCCTCAAATCCACACAAGCATCCATGCAAAACGCTACACACGTTCAAACTTTAGGAGAGTCCCTGTTAGCTTGGAGACTAGAATATGAACCTATTGATACTCTTTAACTCCATCTTTATTTCATCATTACTGTAGTTGTGCTCCAACAAACAACATAGCATTAGGACATGCTTTAGCTGAGAATCCTTTAAACTGACTGTAATGCACTTTGAAAAGGACCAGACTGTTGGACTGGCTGCAAACATTAGTTGGAGATGTCTGGCCACAGACTCAATCAGTGGCTCCAAAGAGCAGAAATTCAATTGTCAAATGATTTAAACTCTTATTGGACAATATTGTGGAGCCGAAACGGTCCCATACAACTAATGCTTTACATAGTTCAGTTTAATTGGTTGGTTTACATGTGAACTGTGTTTTGTATTTGTATTGTTTTAATGACTTTTGGCCAGCCTGTGTTGTGGAGTTGGGAGACTGGCAGAGGACAGCTGGTGATGACATGAAGCTAAATGAAGTCTGATTGTCTTGGCAGACAGTTAGCATGGGTTTGAAACGCTGCATTTTCATGAGATGACATAGGGATAGCTATGGTGAGTTTCTGCCTTGCCATCTGAACAAAGTAAGCAAAGAATAGCGTTAATGAATACAGTTATTTGCTTTTATGTATTCAAAGCAATTAACGAAGCTTATTCAGAAGGTTGCTGAATTTATAGGAGAAGGCCAAATTTGCATCCACTATCTGAACACTGAGATAATGTGCTAAATAGGGTAGCTCTTGACATTAACTAAATTAAACCAAGAGAAGTACCGGTTTTGATCAAATATTGTAGGTGGTTGGTAGTGACTTCTTTGAAAGCACCGGATCCAAGATAGGCATTCTGAATAGAAAACTCTGACAAGAGCAATGAATAAATTACACAGTAAGTTACATCATCGCTAAGGTAAAGGCAAAGGGATTGAGTGTTGCTCCTCTGTGGGATTGCTGGTTTTGTTTCATGAAAAAGTATCTGAGACTTGGTTTAAATCTAAATATTTCTGTAAGCATAATATTTTTGGATCTGTTCATCCTAACGGTGGAGTACAAAGAAGACTTTATCAAATAAATAACTGTGGTCCTTTTCTTCCAAATCAAGGGACAGTGTAAAAATAAAAGGACTTTTTAGCCTGATGTTGTTATATTTATTATTAACATAATTATTGTTATAAACATCCATATTATTTATTGTTATTAGTACCGTAGTAGTATTAGTAGTAGTAGTATCAGTTGGCCCGTATTATTAGTATTATTGTATACTGTAGTCTTTCAGGGTGCACAGTGGCCTCACAACAAGGAGATAATGAGTTTGAATCTCGGGCTCGACTCTCGGTGCATGTCCTCCCTGTGTTACTGTGGGTTCTCTCTGGGTGGAGTCTGCATGTCCTCCCTGTGTTACTGTGGGTTCTCTCTGGGTGGAGTCTGCATGTCCTCCCTGTGTTACTGTGGGTTCTCTCTGGGTGGAGTCTGCATGTCCTCCCTGTGTTACTGTGGGTTCTCTCTGGGTGGAGTCTGCATGTCCTCCCTGTGTTACTGTGGGTTCTCTCTGGGTGGAGTCTGCATGTTCTCCCTGTGTTACTGTGGGTTCTCTCTGGGTGGAGTCTGCATGTCCTCCCTGTGTTACTGTGGGTTCTCTCTGGGTGGAGTCTGCATGTCCTCCCTGTGTTACTGTGGGTTCTCTCTGGGTGGAGTCTGCATGTCCTCCCTGTGTTACTGTGGGTTCTCTCTGGGTGGAGTCTGCATGTCCTCCCTGTGTTACTGTGGGTTCTCTCTGGGTGGAGCCTGCATGTCCTCCCTGTGTTACTGTGGGTTCTCTCTGGGTGGAGTCTGCATGTCCTCCCTGTGTTACTGTGGGTTCTCTCTGGGTGGAGTCTGCATGTCCTCCCTGTGTTACTGTGGGTTCTCTCTGGGTGGAGACTGCATGTCCTCCCTGTGTTACTGTGGGTTCTCTCTGGGTGGAGTCTGCATGTCCTCCCTGTGTTACTGTGGGTTCTCTCTGGGTGGAGTCTGCATGTCCTCCCTGTGTTACTGTGGGTTCTCTCTGGGTGGAGTCTGCATGTCCTCCCTGTGTTACTGTGGGTTCTCTCTGGGTGGAGTCTGCATGTCCTCCCTGTGTTACTGTGGGTTCTCTCTGGGTGGAGTCTGCATGTCCTCCCTGTGTTACTGTGGGTTCTCTCTGGGTGGAGTCTGCATGTCCTCCCTGTGTTACTGTGGGTTCTCTCTGGGTGGAGTCTGCATGTCCTCCCTGTGTTACTGTGAGTTCTCCCAGGCTAACTTGAAACTGTATGACTTCGTGTATGACTGTGTATGACTTGATGGTGAATGGTTGTAACTATGTTGTCTGTAACTGTCTGTGTTTTAGCTCTGTAACTAGCTGGCCCCAGTCCAGGGTGTACCCTGCCTAAGGCCTGAAAGTAACTATAATTGGCTCCAGTCACCTGTGACCCCTTACAAAAATAAGCAGCAATGCAAATAAGCGGTAGATAATGAATGAATGAACTGTAGTGTCTTTTATTTTAACATTTTAAATCTGCTTGCAAGAAACATAAAATCCTTGTTTTGGTCACATTCAGCAACCTGAAATGAGATTACATTTATGACGCATCACAAAAGGATTGTGGAGTGGAATTACTAGTCACAGGGAGTGGGTTTGTGTTTGAGAGGGGGACACAGAAGGGCTGGTGCGGGTAAAATACCAAAACTATCTATGGCAGGGATAACAGAACAGGCTATTTTGACTAGTTTGGGAGAAGAGACTGGACTGGGCGCACTAAGGAACTGGGAACTTACCAGGGCAGTTGAGATACGACACATTCTGTGTTCTTGGTCCAATTCTGGGTGGGCATGGACCTTACAAGAATCGAAAAGCAAAAAGATGGTGCTACAGACGTGTTTCTGTAGGGTTTAATGATGCGCTTCTTCTCAAGAAAAGTCACTCCAGCCAGCGGTTTTGTGGTACCTTGAGCATCTTAATGTACTTTACATTATAGAGTTAGTAGTTTTACCTACATATATACCAAATGCAAATACCTGAGATGAGTTGAGCAAATTCTCCCAAAGATTTTCTGCATGAAATTGACACTTCTTGGTCTGGCCTGAGTAAGTTCGAAACTAGTACATATTCTATGAATATACAAAAAAAAAGAATGATTTTAACATCTAAATCAGGACTTTCCCTCCTGGGGAAAAGATTGTGTTTGTGAAAAATTAAGCAAAGTCATTCACCAAGAAGGTGATATCATTAGTTTGTGTTTTTGGGGGCGCTGTTTAAATTGATTGATTGAAAATAATTCATCATAATTTATTGAATTAAACACTTTGAATGATAAACATTATAGTATAGAATATACTAATCGCTATATATATCTTCATAAGTACTGTGCACCACACGCCCTGTAAATGTTTTTAGTGAAAATTCTCACCGAACCATAAGTAAGGATGCAGCTAATTACAGGTCCTGCAAGATGGAGACGTCACTTTAGAAGTGATTTAGAAGTGACAGAGATTCACTTTCTTATTATGTTCAGATATTCAAATGTATCATTAAGGGAAGTTGTTTGGGTAATACAGTATTCACTGACATGGGGCAGAATATGAAGAAACGTTTTAATGTGCAACTGCAAACAACTATATGAACAGATTTTTCTATGTTTTAGATTAGGATTGCTTTATACAAATTAAAATTAAACAGAATGTTTCTTCTTGTACAGTCGGTCTTCCTGGTCCAGCATTTACTGCATAGATTAAGGTTGGCAAGGAATTACAAGGACGTTATTTGAAGAAAACACCATGGAAGATATGATATTGTAAGAGAGAGTCGAAAGAGTATTTAATGTTTTAGCATCCGAGGAGCAGCCAAATATTAGTAATATTACTTAGTTGAATTGTATTTATGGAGCCATACTATTGTATGCTAAAGTATGTCTCCACCACTGGTGTTAAAAATGTCTACTGAGTCATTTGGATGAGAAGTCTTAATTCCTTATAGAGATCAAAAGCCTGGTACCTGGATAATGAGTCCAGCTGGTAAACTATTATGTAAATTATGAAGGGTGATACTGTATATTAAACCTCTTACACTATCTGTGTTATTACAGAACAAGAATATGCATGGAGGAAGATGGAGAAGTTAGAGATATCAGAAGAGACGAGGTGAGAGGCAGACAGAGTGGAAAAGAGAGAATAAAGATTCCATCAAGTTTGATCAAATAGTCTTCATACTTACTGTAGGGAACACACTCATACTGGACCTCCAGGTACTTATAGGTCCCTGGGCAGGGGTCAGGGAAGACGTCAGAGCCAGTGATCACTATGCACTGGGTTCGATTGTTGCACCTGGAGGATGGGGGCAGCCATTTAATACATCACATACAGCACAAACGTAATTTGTTCAATCGTCAATGACTATCATCAAAATATGAATAATGATTTGATTTTAAGGTATGTTTGACAAGTTAGCTAACTAGCCATGGTATTGTCCTCAAATCAATATCAAAATTTTCACAATGTGTCGGCCAGATAATGTACTGCTACAGTATGGCTACAGCCTGGGTAGGGAGTTGAAGAGTACATGGATGTGATGATGGCTTTATTATTCAAAAAGTAATTATAAATTAACAGTTGAAGTTATGCCGCGCTGTTATTGCAGTCCCTGCAGCCTGTCTGAAGTAGCAGACTTTAGAAAGAAATAACTCATATCTGGAAACGCTATAATTAGGTTCATAAAAACAATAAATAATAATACATGTTAAAAAAAATCCGTTTTACTCTCTGCAACACAAAATTCCCGGACTTCAACGTTTGTTAAAATCAAAAGCCTAAAATAGCCTGTAAATCGTGATAACAGTGGGAAGCTGAATTAGCTATTAGATGTTTTTCAGAACTGGCCTGAAGGCAAATCCTCTCTTTCTAGTTCTCTTCTTCTTCTCAGTCAGCATATTTGACCATTAATATAATTAAGCTTCATCATCTTCAAATGCAGAGGGTGAATGTTTACTTTGTCAATATGTCATTTGTAAAGCAGTTAGAGCTCAGTGCCAAATCCCATTTAAACAGATTCATATGGCTTCACAGTCATATATTGACACTGGTGGCAGCCCATATACTGGAACACACTACGACTTGACTCAGGGGAGAAACTGGAAGTATTTCATACCCGCCCCAAATTACCAACAACCCTGTGAGTGTAAATATATGAAAGCAGTACCTCACTTCCCATATGTCCCTTGTGCTGCACAATATTATTTATATCTATATTTGTAGGATGCGTTCTATTGGTCTGCAGTGTGAAGCATTTTCCATATTTTATGTGGTCACTTCAATTATACCTTATCTTTGTGCATGCATTAACTGTCATGTGAGAATAATGTAAATCATAGTCATTCTTTATATATTGCAGAACGAATGGAGGATTAACATCTGGTTTGTAACATTAAACATCAGTATGACATGAAATAACCACACAAAGACACTGTGCATCCCTACCATGCAAATGTGTTCAAATGAAGACAGGGAAACAATCAGAAAATTTATTTTACTGTAAATCTTTGATTCTAAGATTAAGAATGCTTTAATACATTTCTACACTAATTTAACCCTAGATTTGAGTAAAGTTTAATGAAAAGACACCCCCCTATCCCTGTGTACACTATCTAATCTTTTACCTCACACCCTTACCCTTGTGTGCTTTGCGAGACTGTGTGCCGTTGATACAAAGGAGTTTCCCTCGGGATCAATAAAGTAATCTGAATCTGAATCTGAGTATCCAATACAAACTGAACTTTTGAATGGCAAATTGTGTGTTTTCATTTATGGTGAAAGATTTATAATAAATAAATAAAAAATACTTAAAATGATGATTGTATAGTTAAGAACTTGCAAAGTTGCCATACAAAGCTCTTTATGTTTTAATAATGTGATGAATGCACAGATCATTATCAAAATCAACCATACCTGAAACAGAAGATGCTACCTTCAATTTCACATCCTCTATTTTCTATACCCTAGCCCTGAAAGTAGGGGTATTCTGTACTTGATCCATCCACATTACCTGACCTTTTGGGGAAGACAGGAATCAGGACAATTAGATGGTAGATTGCTGCACAGATTTGACGTCAATCTCTTGAGAACTGAGTACCTGGCTGACAGCCTGATAAGATGCCAATAAGCTCCAGCTGACAGCTCTCATGCTGCCATATATCCACATGCACTTTGACCTTTTACATTCAGATCTTGAAACTCATCAATGATATAACTGGACAACAGATAAGGTCTAATTGATTAGTAAATTACAGAATTAAAAAATGCTATACATGCTTCACATCCAGATGGTTTTTCTGTGTTGGAATGAGTCACTGTTTCATAATTTAGCTATTTATCTCACATATTTTCTTTCTTAAATCTTAAAAAGATGGACCTAAATTCAATTTTATTGATCGATAGTTGATAAAGAGGCAATAAACAATAAACACTCATGGCTAAGTAGTGGAGAAAGGCGATGTGACTAAACAGGTTGCCACGCCAAAAGCGGACTATCTATTTCCAAGAACTCCCACTTTGAATTTCAATCGAATGAGGAGTCTGTTAAACTCACTGTGACCCGTCAACAACATTTCATCTGTAATGATGATGAGGCTCATGACATAATTATCAAGACAGACTTGCTGTCTGCCCTGCTGATTTGAAGGCCACTGAAACAGATCATTTCCATCACCACAAATAGTAGACAAACGTACTGTAACAAAGAAAGAAATATCAAATCCCCCCTGGAAACAGTCATCTGCATAGCTCTGGGATTTAAACCATGTTCCTTAGGGAGGCCTTAATAAGATCACAAATACACTGGTTGGAGGAAATTGTGTTAACATTCAACAACCTCTTTGAACTTGAGTTCCAACCCAATTGCTGATGGAACATCCAATGTAGAGGATGCAATCACTGTCACATGCTCACGTTTACAATACTGTTGCTGCTTCTGTAGAAGCCCCTACCCCCTTCCTGGAAAACCAATTGCAAATGCAGTTAAACTGTAAATCCCAGCTAACTAATTAAGATATAGCATCGTTATACAGCATGTATAGTGCATCAGTGGAGCCTTACCCAGGGGAGGAGTATCCTCCTCAATGACATTTCATACAAATACAATTGTGAAACATTCAAATGTATCTTTTTCAAATCCACTGATAAACTGTACTAAATAATATGTGACTAAACTATATTTGTGGGAACGCTGCTTTGTAATGAGGGTCTATAGTAACTCAACAGTACTGTTTGTGAGTAATTTGAGGCAGTCCACAGAAACTACCCTCCCTATCAGTTACCACTGCCCTCCAGTCTGCCAGAGAGGCTTCAAAGTCATCTGTCAACATTCTGCTGGACCACATCTGACATGGTTAATCATCAGATCCTGTTCGCTAGATTCTCTGAGATGGGCATCACTGGCACTGCACTTCAGTGAATCTCATCCTAGCAGGTCCTCGCCAGCTCTCCACTGGTGCCCCACAGGGCTGTCTAGGGGTCCCACTCCTCAACAGCATTGGTCCCAACACAAGCTCCTCCCCTTCCTGGCTTCTCAATGGTGGAATCAACGCTCCACCTCTATCAGAGAAGTATCTCACCTTCAAGAAAAGGCTCAAGTGGTATTTAGGAATAACCACCAGACCTAATGTTAGTTTCATCCAGGATCACAATGATTTATCACAATTATTGATGGACTTGTTGCCCTTGTTGGCCAGTTGTGACTGAAGCTGTGTTCGCTGTGAGGTATATTATTGTGACTTGATTTCCTACATTGCATTTTGGAGGTTCATATCATGTAATTGTAACTAGTTTAACTGAATGCTCTTATAGCTCTTTGGCACGTTTTGATTATTGCTACATTGACACAAACTCCATTAGTTGTAGTCCTCCTGTCTTCCCCAATGTGTTTCAGATTTAAATTCAAAATACTTCATCACCAGCATGTTCTGTATACTCTTTGTCCTATACTTTAAAAAGACAGTATACAGCGCCTTTGCCTATATTAATTGACAAACTAAAGACAAAAGAAATATACAGATAAAAACAAACTTGCATAAAAAATGCATCTCAATGAACACATGTTGTACAACAGTAGCTTAACACCATCAAGTATGGCATGAAAGGATAATGCAAAAAAATGTACGTGTCTTTGAATGTCATGAAAAGCCCTATATATGTAGTATGCATTATTATTATTTTAACTGAATCATGACATTAAACCAAAAGCATTAATTAATTAACTTTCAAGAAATGACTAAGGTAGTAAATGAAATGCAGTTTTGGTGAACCTAGTGCACGTAGACCTCTATGAAAGCTTAATCCTGAGATTCTTTAAATAAATACGAATACCATATGTACAGAAGGAGAGTACAAGACTGTGAGCTGTCAAGCGGCAAAGATGGCTCTCCTTAGAGACCCCTGCAAGCACTTCTGTCACTGATATAAATAGTGTAAGCACAGAGCATTATTCCCTTTTCAAAACCTGATGGACACTTTTAGTTTGTCCTTCCTATACTCCAGGATAAACCCAGATGAAAATCCAATGTTATCAGAGGATAACTGGATACTAGTGGTGAACAGGCATTACACACATTAGCACCCAAAACTGTGTTCGCTCTGAGACTACCATATCCATGTATAATTCTTGTTATCAATTCATTCTTCAAAAACCAATGATGCGAAAATCCAACAGGAGGAGGTCATTTAATTTAAATCAATGTCATTGGTATTGAATACCCACAGTGAACATTCTTATTCAGAAGAAATTGAGAGATGTCTTAATTTCTCATATTTCAAATATTCAGCTCAGTTAGTAAATCTGCTTTATAAACACTGCAGCTCCTACATCTTATTAATGGTTTATGTAGCAGCTGTTGAAGTGCCATTTACATTTCGTCATTTAGCAGACGCTCTTATCCAGAGTGACTTACAGCAAGTACAGGGACATTCCCCCTGAGGCAAGTAGGGTGAAGTGTCTTGCCCAAGAACACAACGAGCTCAAACCGAGTGCCTTCTGATTACTAGTCTGACTGCCTCACCAACTGTGCCACATGTCCAGTACTAATGGTATCTTTGTTTATTGTTAATATCTAAAACATATTAGTCTGATAATAATAAGTTTGTGGTATTCGTATGTGATGAAACTATTCCTTTGTTTATGAAACCAGGCAAACGTCAGTCAACGTCAAGTTAATCTAATATTACACAGACATGTAATGTCAGGTTTGGAACGGGCACCCTAGTACCATTCCTGTCCACATTATCACCTCCTTCAGCAGACTAATTGCTTGCAGGTGAACATTCTAATTGAGCAACAGTCTAACAGCTATTTTCACAAAATGATTGCGCTCATAATAAAAGCCAACTCGATATGAAAGTACTTCTAGGGCCAAAAAGGTCCATCAAATTAATTGATGCCCATTCTCTACAAAAGATTCTATGAAGTTGAAAACACAGTTTTCCCAAGTGCTAATGGACCTACTCACCTTCCATAAGAAGGTGCAGGTCATTGGACAAGAAAATGTTGGCGATATATACGCTTAACAGGGTCTATTCCTAATAACTTCTGTTCTTGGAGCAAAAATAAATAAACATTAAGCAATATCATCTACCCTGAATATAGGATGCTTCAATTTCTTTCTGAAAACTATTGGGGGCTCAAAGCAATGAAAATAATCTGACATTCTGGCTCTATTTGTATCCATATTGATTAAGGCAATTCTTTCAATTCCATCTAGTTGTGAGACATTGGATGTGCATTATTTATAGTAATATTTTATGCACAGAGTATAGTTTAAAGATATAAAGACTGTACACAATGTAATGGAAACTGGGAAAATTCTAATTTCTACGAAGACCATGTTGTGATGGTATCAAAAGATTTGCTAAATAGATGTGCTATTGATGGACGGTAATTGCCCAACGAAAGGTAACTAGTTATTGTGCATTGGTTAACTGTTTCTCTATGGGGATGAACAGTGTGCACTTTGTAGCCAGGATACCAAGAACAAAACAGGCAAGGTTGAGGGATGCAGACTTTTTGAGTCAGCTATCCGACTTCATCAAATACGGCTTGACAATAAACCCCCTGACCACCAGGGCTATACACTGTTTTATTTCATTATTTCTTATTTCCCAAGACAAAAAGCCACAGTTGCTGACAGTCTCATACCACTCAATATATTTGACTGTGGAAGTCATACGTTATCCTCTCCAATACACTTTCGATCAGGATAGCTTTGTGTGACAATGACTTTAGGTGTGTTTCCACTGAGCTGAAAGTATGCATGTGTGTGCTGTGTTTCTGTGGTAGTGTGTGCTGTGTTTCTGTGGTAGTGCGTGCTGTGTTTCTGTGGTAGTGCATGCTGTGTTTCTGTGGTAGTGCGTGCTGTGTTTCTGTGGTAGTGCGTGCTGTGTTTCTGTGGTAGTGTGTGCTGTGTTTCTGTGGTAGTGTGTGCTGTGTTTCTGTGGTAGTGCGTGCTGTGTTTCTGTGCTAGTGCGAGCTGTGTTTCTGTGGTAGTGCGTGCTGTGTTTCTGTGGTAGTGCGTGCTGTGTTTCTGTGGTAGTGTGTCCTGTTTTTCTGTGGTAGTGTGTGCTGTGTTTCTGTGGTAGTATGCTGTGTTTCTGTGGTAGTGCGTGCTGTGTTTCTGTGCTAGTGCGAGCTGTGTTTCTGTGGTAGTGTGTGCTGTGTTTCTGTGGTAGTGCGTGCTGTGTTTCTGTGGTAGTGCGTGCTGTGTTTCTGTGGCAGTGTGTGCTGTGTTTCTGTGGTAGTGTGCTGTGTTTCTGTGGTAGTGCGTGCTGTGTTTCTGTGGTAGTGTGTGCTGTGTTTCTGTGCTAGTGCGAGCTGTGTTTCTTTGGTAGTGTGTGCTGTGTTTCTGTGGTAGTGCGTGCTGTGTTTCTGTGGTAGTGCGTGCTGTGTTTCTGTGGCAGTGTGTGCTGTGTTTCTGTGGTAGTGTGCTGTGTTTCTGTGGTAGTGTGCTGTGTTTCTGTGGTAGTGCGTGCTATGTTTCTGTGGTAGTGTGTGCTGTGTTTCTGTGCTAGTGCGAGCTGTGTTTCTGTGGTAGTGTGTGCTGTGTTTCTTTGGTAGTGCGTGCTGTGTTTCTGTGGTAGTGTGTGCTGTGTTTCTGTGGTAGTGCCTGCTGTGTTTCTGTGGTAGTATGCTGTGTTTCTGTGGTAGTGTGTGCTGTGTTTCTGTGGTAGTGCGTGCTGTGTTTCTGTGGTAGTGCGTGCTGTGTTTCTGTGGCAGTGCGTGCTGTGTTTCTGTGGTAGTGCGTGCTGTGTTTCTGTGGCAGTGTGTGCTGTGTTTCTGTGGTAGTGTGTGCTGTGTTTCTTTGGTAGTGCGTGCTGTGTTTCTGTGGTAGTGTGTGCTGTGTTTCTTTGGTAGTGCGTGCTGTGTTTCTGTGGTAGTGTGTGCTGTGTTTCTGTGGTAGTGCCTGCTGTGTTTCTGTGGTAGTATGCTGTGTTTCTGTGGTAGTGTGTGCTGTGTTTCTGTGGTAGTGCGTGCTGTGTTTCTGTGGTAGTGCGTGCTGTGTTTCTGTGGCAGTGCGTGCTGTGTTTCTGTGGTAGTGCGTGCTGTGTTTCTGTGGCAGTGTGTGCTGTGTTTCTGTGGTAGTGTGTGCTGTGTTTCTTTGGTAGTGCGTGCTGTGTTTCTGTGGTAGTGTGTGCTGTGTTTCTTTGGTAGTGCGTGCTGTGTTTCTGTGGTAGTGTGTGCTGTGTTTCTGTGGTAGTGCCTGCTGTGTTTCTGTGGTAGTATGCTGTGTTTCTGTGGTAGTGTGTGCTGTGTTTCTGTGGTAGTGTGTGCTGTGTTTCTGTGGTAGTGCGTGCTGTGTTTCTGTGGTAGTGCGTGCTGTGTTTCTGTGGTAGTATGCTGTGTTTCTGTGGTAGTGTGTGCTGTGTTTCTGTGGTAGTGTGTGCTGTGTTTCTGTGGTAGTGCGTGCTGTGTTTCTGTGGTAGTATGCTGTGTTTCTGTGGTAGTGTGTGCTGTGTTTCTGTGGTAGTGTGTGCTGTGTTTCTGTGGTAGTGCGTGCTGTGTTTCTGTGGTAGTGCCTGCTGTGTTTCTGTGGTAGTATGCTGTGTTTCTGTGGTAGTGTGTGCTGTGTTTCTGTGGTAGTGCGTGCTGTGTTTCTGTGGTAGTGCGTGCTGTGTTTCTGTGGCAGTGTGTGCTGTGTTTCTGTGGTAGTGCGTGTCTTTGGCTGTTCTTTTATGTGTCATGTTAATCTGCTGTCCTCTTCTGCAGTGTGATTTCAGACAGACTTCATCTGGAAGATGTGGGGCATCCAGTGGTCAGTCTGGCCAGGAAGTCTGACCTTAATCTGAGCAATGAGATTTGGCAAACAACACAACAGAGCATGTTTCTGCCGGGTCGTGTTTTGGGTGGACAACACAGGGTGTTTAAATGTAGTTTCATTAATAATTGCGTACAATCAGTACAACACCTTATAATACCCTGTCAGAACACACTTAACATTTTTCATTTTTAGCGTCTCTAGAAATCTCCAAAAGTTTACCTTTGTGACATGATCTTGTAGGCATCTGGGAGGTAGCAGTTGATGTTCTCCATCTGAAAGGGGTCGGCGTCACAGATCTTGTCGTCTGTTCGTCCGTAGTTAGCACTCTCTATCATGATGACATCACTTCCTGGACAACGGAGGTCGATTGGATAACCCTCACAAGAAAGCTCTCTCCTTACCAAGCCGAACGGCAGCGCAGCCCTGCTGAATCCTAGAGGGAGAAGAGCAGTATTCTATCAGGACAAAAGGAAATGTAAAAGAGAATTGTAGGTGGTTTTACAAAGACCATGGAGAGATTTTCAAAAGCGGTGACAGAAAACTAGTGCTGTTGAATGGCTGGGTTGAACTAGTAGTAACATATTGTACCAAGTGAAGCCGATCTATCAGCTGGCTTGATTCTATTTTGTGATGATATTTCACTGCTTCTTCCCTATTTTTCTTTCTATTGTTATGATGGTTACATTTGAGATGGGACTAACTGCTGCATGACCATACCTCACATTATCATGGGCTTAAATAACATTGAATTTGAACCAATTTGTGTAGCTTTGTCTTTTTCAGGCCAATGTTGTGGTTTTCATTACAATAACAAAGACTATCATTGGAATCTTGTGGTTTATTGCAATCTTTTTTTTCTATCAGAAAAGAAACAGCAAAACAACCATCTCGACAACATGAAGTGTAATTTAATCCATTTTACAGCACTGCCAATCGAAGGGAGGTCTGGCGGGAGGTAAGTTGGAGGGTGAGAAGAAAATCAATATGGTGGCTTTGTGCTCTGCAAATGTGAACACTGCCAAATAGCTGCGCTTAGGGTAAAGTGAACTATTTTGCTCCATTCCCTGCACTCCCAATGAATGATTTTGTTAGGACAGCTTTCTTCAAGCCAAGATACTATTGGAACTAAAAAGAAAAACAGTTTCTTTAATTAGAAGAACAGCACTGACCAGAATTCTGAATCAACCCACAGGCTAAAACATGACATGTTTTAACGAGGGCTGCTTGAAAATAACAAGAGTCGTGATCAATTATTTTAGTCAATATTGAAATCATGATTATTTCACATGATTACTCATTGACTTTGGAAATGTCACGCAATTATTGAACAAGCAAAAAAAGGGGACTTTCTTGACCTTTAATTAAATTTCAATAACAAAAACAGCAGAAAGTGGGAATGTGGATCTTCATGATATGCTTGTCTTAAAAGCCTCACTCAAATGTGAATCATTACAAGGATAAAGGGTTAGCTGATATTCAGTGCAGTTCGCCAATCTGGATGTAGAAAGTAACTCATTTGACAGCGGGCAGCTCTCTTTTGGGGGTGCTGCTCATTTTATGACATTACTGAACCCACACATTATTACTGGTACCTTGAAAAAGTCAGATATGTTACCGCCGCACTGCCCATTGACCAGTATCTATAGCAGGGTGGTTAAGTAATACTAATCCATACAAACGAGCTGTGGATGAAGTGTACACATAACATGATGCAGTTTATAGCTTTTAAGAAAACAAACAATCGCCCAGCCCAACATACGATCGTGACAATTTAAAGTGCAGATGGTACGTTTGGCATTTGCACTACTGAGGGGAAACTTGGTGACTCCTTGCCCTTGTAAATAATAGTGTTGTGAGTTGAAACTTTCTGTCTTGGTGAAAGCAAAGGTCATTTGTGTTTACACAGCTCTCTCTCTAATGAGTCTCACTTCACAGTCTGGTGGTTGAATAAAACGTTGTTACTTCTTTCCATACACTAATTTGTTTGGTGAGACTGGCACTTGGAAACTCAGACCAAACGTTTGGTGGTATTCATGATAATTACCCAGGGCCTTTGCTTGTCATGAGCAACATTGTTTGTGCCTCATGAATGCAGTCTACAGGAAGGCATTATTTGAAAAGTGTTGAATCGGTCTAAAGTCTCTGTTGATTTGGCAGAAGCTTCATCGTCTTATTTACAGCTAAGCTACTATTGTTACTAATAATTAATCTGCATATTGTGCCCTTCAGTAGAAATGATAGGATTATATTTTCCTGAGAGAGATAAATGTCAATTTAAAATATGTAGTTTTTATTATTGTAGCTTGCTTTCCTACAGGTACTTTTTGAGGTTCATGTTTTTAATTGGAACTTGGTTAATTGAACGCTCTTGTGGTTCTTCCTTTGACACTTGTTTGGTTTCAAACAATTTCTGTTTCATAATCTGACTACCCACAATGTTTGCGGGTATCTTGTTGTTATGATCAGTGACCGATGCTCTTTTGTAAAGCCTCTCTCTTGGAAGCCGCTTTGGATAAAGTCTGCTAAATTAATACATTTAAATGTGAAATGTAGTGGCTCATTGTGTCCCGATGAGGTAGTACTGCTGAAACTGTTTGGTGCTTTACATTGAGACAGGTAGACTTAAGTGTAAATAATGCTGTGTCTCTATGGGATAAGTGTCTCTGATAGTTGTCTCAGTTTTACCTTTGTTTAGAAGAGTAAAATCATAGGGGAGATGTTGGTCTATTTGACACCAAACCTTCTTCTGCAACCACTAGACATGAAGAAGAAAAAGCATTCCTGTCTGTCAAGACTTCTGCCGTACTTCGGCTTTGCAGACTTTTTTCATTCGATAGCAGATAAAAAAACAAAAGGCTTTAGGTGATTCACAATTCATCTGAGGTGTTTGCTCATGAGACAAACATCAAGTGGGGGGGAAATGGAAACACGACTCGTTGGGAACCTTGACAGCCAGTCTAACATGTCAACACAGTCCAGAATCTCTCCGTCAAAACTCTGTCACACGTGACGCAATAACTAGGAGAAGCCATGTAATACATCAATCACTGCAAATTACTATTTTCATGAACATCTTTGAGACGATTGGATATATAATGACGATGTCTATTGCTTTTCTGTCCAGTGGTCTGTCATCTGTCTCAGTCTCAGATGAAGACAACATATGATGCAATGACATCATAAAATGCTCCTTTTAAGAGATGTATTCTTGCTCCTGACTGCAGTTACATTCTCTCATTGTGCAGGAACGATAAGTTAATCGTACACTTTAAGAAAAAAGAACATATTAGGCTTAATTTGTATCTTTTCTCATTATTCAGGTATTTTTTATTCCATTTGTCAAGATAAATAAACCAAAATAATCCAAATCAATTATCAACACTTTCAATCTTGAAAACAAACAAATAAACAAATATCATCAGTAACATCAAACCCTTTGGACAAGTACCTTTGTCAGTGGCCTATTTTGTATTGCATTCCAGTTTGACTCAATAGGCAGGGCGCATGGATCAATGTGGTCGTCGTCCTGTAGGCATGAATGGGATGCATTAGGCTGCACTGCCCCACTTTTATTCTGGAATAGATCTGGTTCATGGGCCATAAACGAGGTCTCAAAGTTTGATCTCAAAGTATGATGCATCCGTGCTTTGCATCCCTAGCCTAGCATTGCCAAACCAATTACCAAATGTGTATTTGTCTGCCTCAGTTTATTATTTTTTTACAAGGGGCGTAATAACAATGATAACAATGATAATTTAGCGATAGTATAAAAAGTGCAGCAATAATATTAAAAATAATAAAGTGTCAGCAGTTTTTCATTGTAATTTGAGTCTGGACTCTGACCCACTCAAATGACAATGAAAAACTGCTGACACTTTATAATTTTTAATATTATTTCTGCACTTTTTATACTATCGCTAAATTATTATCAATGGCACTTTTTTATCATGGTCTTAATTATTTTTTGAGTCTTAAAATAGAATGTATTGTTGCTGTTTTTATACTTTTATTGTTTGTCCTGTCCTGTCGATCACCATGACTTGTCTGTCTGCATGGGATAGTGGGAAGCGTAATTTCGATTTCTTTATGTGTCGTGTATATGTAAATAAATTGACAAATAAACTACTTGAACTTGAATGCGATGATTGTGGACATAAATTGGTAAATAAAAGCAACCAAATCAATTGAAACATGTTGTCAATGGCGCCCCTCCATGCAGTCATTGCATTAAACCTGCCCCATATTAGATAAGCGGTTGTGATTGGCCAGATGGAAAAACATCTCTATGAAGGGGAAGTTGTCTAAAGAAAAATAAAACATCAGATAGATAATGAATCTGGTCTCCGAGCTACATTGTGTCAAAACTTGAAACCCTTTTAGTGGGCTTATAACACTCATCTTTTGACTTAGACTACATTATTATTACATTCAAATAGTGACTCATAGTCAGTAAACAAAATACACCACAAGAGCTATGAGCAGCTGTTACTAGTATTCATTAGTTAGGATACCTGACCATTTAGTGATGTCATTTTGTTGTTTAAATATCTGGAAATAAAACTAAAAGCATGTCATCTGCCAGCGCAAACTACCGGGCATGTAAACAACATCTGAGTAGTCATCTGGATTGATCAGCCTCTGGGATGAACTAGTTTTTACCCTGGTGTTGGAAGATCTTTTAGGACGAGGGGGTGGGTTACACCGATGGATCAATACTTGGGAGTGGACTGGGGGGCAGGAGGGTGGGAGTCCTCAGCTAGCCAATTTAGTCCCTGTGGATTTTAGTCATCTGTACACTGTGATGTGACATGAGGCAAAAGAGCAAAATACATTGTGTACAACGTCTTTATATAGATATGATACTGTATTTTTTTATTATACTGTCATTTAAGATAAAGATGGATGCAGCTGTGTTCATTCCCACACTAATTATACAACACAAACAGTACTAATTCCATCACTTATGTTGGGGGTTTTTTTCACTTGGAAAATTATTCCTCAGAAGACGATTTGTTTAGCTATCAAGGATAATGGATAAGGAATAGGACTCTTTTTCTCAAAGATCTATTATAAACCTTTACAGAGCAGACGAAGCGACAGAGAACACCATCGGTCATGGCCTTGTACAACAATACAGATGCTAGTTAAGAATAAGAACAGTCTGTTTTCCACCAATGTAACATTACCAGTGCTGATTGTGTCGTTTGTACATAATAACTGCATCATACAAAAGATTAACGGGATATCATGATTCTGCTCCAAATTATAATAAACTATGGCAATGATAGAGTATGGCACCGATAATGTATAGAGTATTACAGATTAAATTGTACAATTCTATTATTACATTTAGTTTTTTTGCTGGCTTGTCACTAAGCGGACATCATTTTTTACATTTGCAAGGTTTACGTTTAAGAAAGTGTCTTAATATTTTACACTTCTGGGATTAGTCTAATACCAGGCTTGATGTTGTGCAGAAGGGATGTAGAACCAACTTAATGTACAAACAGGATCTTGACGTACTCAGAGACCATACAGCTCTGCACCGATCAAGTTCAACATGACAAACCAGACAGAGAAGAACATTGTGAACATCTTTTGTGTTATTTTCTGCCACATTCAACCCCTCTTTCCCCGTTTGTTTCTCAGTCATGTCTCACTTCAGTTTCAGAAGGTGTAATCCTCTTTCCTCATCCCTGACACAGCATCACTATATGACAGTGTGTTAACTCCTGCACTGAAAAACCCTTTCTGCAAAGAGAGACACGTGTTAATCAAAGACACATAGGTGACAGGAAATCACAGACGTTCCATCTTTACTAATTTCATGGCAGCAAGAAAGAATCAGAGCAAATCCATGAGATATTACGAGGAACGTTCCATGCTGTGTCCATGGCAACCTGTCCAGATGCCATAATTGCAGCTCTCCTCCTCTCCCTGCCTTATTGACACAGCACCTTATCCAGGATTCTGGTCAGTCGCTCGCCAAGTAGCGTTTCAATTCCTGCTTCTACATATACAGCCATCCCTGAGCTCAATGAGCAGGTCCCATGCTGCAACACAACCGTCTGCATCCAGCTGGACCCCAGCTCACTATCTCAGTCTACAGACTGGGGAGGGCTCTGGTCCAAGAACGAGAAACCCTAACCCTAATTAAAGCTAAGCATGGCAAATGTGGGGAAATGCCATGTTTTTAAATGTTCTACAGAGATCAACTCTTCAAACTGGCACCTTTACTCTTTTTAAATGTTCTTTCTACATCACTTATCTTTAATGCAAGTAGATCATGTGGAGTCAGTATCAGTGACCTGATCCTAATTTAGATTGATATTCAGGACCTCAGTCTCCATGGGTTACTGCACCTTATTGTAGCTTTGGAACTGCTGTATGAATGACATTTACTATTATGTTCAACTTTTGCGAGACATTAGGCCCATGTATTTATACTACATATACATTAAACACTAGAACTAAAGAACGGTGAATAATAAGAAATGTAAAAATCACCTATGGTCTGTCTGGTATTATAATATTTATTTTTATCGTTATTTCTCCTCCAGTGCCCAATCAGTTGGAAAGTGACCATCTGCCACTGTGCAAGTGCTACTGAAGCAAAGGTCATGAAGAAACGTGTCTTTATTCACACAAATATGTCATAGGGTCATCAGTGGCTAGGTGAAGGTATTATCTATCACAGGGCTATAGGGATGTTAATAACATCCAGACCATACTGTTGCACAGAGAAACAAAATAAACCCTGATGACGGAATTCATTAAAGAGCTGAATGGCTACTGCACTATCATCAGCCATAAAATATACATGCAGAATGGGATACTGCTATATTTAACCGGGATTATTCTGCATACAATATGGGGATTTGATATTGAAATGGCACATTTTTACTCAATAAGCTTCTCAAAGTACTACGAGGATTCGGCTGAACCTTTTCAAAAGGCCTATTCACTGCCTCGTACTGGGGCCATTGTGACCCAAACACAAAAGATTTCTCCAGATTATTTTGACGAGACACCAAAAATGTTTTCTGTTCAGTAGAAATGTGAGCGTGACAAGAGCACTACAGGACACTTGTCTACTTAGAATTCAGCCATTGACTTGGTCTTAGTTCTGATGAGGTATAAACAGCTGGCTATAAATGACCTAGTATTTACCAGCATTATCCTTTTTTTACACTCTTCCCATGACAAGGCTGTTTGCAGGGGGGATTTACTTTGATAGAAGAGTGTAGCGTATTGCATTAGTTTGTAACCACAGGAAACTTTTGCTTTCTATCCCTGTTGAACAGCACAGGCAACAGGATCCTGTGGAGGAAAGTCAAGTTTCTCTCACAGAGTCTTTAATCCACAGATATCCTTGACAAAAGAATGTATTTGAAAGAAGTCAGGTTCATTCAGGGGAAGATGAGAAGAAAAATATTGCCAGTCTAAGAGCTGAGCAGCTTTAAAGTAGTATAGTTATATAGTTTCCCTTTTATTGTTTAATAGGATTTGGGTAACCTATCATTAAAACCATTACATTTTGACAAAATAAAATTTATTTGCTAACCATTCCACCACAGGCAAATGTAATTTAAGAGTGTTTTAAAAGCTATCCTGTGTATTGGGACTAACTTATATTAAATAAGTACAACTTAATACGTGGTTTTTGCAGAAAACTGCTGACACATTATAGTCTGAAATTTTTTTTTGGTACAATGTCATTGCATGTAATTTAAACCAAATCCCACAGTAGTTTACGGAAAAACAAACACACACACACATATTGTGTCTCTGGATGTCTACATCTAACTATAAAGGGAGGAATCATTTGTTTGTGTGTGGCTAAATGATCTTGAAAACGGGGCACTGTATGAAGTTGACAAATGCCATGTTTATTTCTCAATACCCAAGGATGTCCATGTTATGGATGAGTAACTAAGCAATGAGGCCATGAATCTCATGAGAAATAAATATACATGTTTGCTGCCAACATGCACCAGCAACTGTCACCAACGAACACTGCACAATACAACAACAAGAAAAGCCCTTTCCACCTACAGTTATCACCATACGAATGAATAATATAACTGTAATAATAACTGAATAACATGTTAGGTTGTGATGTGTAATAGACAGTATTGGGCTTCACTGTAGAAAGTAAAATATCAGGCTTTTGAATGAACCACATGTAAATATGTGGCTCATATGTGGTTCAACGGTTCTCTGAGTGACATAGAAGTGCTGGGACATCGACCTCATTTGTATTCACATCCCAGCTTCAGTTCATTTACATCTTCTCCCTCCATGGCAACAGTGGGAGGGATATCAAGAGCATCTCTAATATGGGTACATGACTCTGAAAAATATTTTCTCATTTATCTCAGAGCAATACATCCCAAAAGCCTCTGGTGTTGTTTCCTTCCCCTTGGTGGTGCTCAGGTTGGATTCTTTAGACTGAATGTACACTGTCAGTGAGTCTTTCCCCTTTCATAACCCTCTCTCTTCACTTCAGGATACACACACAAGCCCACACCAGTACAAAAGGAGTGTGTTCAACCCCTATATGTAGAATTTGCATACAATTGCTAATGAAGGGATCCAGTTTATAACTTATTGTCTCTAATTCATCGTCTGTTATTGTCTGAAAATACTAAATAATATCACACTATTCAACCAAAGGTTAATATCAAGTTTCTATAGTATATTAATTCCTAATTCTCAGAGGGGGGCATGATGCAGAAATAGGACATCACTGAGCCAGCTCATCGGTATCCTTTTACACTTTTATGTAAATCAACATTTAAGCCTAATTAGGCACTAGGGGGCTCATCAAGGTCATGAATCCAGTTTTTACAATGCCTTATTGACGACCCATCATCTGCATGTTCCAGCTGACTGCACACACACAGGCAGTGCATCATGTTGAAGCTGGATATTGGATAGCCCTCAGGCTGGGTCACCAAAATGACATGACTAGGATGACCATGTGATCATTTGTATTCTTTTGGAACACAATTCACATTTCCATGTATTCATTTATCAGACGCGCTTATGCAGAGCAACTACGTACAAGGACATTCCTCCTGAGGCTAGTAGGGTGAAGTGCCTTGCCTAAGGACACAACATAATGTTGGCACAGCCAGGGTTCAAACCAGGGACCTTCTGATTACTACAACTGTTGTCTTTGGCCTTTTTACAATATATCATATTAAATTAAACATGACAGAACGTCTTTCAACCAAACTCTGATTTGAGTTGAGAGAGAGGGAGGGAGACAGAGAGGGAGAGAGAGACAAAGACAGAGAGAGACAAAGACAGAAAAAGAGAGAGACAAAGACAGAGAAAAACAGAGAGAGAGGAGAAGAGAGACAGAGATTAAGAGAGAGAGAGGGAGAGAGCGAGGGAGGGGGGGGGGGTCCCTTGGACCTGAGTTGTGGCATTCAGACCTTTTGACTGCATCTACAAGCCATATAATTGACATACTTCCGACATGTCATCAATAAAGTTATCTCTGTTGACCTGGACTTGGCCCTACTTCATTTCCTCTATTTACAACTGCAAAAATAACAGTTAGACACTCTGAGAGAGCAGAATTCCCCTCATCGTCGATCCAATGAAGTATTTTCTGCTCCTTGACCCAATAAGGAGGCTTTTCCCCTTGAGTCCGCAGTGGCAGCTCATGCAAATCAGAAAGGTCCTTCTGCACCATTCCAGTCTCCATGTGGAGATCCTTGCTTAGACCATGGTGACATTTCCTCCCTGTACGACAATACATTTGTGCCACATTACTGAGACTGAGCTCTTCCCACCTGGTTTTTAAATCCCCCCGGCCACAGACAGGATCCATGTGACACTAGTGTGCAGGCTGGATTCTTTCTGCACTGGTCTCCAGGTTAGGGTTAGGGTTAGAAGAGTTCCTGGGTTGGGCTGGTAATGTGAAATAATACTGTTCAGTGAGAGCAATGCTCTGACCGCCTTCCTGATGGGCCTTGCTCAAGGTTATGCACATGGTCTGTACACTCTGCTCATCTGACACTGACCTTGGTGAGTCAGTAAAGTAACAACTCCTAGCATTACAATTTGCTTACTATATAGTAGCTGACAAAAAATATTGTTTCAAATGTTTTTTTCTCTAATATATTGTTCTGACATCAAAAGGCTACCTTGCCAGGTTTCCTGATTAGAAATTAGACATTTGGATTAACCTCTTTGAATCAAGAGCACAGACAAAACATACAACTGAATATTCTCATTATTCTCTCTGTTTTAAAGATACTCAAACTGACACAGCAGGAAGACTTTGATGGTCCCATTTAAAAGAGTTTATCAGACGTCTCTCATGCTTATCTGCTTTAATTACTGCTTGTTAACTTAAAAAAATTCATTTGGAAATGTCCCCAAAACAGTGAAAAAAAAGCAACAATTAACCAAGTTCAAAGCTCCTGCTGGGATAAGTCAGCATCATAAAGGCTAGCAGACGAACCAGAAGGGATCGCTTTGAACTACTTATTACTTTGATGCTGATTGGTAACAGGGTTCCTAAAAGGAATACATACCATATATTCGTTAATGAATATTTGCACAACTATCATTCACTTCTGAATCAGAGTCTTGTGGCTTCTGAGACACACAGATACTCAGACTCAATGATTGAAAAGGTCAGGAGCTGACTCTTAGGGCGACAGTCACGATTCATTAATACATCAAGGACTTGGCTGTCATATATTAACATGGAGAGAAACTAAATCAACTCTTAATGAGCTTTCAATTCAAAATAAAAGCCACAAATACAGATGTTTCTGATCAAAAGGATTAATAACTGACTAAAGACAAAGCACGTCAGGTAAAGACTGGTATATAGACAAGAGACAAATAAACGACTCTAGAGGAAGGAGGGGAGATATGATTGTCCAAAACTAGCTCCAGTGTTTTGCCTCCATAGAGACATCAGACATCACCTCCATCATTGAAAACACTTTTTTCTAACACAGAGTTGCTATCTGTGTTTTTTTGGTTTATAACGTTAATTGTGGCACTAGGCCAGTGTGGTGGAGCTGTGTGGTTATAACACAGAAAAGAGCTGCCAAAATCACCTCCTTTTTTTCGTTAATGATGTTTGTTCATAAAGGTGAATACTGTGTCTTTGATCCAAGCCAGTCCCATTTAATTAAAATATTTCCTAAATTGACATCGCATTCCATTAGCGTGATGTATTTGCTTTTGTTTAGCAAAGTTAAAATATCCCTTAACGTGATCATTGTCACTTTTATCATAATTATTAGAACAAATAATTGCTTCACTTATTACAACGCAAACAGGTTTTAGGTTGAGCCAGGTGGCATATGCATCACATGATGGTGTTAGCACCTCGCTGAGGCAGGAAAACCCCTGAGTGAATACCCACAATTCCTTCATGAGACTTTGCTCCTAAATCCTGTATATTTATGGATCTCCCTTCCTGCCCCTGGTTTACAGGACTCACTGCAGGATTTAGAGCTGCTGTAAATCACCCCTGAAAGCAGGACGACAGAGGGGGTTTTCCTGAGGTCAAAGAAGAACACTTCACCTTCTTACATTTGTACGGGAATTGATCTCTAAAATGGTTCTATTACGTTCTAGGCTATTTCAATTTGTGTCTGTTTGAAGCGGCATTTAGTATATTGTTATTTACATTTTTTGCTTTAAAACCTTACTATCATTGAATCCCTCCTCTATTGGTTTGCTATATATGTTGAAGGTAGTAATGATGAACTCATGAATGTCTGTGCTTCAGTACTCATGTCACTCATTGGTCAGAACTGGCCACCCTGAATGCAAACGGAATACATGAACACCTGCAGTCGTACTGACTTTACTGTCTTGCATCCAGCTCATCGTTCTTATTGTACACCTGACGCACAGCGGATCTTTACGTCCACAGACTCACGTCGGTAAATAAGGGGATGAACTTGCTTACTTCATCCAATCCTAACTCGGTCGACTATGCCATGAGTGAGTTGAGCAGTTGTTTTTCTGAGAAGTTATAAGCCTGTACATAAGCACTGTTCTCAGAATAACACAAGAGAAAATAATGTAACTATTGGTGTGACCTTGATTCAGTACAGCCTTGCAAAGAGACAGGTGCTCAACGTCAAAAAGAGACAAAGAAAAGGTTGAAATAAAGGGATCTGGACGTATATTTACAAGGTTAAACATATGCCTTTTGTTTCAGTGTTTTCTTCATTAGGGCCATTGTGCTAGATTACTGAAAACTTTGTAAGGAAAGGGATTGTATTATTTTCCTATTGTCACCATTTAGGCTAGGCGTGGAGGCAGAGGCTGTAAACATTCGGGGCTCAAACCCTGGATGTAGTCAGTATTTGACGTTATATAGGGACTTGAATATGTAATGCAAGGATGCACAGCGTTTTGGGTGCTTCGGGTAACATAAATAAAACCATTTTACATTTCTAGTGAAGGTGAAAGCAGAAACAAACTCCCTTCACTAAAGATCAATGTGTCATAAACTTCAAAAAGAAGTGTGCGGAAAGAAATGTGAGGTGAATTTTACTTTTATTGGTAAATGTTGAGTCAGAGCTGTGACCTGCGTAGCCTATTATCAACCACACAATCTGAATTATTAAAAAAAGGAAAATACTGAAAGCCTTAACGGCAACAACTGGCTGGTGGAAGCTTATTTATTATTAATTATGAATAATAAGAAGAACAGTTTTTCATGAAGGGCAGAAATTGTCAATTCCCTTAACAAAACAG
This sequence comes from Protosalanx chinensis, assembly GCA_030340685.1. NCBI lineage: Eukaryota > Metazoa > Chordata > Actinopteri > Osmeriformes > Salangidae > Protosalanx > Protosalanx chinensis. Next base: position 510,306 of record CM059340.1, read on the forward strand.
CTCTGACATCATGGGGTAAAGGGGGACGGAGGCTGTCGCACCCCCGCTCATGCCTGCTGTACAGTATAATCACCTTAAGATTCCACAATATTAAGTAATAATAAGGGAGCAAAACAGAAAAGTACTTCACCTTTAAGCTGTGACCTCAGTGAGCTTGTGACCATGTACATATCCTTCTTTAGTTAATCCAAAACTTCCCTCATCTGCTTGTCTTTGACTAAACACTGACTTTACACTTTAGTCTTCCAGCATGAGGCTCCAAAAAAGGTTTTCATATTTATTCATTAGTATTTTGTGGAAGTTCATTAACAATCTGAGAGGTTAAATAAAATGACTGAGTTAAAGCAAAACACTTTAGCTTTGAGAGCTCATTGTATGTATGATAAATACAAAGCATTAGTGAATAGCATTATTGCACAGTCTTTTAAGGAAAACTTCTGGAAAGATTAGTTAAAGCAACTTCCTCTCAAAGGAGAAATTCAGTACAACTTCTACATTTACATGTAGTCACTTATCAGACGCTCTTATCCAGAGAGACTTACAGTAAATACAGGTACATCCCCCTGAGGCAAGTAGGGTGAAGTACCCTGCCCAAAGACACAACACCATGTTGGCACAGCCGTGAATCAAACTAGTAACTTTCTGAATACTAGCCCGACTCCCTAACCACTCGACCCCCCTTACTCCCCTGACCCCCTTACTCCCCAGACCCCCCTTACTCCCCTGACCCCCCTTACTCCCCAGACCCCCCTTACTCCCCTGACCCCCCTTACTCCCCTGACCCCCCTTACTCCCCTGACCCCCCCTTACTCCCCAGACCCCCCTTACTCCCCTGACCCCCCTTACTCCCCTGACCCCCCTTACTCCCCTGACCCCCCTTACTCCCCTGACCCCCCTTACTCCCCAGACCCCCCTTACTCCCCTGACCCCCCTTACTCCCCTGACCCCCCTTACTCCCCAGACCCCCCTTACTCCCCAGACCCCCCTTACTCCCCTGACCCCCCTTACTCCCCTGACCCCCCTTACTCCCCTGACCCCCCTTACTCCCCAGACCCCCCCTTACTCCCCTGACCCCCCTTACTCCCCTGACCCCCTTACTCCCCTGACCCCCCTTACTCCCCAGACCCCCCTTACTCCCCTGACCCCCCTTACTCCCCTGACCCCCTTACTCCCCTGACCCCCCTTACTCCCCTTACCAACCATTCCTAATTTGAAATTAACAGGTTTGTTTTCACCAACAACAAACATTTCAGATTCATTAGAGGCAACCAAGAAAAATGTGCCATTTCTCTGGAATGGAATATGCAGCTTGCTGATGAAGGCCAGCTGCTTATTCTGGTTTGGAGGCTCAGATAGAGGAAGAGAAGCAGAACACCAGTGAAGCTGTGAGTAGATGACAACAGGCTGAGCCCTCACTTGGAGATGGAACAGATAAGATGAGAGAATGTCTATCCAGTGGATATTTTTATATTATTTCATCAATTCTGTTGTTGTTTTCCTGAAGTCCACAAGTTGTCGTTTATATAATTAAACAACAAACCAGAACTAAGGAAGTGGTTGTTAAACATATCATGAATTTCTGTTGGCCAAGCCTTCACTGCAACTGCTAAGTTTACAACTTGTTTCTAGACACTGTATCAACCGCCTGTGCTGTACGATGAGATCAGAATAGGTTTTAGATGGTGACAGAAAACAGAAACTAATGATGCTTTCCAAGGTTATCCCTGTATAAATAACCATTAGGAGTAACGCTGATGCAGCAGCCCAAACTGTCCTGACATGGAGCACTTAGAAAAAGGATCCTAGGCAAGGTTAGGCTAATAGTAATAATCATCATGTTGTGTCCCCTTTGTTGCACCATGTTTCATATTGTTCCACTCCCTCTGTATTTAGATGGCTGTGTAGGTGGGCGAGCACTCCATCAGGGTGACGGCTGTTTGGGTGATGAGTGTTTAGAGTATTGTCACAGTCCCCTCCATGGTCTTGCATGACAAACACCAACCTGAGGCCAGCTGTGACAAAGCCTTAATCCATTAAATCCCTCCTTCCTTTGCTGAAAATCCTAATGAGGATTTAAAGTGCTCAGCAGGGTGGAGACCAGGGGCCCTGCAGTCACACCTTGCCACAGCTCGCTCTCAGGGGGCTATTGTCCTCTTATCTCCTTATCTGCCAGAACTGGCCGATGATGAAAGACTGGAGCAGCATGATGGTCCTTTTGTACACAAGCCCAAGACTCGGCTCGGTCCCTTTCCCTGAGAAGGTAGATTCAACAGTGGCAGCCACACAAAAAATTGGGACTGACATCAGGGTGATCTAATCGGATTCAAATGCCAATCCTTAGCTTCTTAGCAAAGCTGTTTAATTTTGTTGACAAAATAATGTCCACCTATACCTTGTTGTTCAAACTGGAAGTCTTAAATGTTTAGTATTCTGACATCCACAAAGAGGGACATATAATATATATAATAGTGATTATCTGTTGCCCTTGAGTACTACTGAAAAGAAACAATACTAGTTTCAGGCGGAAGGAAAAACATGAGTGTGTCAGTATTGTCCACACCTCTGGATGAGCTAGAAACAGTTCTTACCCTGGCCTGCTCTACGTGACCATAACTTATGAATGAAAAGGTAAACAGCAGGAGAAATGTCTAACCTGAAAACAATCATCTGCTCCATATGAGGGTTGGTTGGAGAGGTGTGCAGTGCTGCCAACTGCATGCTATATCAGTTGGGTCCATAAGAAATACATTACGCATGAGAAAAATACAAGCAGATAGATATATTACTCTTCTAAAAAGGTTAATCCCAGTATCTCTCTCTCACCCATTCTCTGTCTGTCTCTCTTGCTGTCTGTCTCTCTTTCTGTCTGTCTTTGTCTGTCTGTCTGTCTGTTTAGGCTCACATAAATTACACAGGAGATACGAGGGCTTTCTGCTACTATTACTGAAAAAAAGAGGTCAAACTATGACCAAAATTGTGTAAAAACTGCTGTGCTAAATTAAACATCCGTTAAAACAGGGATTTCAGAATTTTCCTTTTTTTGCTAAATCAATTTTATGACATAATTTGTCATGGACTGTTCTACAATAAAATTCAAAAACTAAAAGGTACATCTGGTTTGATATACGGTAAATCTCTAACCAGGTCAAAGCTACACGTACTGATCCGTGCATTAGAATATACAACATCATTTTGAGATGCAATCCAGCCTTTGTGTATTCAGTAAGTTTAAGTACGTCAACCCTCTTATAAAGAGTTGCATTAAAATCAAATGAAAAGTCTGAACAAGTTAGCTTACACCATACCTATGAGTGGTGCGGTAAAGAATGAATCTATTCATGTGGGAGAACATTAGTATTAGAAATAACAAGTTCAAAATAAGATGATCTTGTAGGGTTGACAGTAGATCTTTAGGGCACACGTTAATGGTTACTTGAGAAACCATATACTATAAAAAAAGATGTCTTCCAGCTACTATGAGCATGATTATCCATAGAAGTGGACTAGAAGAGGATTATAATGAGGGGAGGAAGAGATGAAAGATATGAGCTCTTCCATGAGAGTCCACTCATAAAGTCAGATTCAGAAGATGCTGAGTGGGTGTGAAGAATGTTTGCATGAAGAAAAATCCCCCGGAACCATTAATCTTGCAGAGTCTCCTAAAAACAAGAAAACTTATAGCTATTTACAGCACGGCTGCAGTAACCCATTTATTCAATTAAAAAAATGCATTAAAAAGATATTAGGGACAGGATGCAGTTTAATGAAGCATGTTTACTTGGGGATATTATTCATAATGAACTGTTGTTGGGCTGAACTGATTCCTGGATGTGAAATGAGACATAAAGTTCTGATCAGCAAACTGAAGTGAACGACAAACTGAATCATCCTGACAGAGACCCATCTATTATATACACACACCTCCGAATGGTGACCACTGACATCGCCTAAAGCTAAAGATGATATCTCTTATTTCAGGACAAATTAGTATATAATATATATTATATAGCGTCAATGCCAACCTTGATCATTCTCAAATCCATTCAGCTCAAAGGCAATAAAACATGCCATCACATAAAATAACAAACATCACATAAAAGACTACAAGAAGGCTGAGAACTGGCTGGTATTTTAAGTATCACACACAGATTATAATTCATGTAATTGAGTGCCAACATATCTGATTTGGGGTTTGACTAGATAAACTCTTTTCCATGTTAACATAATCAATGTGCCAAATCCGTTACAATCAATACACAAAGGGATAGTGAACAGTTGGCACAAATTTACTGAAATACTAGTGCACTTGCCAAAGTACCGTATATGTACTATAGAGCACAACTAAATATAAGCCGCACCACCTAATATTGAAAATAAATATATATATATTTTGTCACATAAGCACCGGACTATAAACTGCCAATATCCAAGCTGAGAAATATGATATTTACATATAAATATTTTGCACCTTAAGTGTTTATTCATATACCTGAACTCACTGTTTCTGAACAGTGCCTTTAACACGGCAGTAAAAGTGCTGATCAAACAAAACAGGAAAGTCATCGATGGTTTCATTCATCTTCCTCCTGTGCACTAAAGCCAAGTTGCTTCATTTTTCTTCCCCCTGCGTACTGAAACCATTGTCACTGTGAAAGCTTTCTACAGATACATTATTGTCCGTCAGAGATGCAGGCCACATGGTTGTAACTTGTTTGGCTGAATGCTCTGATAGTTCTTCCCTTGGCACTTACTGGTTCTCACGATGTATGTTTCATAATCTATAAGCCTGCTATGTTCGGGGTCTACCATGTTGCTTTGATTAGTGACTGATGCTCTTTTGTAAATCTCTCTCTTGTAAGTCGCTTTGGATAAAAGTAAATGTAAAGCACAACTGCGCAACTAGGGTTAGGGTTAGGGTTAAAGTCACTTAATTCTCCTGTGCACTGAAGCCACAGGTCACTTATTCATCTTCCTGAGGGCTGAAGAAACATTAATAGAAAAGCAGCATCGCTGTATTAGCCGCATGGTTCAAAACGTGGGGTTCGGTTTATAGTCCGGAAAATACGGTATTTCATTGACCAAATTCATCTTAATTCCTGGCAAATCACATAAATGCGTATATCAGATGTAGTTCAAGAGTTTGAAATTGTATTAATATAGTCATAATTTATTACAATTTAAACATTTTCTGTGGAAAGTCTCTGCATGTCTTGAGACAGACTGTATTTTGCTTTGATGTCACCAGGGACAAGTGAGGCTTTGAAGCAGAAAATCTCTGATGAATCAAAATGTATAAACTAATGAAAGCACTCCAGATGATCTCTTTCCTTAGTGACACTTCAGAACAGTATTATTTGGAAGTAGAGCAATCAAAGGAACAGCGCTGATAAAAGTGACCCTTCTGGGTTAATATTGCTCAACTTGAGCATGGCAACAGATACTTCTTACCTTGAGCATAGTGTTTCTCTCAAAATAAAAGTTGACACAAATGAATCACCACCATGGACTTGTACATTGCTGAGTTTGAAACATTTCAAGACTGCAAACCATGTGCTGTCATGATAAGAGTGTGAGAGCCATGTGCACTTACCCTCTGAAGAATGGACCTGGGCCAGAACGACAACAAGTCCATAGAAGGCTGGTAGTTTCCACAGAAAGCTTGCCATCATGCTGTACTGGATGGTCCTCCCACGGAATGATGCTGAGTAAAGAGTGGTTAAAAAGGTCCAGGCCAGCGGCTTTCAAAGACGGGCATTGTTGATCCTCTCACCTGCAAAGCAAAGAAAGACCTTCGTCATATATCTTCCGGAAGGTTCTTCCAGGGGGTTTTCAGAAATGTGTTCCTCCTTTAAATATATACATAATGTTGTACCCCCTCCTTGTACCGCTTTATTGCAATAACAGTTTTCTTCCATTGCAACAAGAATACGATTCCAAACTGTGAAATTTTATAATTAAAAAAGTAAAAGGCCAGAAGGTCCATAGTACTGAGAGTACTAGTGTGTTGGACATTTCATTCACAGGGATTGTGACTATAGAGCTGCAGTATGTGGATAAGGAGTGTGACTATAGAGCTGCAGTATGTGGATAAGGAGTGTGACTATAGAGCTGCAGTATGTGGATAAGGAGTGTGACTATAGAGCTGCAGTATGTGGATAAGGAGTGTGACTATAGAGCTGCAGAATGTGGATAAGGAGTGTGACTATAGAGCTGCAGTATGTGGATAAGGAGTGTGACTATAGAGCTGCAGTATGTCCTGCTAATTCAGTTATCTCCTGCCCAAAATAAACAAACAAGCAAAGCTAGCAAATCGCTTGAAACAATAGTGAGAGAACACATCCCAAATGACCCCCTTCCCCTGTGGCAGGAGACTGCGGTCCATCAGGACCAAAACCTCTAGTCATAAGAACAGCTTCTACCCCTCTGCTACTGTCCTCTTTAACATGACCAAAGACTCCCACTGACTTTAACACTCTACCTTTCGACCCGTCAATCATATCACACTCTGCACAAGCCACTTTGATCTCTTTTGCACTACCGTGTAGTGTACATACTCAACAGCCACCCATATTCACACTCATATTGATATAGTCCTAATCTATCTTCACGTAGTTCTTTTTTTCATTATTATTATCTATTACTTTTATGCTTCAGATTGCTTATTTTTAAGTTGTCAGTTTATCTACTACTTTTTTTTATTATTTAAGTTCCGTATGTTTATTGTTATTAGTTACTGTTATTGTTGTTTACACCATCCTGCCCCAATAAATTCTGTGTTTGTGCAATTTACATGGTGAATAAAAACCGATTCTGATTCCAACTCCCTCTGGACTGAATGACTCCTTCCATCCCAAACCATCCTGAACTGCTGCTCATGTACCAGTCAGGTTGGTTATCTGGCTTTCAGGAACAGCCCCCCTCCGACAGGTACACAGTAAACCAAACACCGGCCAACCACAGGCAAAACCCTGTGCTTACTTAGAGCCTGGACATACAGCCTTCCTTTTGTCTGTGCTTTAAAAGCTGTGCTCATGCTGTTGTCTCCCTTCAGCACAGGTACCCAGGGAAACAGTCTGGTAACAAGACACACAGGACCCCATTAGAAATTGTTTGTGGCTTTTTGCCGGACTGAAAAACAACCTCTTTTTTATTTTTACACTTCTACATCCCTCAAATCCTCATATAGTAAACTGTAGAACTACATTGCACGAGGTGGTACTAGATTATCTGAATTCAGATAAAAGGCAGGTTAATAAATCCTGTTTCTGATGTGCATTACTGCATGAAGACCCAACTCCTCTCATCTGTCTCCTTGTTCACTGTGACTGTGGTACGCTGGTAATAAGTTGGTTTCATTGAATTGTAAAATATTGGATAAGTCTATTATTGGCCGTATTACACATCACAGTGAAAACATGCTCAGCATGCCTATTGACTACATGTATTATGAACTGGTACATTAACACATTTGGAAGAGCTAATTTTACCTGAGCTCTCTATTAGATTAGATTTAATCAAAACAGGAATGTGGCAATTGTGTTTGAATGAGAATTTGATGCTGAGAAAATTTTGAATCTCCCAATTCAAAAATATATATATTTATATGATCATTTCCCGAGGGTGAGGAATGTTCTTAAGGATCAAGGTCTACCTGGAACTGCTCCTGTCTTAAGTTAATCTCACATTCTTACCCTAACCAAGTGGATCAATTGTGTGGTCAATATCCAGTTTAAACAACACTTTTAATGCAAATCACTGTTGTCATTTGGGGTGGTAGAATAAAAATAACCCCAAATGTCCCTTAGTTCGCCGAAGACAATTACACTGTAACAACTGAACAAGCCTTAAACTCACTGAGCTTTTATGGTAAATCACAAACCTTACCAAGAACTGTTTTATTACTGAGAAAGGCTGTCAAAAAAAGAAGTAAAGGGACCTGATCACTTCAATGCTTCTGCTAACAAGGGGGCCATGACTCAACATAGAAAATGAATAAATAGATACAGACATAATACCCCTAATATATGGAGACGGGTGTAATGTAAATCGACAGCAACACTCTTTAAGAATCTTTATATCATGCTGGGAGTGTTTAACATGCTGGCAGTCATGGGGGAAGGGTCTGGCATACCCCTCATTAAGCAGGCTGAGGTATCTGTTATCTTATCTCAGCTAGTACAGCAACATTAGGTGTTCATACACCCCGTCACCATGCTTCTGATCTGAAACTGCTTCTGTGAGGTTCCACATCCTGTTGTACTGTGTGTATACATCCTGCCAATGTGTATATGTAAGTGTAAGTGTGTTAGAGTGAGTAGATAGATCGATAGCTAGAGAGAGACAGACAGGGAGAATGTGTGAGTGTGGATGTGTGAATCTGGATCACACCCTCGAACTCACCAGACATGGTAGAGGCAATGTTCTGTAAATGTTAAGCACAGATGCCAAATGTCAACAGGCACTGCATTGTTCTGGATGAATATGAAGATAATACAGACAGATGTTTAACTAGTGACTTAGTGAGGCACTGGGGCAGGAACCCAGCAGCTTTTTAACATATGTGAACGAAACATATTTGTTTTTTTTTCTAACAGCAGTGACAACAGACCGTTCTTATATTGATGCAAGTCTGTTTAATAAGTGTGCAATTACCCAATGCATCCACTGCATTCACTGATCAAAATGCAAAAGAGCTAAGTATTTGGGCGGAAAGGAGCTGTCATAAAGAAAGGGGAGGTTGAATGGATTAGGACAGTCTGAAATTTGAATGGTAGGGGGCTTTAAACAAGAGGCAGATGAGAAAGAATACCGAGTCCATTGGACAAAGGTCCCAGTTGTCCCCCTCACTCTGTTGAGAGGTATCCTGGAGAATAGAAGAAGATTTGGGCTATTCTATGAAACCAAGTCTGTATGAAAGGGGAGAAGGCGGGACAAAGAAAGTAAGAGGGGGAGAGAACTAGGTTACAATACAAGAATGACAGCCTGCAAGTCTTGCTTGACCTTTGTATTAGCCCACAGGCTTTCATCAAACTTGAAGAAAGATTTAGGATGTTAATTGTCACGCAACATCACAAAGATGTTGTAGAAATAGAAAAATGGGGTTTAGAGATTCACTGAAATGTAAATCAGGAACAGTGAGGCAGCAATTTATTGAATAGGAATATATTTGGTTTTCAATCTTTTCTGGCAAAAGGCAGATGCACATTAATTCATACCACACAAATTGTTTTTAACTGTTCCTATAAAGCTATGCCTTTTAGGTAAAAATTTACACCTTGGAAATTAGTCCGATAGACCACTCTACTCTGCCGCTGAGGAAATATATTCCTAAAAGAGATTGCGTTTCTTTTTTTGACACTGCTGAAGATGTACAATTTCTAGGAGTAAATCAGAAAATTCGCACTCCAGTTGGGAAAGATTGGGTCAGTGATCACATGACTCTGGAGTCCCACTGTGTTAGATATGGAGGAACAAAATCAGTCAGTGACCTCTCCATGGAGGGAATGATTGAGAGCAGCAGAGAGCAGTGCAGGAATAAGGGGTAAGACTGGCACCACAACCCAACCCTGTGTGACCGATGTTGCCCTGAACGAAGACCCTGACCGTGCTGGGGTCAGTGAAATACCAGCTCAAACACACATAGAACAACTGTGCTAATCTAGAAGTGTGAGGGCAGAGAAGTTTGCTGACATATTTAATATATTTGGGGGTGAAACCTAAATCTCTTGCTGAATAACTAAAATGATCAAGACCTCAAGTATAGCAAACATTAGACGAGCCACAATAAAGTCATATATGGGAAACAACATTTTAAGAAACAGATGGATTGAAAGTTCAGCTTTGACTAATATGACTAAAATGTCCAACTATTATCTAGGTAGCAATATTTAACATGGTATTGTACAGTTTGCTGTATTTACTGGATGTTAGTAAGTAGATCAATAATGACTTAATGTTTATTGAAGAATATGAAGTGAATTGGTGACTATTACTGTAATACAAAAGTTGTTAATGACCTTCTATAATAATATCCGGAGGTGGCCGGTTCTATTCTGTCTTTTCTATTTTATTTTACTCTAAATACTGCTATATAAATCCAAGTCATTATGTTCATTATACAAAGATAATATGAAACTTTCTTTCAAGACTGATTTGAAACATGCTGGGATCTGTTTTGTGCGTGACTTGTTCTATAGAGAGGCAGCTGGAAGGAAAGGCAGCAAAACAGTTTTCAGCCTCCGTGGTTAAGTGCTCTCACCTGCTCGTTACCAGAAGTTTCATCTGTTAGTGGAAGTGGAGAGGATAATCTTGAATGAAACTTTTAAAATGTCATTAGAATTTACTGATAGCACAAGACTATTCCTTTCAGGTCCAAAGAGATAAGAATTATTCATTACCATTAAAGTGTTTTTACTATAACCTCCTCTGCCCAAAATTAATAGACTGACATTAATACCGAAAGATAAATACAGAAGACAGGAATATGGAACCCTACCATTATATGGGCTATCTTGGTGATACCGTAGTACCTGTCAATCAGTATCAGTAAATCCTGGACATTACTCATTTTTCCATCAATGGAATTCGCACCTTTTTAACATTGGGGATTTCAGGAGATACAATGTGAGCATTTAGTGGGATTTCTGCCGGAATGCATTGAGCACAATCCAATAAACCTTGTTGTGTGATCCAGTTTGGATTTGCCTTAATTATTTTGAGCAAATTAGTGAATCACAAACAAACGAAGCTCGGCTATTGGCATAGACTTATTCTCCAAAACTCATCGTTTTGATTTAAATATGGTACATTATGGTACATCTATATTGTACTCATTCAAATATAACACGGTATAGTATTGTGAGCATTGTCAAAGCAGGGATGTGGGTGTCAGGTCAATGTTGTCAGGTTAATCCATGCTGACACACCCAGAATGAAATCGAACAAACACAACAAAGAGCATCACAGAATCTGTTGCACAAGCCATGTCATTACCCCATAAAACCATTCTAGGCTGTGGATTCCTTTTTGAATGTCACATCACACTACAGGCACAAGTGGAGGATGGGTAGAAGACAGAAACAGATTTCTAAAAAGTCTTCCACTAACCAAGGAACAGTCCTTGATTTTACACTTTGATTATTCAACTGTGGAACATTTACAATGATTTGCACTAGTGGGTAGCTTTGCCATTCTATCTCGGTATGAGAGAAAAATGTGCCGTTGAATGGTTAAAACCCGCTCCGTCCCGTGTTTAAAGAAGAGGCTTATCAATAATTCACTATGATTGTGAGGCATTATTCAACAGGATGATTAATTTTTAAGATAGTGGGTGGCAACATCAAATATGCGGACGGTAACTGAGAAGATGACTTGAAGAAGCCTCATCTAAAATGAAAGGAGGCAGAAAGATATAAACAGCCAATTCATCAGTGTTCTTACACAAGTTAAAGCGTCACAGACGAGGGAACAGCTACTGTTTGAAAGAGTTATGGTGTCATTCAAATGCATTGGCTTCCCAAATATATTATATATCCCAAATGTCTTTTATTGAAGGTGCTCATTTCAGTAGTGTACCACTTTTTACCTAAAGAACAGCATCTGATTGAAGAGTTTGGCCATTCGGCTGAGAAGAAGGATGTACAAGACCAAAATAATGGACACCACATAATCTCAGCATAGCGAGTCATGTGAGGACACATTCAGCCATCATGGTAACTAAAATTACATGACTCAACCGTTACATTTCAATGCTGCAATACGAGTTCCATCTCTTTATTTTTAATGCCTTTTTTTCAAGACAAGGGATGTTGTTTACGTTTAAAGCATCCAGAACAAAGTTTAGAACACAGCTTCACATTGGGATCCTCAAACAAAAAGAGGGGGTCGACTATCCTGAGAGGAATCAGTTGTCACCCTAAATCTCCATCTCTTCTAGCATAAAGGAAAGGTAATGCAAATGTTTAAACCTGACGCTATATTGACCTCTTTTGAAACACACAGACTAACCTAAAGGTCCATACAGCTGCTGACTACAAATGAATGGTTTACATGCACCACTGCACAATGAACATGAAGCATATAGTCTCACAAAGAAAAACAAGAACAGGAATTGTATGATTAAATTAACTCCAATTGGCTTGTTTCAAAGTGAGTGGATTGTGTGTCTATATCATTTGATTTATGTTCTCTGAAAAAACAGGTTTAGTCGGTTTCCATCGCCATGCTCACTGCATTCTGTTTAGAATGATGAAATAAGACAAAGACATTCAGACTAAGATCTCCTCTAAGTCATTAGCATATCTTCGTTTGAGTTATTCAAAAGAAACATCCTTGTATCGTCTCAGGGAACACAACCATCTGTATGATCAAGACAGTGAGACGCTGAGTTGATTACTAAAGACTGGGATTGTGACTTTCCCTTTGGATACAGGCTGAACTGTAAATGTAAAGAGGACTTTATATCTTCTTCTTAAAATGAGACACTGGGATTATAGTATTATTTATTTATATAGTAGTTTTCTGATTTTTTAAAAAGAAATGTTCCAATGATTTGCCAAAATAAATATTAAATTACATTATATGAAATTACGAATTAATTATATTAAATTATTTGCCACAATGACTATAACTACTCTGTTGTATTATCAAAAAGAATACATTTTAATGTTGATGGCTAAGTAGCAACCTTATCGTCCGTCTCCCATGCTAGGACAGCCGTTACAGCAATCACTGATTCTACACCTTTTGTGTTTGAAATGCGTTTGCTCTTCTGTGATAACCAGGCTGAGAAAACACTAGTTATCTACCTTATAGGCACCCTCCTATACACACACACACACACCACACACACACACACACGCACCTAAGACAAACCTTTAAAAGTTGATCAAATTTGTGTTCTACAAGCTGTTCTACACATTTCTGTCTGGGTCACACCTTTTAGCTGGTATGTATAAAGCCAGCAGGTTTCCATCTCAGCACCTGTAATCCACTGAAGTGTCAGTGCAAAATAACAACAGGAGTGTAAGACTCAATATAAATATATGGAGTGTGATATGACAGTTCAGGCTCTTTGTGGTTAAGGTATTTATTCAAACTTTTTAGTAGATGCAACATAGCTTGTCACACTAAAATAGAGCATTAAACCACGGCACTAGATGGTCATCTAACTGTTTGGCTGAAGTTTAGCAATGGTAATGGTTTAAAAAGGCCAGAGCCAAGATAATGTCCTGTGGTACAAACAGGTTTTCGCATGACTATTGTCCTCCCTAAGAGGCAGGGTTATAGTCTCTTTCAAGAGCTGGCAGAATGTGGAATGTAAAAGGTATTACATCTTAGATGCAACCTACATACAATCTAATGATAAGGATGATTGTGGTGTGGAAGATTATACACGTTTTGCAGGCAAAGATCAGTTTGATACACACCCATGATTATACATTAACTAGTTGTTGCTGTTATAACCTAAAGGAACAGGCTTTGTAATTCTTCATACTGCATTCAACTTTACTGGTCAATACATAACAAAGGTAAGCAGTAAATCCATGAAGTAATTGCAGCTTCTTATTCTTAGCACTGGCTGAAGTGTTTCACTTTTGCTGCAAAGTTTCAAGTTCTCTTGTTCAAAGGTATAGTGATTGTTTTGGGGCAGAGTGCATTTAGTACTCCTGCCAAAGCTTGATGGCCTGAGGGCAGCGTGCGATGCCCCTGGTGGGAGGGGCAGTAATGACTGCATGTCTGGGAGGTCTGGGTAGAACCTTCTGGCTAATGGCTGAGTTCTGAAGGCTACGCTTCACATGCTGTTCATTTAGTTCTGGTTAAATGGTTAACAACATTTTTATTTTCACCCAAAGCTACCTGGTTTGAAACAGGCCACAACAAAACTTTTAGAGGCTGTGAACAGACCCTCTCTGTGCCCCTTTGGCTCCTTGGTTGCTTCTCAGCCTGCTGGACATATTTCTGATGGTAATGGGTCCTGAAGCTGCTCCCTGTTAGAGCTCCACACTCACTAGTAATCAGCTCTAGGTGGTGAATGATGGAAACGCCACAAGCGACCAGTGCAGGAATGAAAACACAGCTCCTTACTTTCACTCCACTTTTGCTGTCTGTCATTTTTATATTTTCTCCCAGGTCCCCCCCACTGTGGCCATCTTTAAACTTTGTTACCATATTTTCTAGACTATTGAGCGCTCTTTTATAAAAGCCGCACCAACAGAATTTAGCAAAAGAAAAAGGACAAGTCGCCCTTGTCTATTATCCACAGATGTCCCCTTGTAACATGAGATATTTACACAGAAAGATGATACACTGAAACATTACATAGATGAACCGCCTCGTTGTTTTGGACGCAGGGTTCAAAGCGTGACAAAAAAGGTAGCAGCTTACAGCCCGGCAAAATAGCAATAGGTTTAGTAAAATTATTGCAGGGATTTCTACGTAGTTAAGGGTATTAAGTATTAGCAGTATAGGTTGAGGAGTGTAGTGTCAGTATGGAAATTGGTGTGAGTGGTGGGTAGATATTGTAAAAAGGAAATAGAAGATTGTACCACGAAATATGTCGATAAATGTTAACATCAATGTGCATCCTCCATACAAAGTTTCACCTCTGTGACAACTGGTACTGCTGTACTGCTAAATAAATTATAGATAAGATAATCTTTTATTTGTCCCGCAGTGGGTAAATTGCAGTTTGCAACAGCAGCAGGGTATCATGTAGCACTCAGAGTAGCGGTTAAAAAATATATAAAAATACAAAGTACAAGATAGAGGGAATCCTATCAAATATGGAGATAAGGATCTAAGAATATAAGATAGCAACACTGTATATACGTGAGTGAGAGTTAAGTGTGAGTTAAGTGAGGTGGATCCTGCCATGAATAAGTAGTGAGTGACATACAGTTACTGCACATGAGGAATATAGCAGTTGGAAACATTGCACGTAATGCTCGCACGCACCTGTATAATATTCCATAAACAATATTGCATGTAGTAGTAGTAATGGGCGAGGTTCTGCAAAATACTAATTCAACTGTAAAAACAAAAATACACCGTTCTCATGTAACTAAGAAGTTGTCAAGATGGAGATTGTTAAATGTCACTGCAATGTAACAATGTTTCTGATGTTTATCTTTTAAAGTGTAAAGCCTGACTCATTTGCATTCCGCACAGTCTGAGCAAACATCAATGACTTCTGTGTGTCACAAGCACAGAGCGGAGGAGTCACTATGGACGCTACATCTCACCCACTCAACTACGGAACTTCAGCTTTGTGTTTCTTTCACACCCAAACAAGGATTCTGACCAGTTGGAGATTTCACAGGACACGCTCTCCAAAAGCATGGTTATCAAAGCAAAGTCTGTTGTATGTTCAGAGCTATGTTGTCTAACACGGCATAGGCATGTAAATGTGCAGCACATGCTAAAACCTTAGCATGCTTACAGGTCACTAATATTTTCCATTTTACCACGGTGTAAAATAGAAATAAAATAAACTGAAAAACAGAAATTCTGAGATTTGCAGTCGTATTGTTTGGAAGAAAAAAAGGTTGTTTGTATAGAGCCGTGAAGGACCGATCCGAAGACTTCTTTGTGATAAATGCTACATGTTGTCAAAGAGACAACATAAAGACCACAAAATCTAGTCCTTAAGGGACAACATTTAGATTTTAACGTCACATAGCGAGAGACATTTGTCTCCTCGGTGCCTCTAAACTTAACCCCAGTGAAGCTCACTGCTCTGCTCTTCTATAGACAGCAGCAGATGCAGCAGTCTGTGTTGTCACAGGCTCCACTCTGTTGTCATGAAGAGGTTCACACATGTAGACACTCATTGTTAGGGTTTAGAAGCTGCCCTCAACAATACATATTGGTCAAGAGGAGCTACTTCTGATGCCGTATCCTCTGGATTTAAAGATGCTCTTATTATAAACAACATCATAAACCCATTTTGGATAGAATTATTTTTCAGCAAATTATATACAATTTATGAATTCTGAAATGATTCTAAATTCCGTGAATTATCAAGAAGCATATTATTTTATCATGCTCTTTGCTCTATCCTCCAAAACAGAGTTGTTATTAAGCAATATAATTAATGAAGTCAATCTGCATTTTTTTCTCCAATTTTTTTCTTCTTCTCTTGGATAAAAAGGGAAATGCAATTTAGCCTGAGAAATGCAGGTTTGCACAGGTTGTCAAATGCCCCATCTTTGTAATTACGTATAATCTCATATGTAAAAGGTTGCCTCAACCGAAAATCCACCAAATGTCAGCATGGGCAGCATTAGACCCTCAGGTGGGTGTCGTCCACTTGATGTCTAATTATGTGAAACTCTGTACTAACACACCAAAGGAAATACTTATTCTGAGACCCCAAAAAATTGAATGTAAAAAAAAAAAAGTGTATAAATAGAACCATCTCTGACTTGGTTATATATTTTATTATTTCAAATAGTTATTTGATAGTTATTTCAGTTAGTTTCAGACGTCTCAATTCACATTTACTTTGTGAGGGGTTTGTTTTCAGACCATGTAATACCATGTCTTTTATTGGCCGGTAAAGAACTAAACCACAGCGTTTTCAAATATTGGAATTCATTATTTATGAGGGTGTTAAAATAATTTGCTGGATCATGATATCCAGATGCCAAAGCAGAAGTCAATAGACTAAAACTGGAACTTATTCTTTTTTTTTTTTACACATGCAAACACAGTCTTAACTATTGACTTTCATTGATTAATACAGTTTTACTGATTCAGAGACAAGACTGAATAATGACTTGAACTGATAAAATGTTAGATGAAGTCTATGGATAACAAGTATAAAAAAACGTGTTTCTCTCGAATTTGTAAAAATAAAACATCAAAGTTTTTATTTGTCAGAAAAAAATTCTTGTAAAACGTATAATCTATGCATCAATGTCATTTTCAAAGAAATTCCTATCAATTACAATATTTATCAGTAGCAGGCTAAAGGCCAAAACAACTATCTTATACTTTTGGGAAAACTTCAAGTTTTTTTTTCACTTAGTGAGTCCCACTTGTCGAGGACAATCTGAAGGATATACTGTGCTAACTCCGTGTTTATTGACACTATCCCTAAATAACAGGCCTGTCTAGTTAGAAAAAAAGGGCTTTTAGGTGTGGATATGATGTGCTCTCCTATAATCCATCAGAGCCACCACTGTCTCCCCTGGCAGACGGCTGTAGATCCACACTCTCCCCCAGCCTCGCTCTCAGCTACCATGGCAGAGGAGCAAGAACTGCTGTTGACTTAGAGCCTTGTTGCCTCCCAGGTTCTCCACTGTCACAGAGAAATGGAATATTTTCCCAAATGCTGTTGCAGCTGTGCACAGATAAGACACATCCTTGTCATATACCACCACTCATGACAAAGAGGTGTGTGTGTGTGTGTGCACGCGCGTATCTTTCTGTGAAGTGTTCATAATTAAACATTTTGTATGTGTTAATATATTGTATATTGTCAGTAATATGTATGACTTCAATAAAATGTGCGATAATCTTTTCTTTTTTATCTAACTACATCTTAACCTTTTATTAAATTATGATGGAATTATTGGAATTATTTTTTTACAATTTTACTATGAAATTATAAGATTACCCATAGTGGTAAGTAGAACTACCAATGCAATTGTGTGAACCTGTGAAATGACTTGATTTGTTTTTACTGAAATAACCCTGAAAAGGCACACTGCACTCCAACAGTACGTTCTCTTAGGGTTCACCACTAAGGACACACAGCATATTCAATTCTAGAACAATCCATTACAACATATCGGCCACCAGGTGCATTTATTTTGCCACAGAGCAATGTAACGATATGTTTTTACGTTGCCCTTACAGTCAGTTTTTATTTTTATTTTTACCAAATTAATAAATGAAAGGCAAAGAGAAGCGATGGAATGTTACTACTTGGACTACAAGGTGGAAAACGTGAATTGTAAAAAATTTAATAAAAAAACATTTGGCAAAATGTATAGTTCACCATCATTCTCTATTTTCATCCTTCTCTATTTTTTATAATATTCTGCTAAGAAATGACTAAAATTAGCCACTGCAAGGTTCCACTTGCCAAATATGAGGGAAGAGGGAAGCGCTCAGAGCCACAGAGTTATTTGGCGAGTGAAAATACAATATTAAAAAAATGGCAGAAAAGGGAACACCTTTCTGATGGTGTTGGTACAATTATCAAATTAAATCTGCCTTTAATAGTGAACAGTTACAACAAATGGAAATACACCAAATGATTGTATTCAAAACAAAGTTAATTAGTTTTTTCTCTTTTGTGACAAAATAAACCTCAACGTACCATCCACCTTTTTTCTATGCAACATGAAACATTCCGTTTCTCAGTATTTCTAGGAAAGTCATCCATCAGCTTCCTGTGCCATATTGTACCCATGCTTTCATGTTGAGAGCTCACATTCAGGTGCTCTTGGTTACGGTCATACTGCAGGTATAAAAGCGGCCAAGCTTGAGCGCGATCTGGACAGTATAGTCAAAGGCACAGCAGTACTTTGACACCACTGATTTTGAGAGACCAAGCACTTATCAAATTGCCCATAAGTAATAACATACTCAAAGAGTGATTTCCACCAGAAAGTCCAGTGAGTATTTTGCCATGACAAATGGCCTCACTAGTGTTAGAGAACCTAGTTTAGTTGATAAACGTTTTATACAAAGAACACACACATTTGAATTATCACATTGCAGTGCATGCTCTTAATGATTTTGATTTCATATAACTATAAAATAAATGTTTATTCTGTCATTGTAATGTGTCTGAATAAGAATAGAAAGTGAGTGTTATACTTGGCACTTTGTTCCCTCCTGAGTTATTGATCTAAGCGTGGACAAGAACCGAGAGGCAGAGGAGTCCTCGAGGTTCTGGCACATCAACAGCAGCTGTAGCAGCACTATCACTCTCCAGCAAGACGGTACTGAAAAAGATCTTTTTGATTTGAATCAAACTACAGTATGCTTAAGGACAAGTTGACTGAGCGATCCAAGTTTACTACAGAAAAGGGATGCTATTGGGCAAAATGCGCATATGGCCAAAGCAGTTAGCAGCGGTAATGGAGACACATTTGATGGTCTTTGTACTAGTTCCATGCAGGCTTTGAAGGACTGACATGGTTTCCCCTCTGACATATGTATAACTACGACTGGACTTTTGGGATTTTGTCATCTAATATTTGGCAAATATTTTTACCAGTCAGATTGTAAATGATGATTCCATAAAAATATGCTATTATTTTGGTATTGGAAGAATACCAAAGAAAGGGGCTAAGGACAGTTTATAGGGAAGCACCCCCTCCTCATTTACTACCTCAGTTCTCTCTACCCTTTGGGCTACAACACTAATGGAGGACTCAGCTACAGTTCTTTCCATTCAGCAAGAGCTATGACCACTTTCATATGCAAATATGTTCCTGCCAAACAGCAGGAATTTGCACTTACATTTAGTGCAAAAACTGAAATAGCATCTTTGTAAGCCAGGGTCTGAAGTATACTTCACTAATGTGGTCTTGAACAACCAACAACACAACATTTCTCATTTTGCATTGTCTAACCACATATTTAAAGTCTATTTGAAAAGACTGGATTCTGACTAACTGAAGTCGTAGCATTATCCTTGTTTACAGCCAATGAGGTTAGTAGTTTGAGCATGAATTTCAGTCCCCATACAGTCTATTCAGCTAGGGAGTCTATAGGGCAGTATGTGGACCTGACCAAGCTGGACATGGTCACAGCTTTGGGGAGTTTTCAGACCAAATCTACAACAGTAACCTAATGATCAGGGTGTAGTTAAAGGACTGGGTTTGAACCTCTCCACATGTGACACTGGTTGTTAACCCATGGTTGACAAGACGGCTCTGGTAATGAAAGTATAGGCCTATATTTTTTTTATTTTTTTTATTTTAAGAGTTAAAATACAATGAAAAATGTCTAAGCGCAAATTTCAGATGTCCTTTTATTTGTCTAATCAAATGACACAGGCGCTTATATGACCTTATCCTACTACATAATTAGACTAATAAACCTACAGCCTACTGGATTAGGGCACAATACAACTATTGCATGAAAACTCAAACAAACATCTTTAATTTCTCTGTTCACAAAATAGAGTAATGTAGTCCGAAACCTAAAGGTTTCTACTCTGCTTTATATTTATGTTCCTGAAGTGAAACTACAGCCTAAATCAAGCCAAAGATCTGGACTGATCAATGCATCTCAGCCTGATTTGAAAGGAATTATTTTCAACAAACTGACCTCTTTAGATGGGCGTACATCTGATTTAACGACGTGAATGTATAAAGCTGTATGATTAAAGTCGTTAGGCGTATCTTTTCATATTCGACCATGCAACTTTTGGTCAATGAAACAGACGTAGGATTTCTTTGTAATGTTGAAATAAGTTGTTGCACCTTCCTCAACTTCTAAATCTAACGTTTCAGTCCTACATGAAATAGACCACAAAGGGAATTTTACCATGGCGTTATCAGCAGCTATATAACAAACCATAACGCTTACCTTTCTGATTAAAATCTTCGGTTTGAGCTAAATATGCTGAATTCTGGAAATCTGTAGGACAATGGCGATGTGTTGAAAACAGACAGACTCTCCAGGCAGCTCTGAGAGAAGCTCTGCCGGTCTCAGGCTCCACTTATCCGGGACAGATCTGTGTGTTCTGTGAGTGGATGGGGGAACAGTCCCGCTTTTAGCCCATACAGTCACCTAGACCGGACCCACATTGTCATGTTGCTGTTCCGTCTTAACTCTATTTACTTTGAGCATCTGTTCTCATCTCCCGGATCTGCAGTCCAACAAGAAGTAACGAGAAATGATGCGATGGGGAAACTGTATGCGGACTGTTCTCCGTGGACTGCTGTCTGTGGACCGGGTCTGTTCCTTGTTGAATGGCGGTCAGCGTGAGTGCAAAGTTTCAGCGTCTTGCCCGTAGAAAAGATCCCACTTGCAGCGGATCCGGGTTCCAGTGACCAGATCAAGTGCAGAAAGTCGAATGCAGGCTTCCTTCTGCATCAGCCTGCTGAGACTGGGTTCACTTCAAAACATGACATGGATCCAAAACCCTGGACTGGATTGAACACCAGTCCAGAACTGGAAGAACTCACCATGTGAACCTATTTGCACGTTCAACAATAACACGTTAAAAGAGCACGTTAAATAAGAACAGTTTGAAGATTAAAAATGTCAGTTCACCCAAAAATCAAGAATAGTCCTATATAGTTACCGATATACATTTCTACATGCTTACTTTTTCAATGTAAATTGTTGACGCAATCAATAGGCCTATTTACCAAATCTATGTTGGTACATATATAATCAACTGGAAAGATATCTGTACAACATTATGGATCTTTATTGGACTAGTATTGTGGTAGCCTACTCAACAACAACAAAAGGAGAACGGAGTTCGTTTGAACTGCACTCGACAAAACTCAACAGCAAGATTTTCTTCAAAAATAGAAATCAGTGCTGACAGTCTCTATTTTGGGTCTTGTAGGTAATACAATATTTTAGGCTAAATACATTTTTTATATATATTACAGTAGGCCTATCAGTTAACCAATAGCTTATTAACCAACTGCATGAACCCTAAAGTTTTACAAAAAATAAATGAATACTGCTAAATTAATGCATGTAAATGTGATTAACTGAATATCTCTTTTTAACGCCAAATTAATATAATTAGGGGAAACCATGAAATAACAGTTGAATATAGTTGACAGTAATATTAGTGTGAAAGCATTATGTATGTATATCTCCTGATCCAGTATTGCCATGTAAAATACTGTGGCCTGGCTGAGGAACTCAGCTAAGAAGATGGAGGCATGAGGCTGGTTCACATCTTGCTTCAATAAAAACCTGCTGTGGATAAAAGTGAATGTAAATCACTCAATCACTATGGTTGAAGCTGAACAAAAGAACAGTGTCATAGTGTTTTCATGAGTATATTTGTACTAAAAGATATTTTTATTGACATCAAATTTCTGTTTGGTCAACCACTGGCTCGTTAACCTTGGGAGAGATAATGTTTACATAGTGACATTGAAGTCACTAAAACAACCATTTTGTTCTAATCCTTTAATACATTTATTGCCAAACATTCTGTGTTAAGTGAATGTATTATAACTACATATACCCCCAATGTTTAACATTTACAATTTGCATGTATTAATTTGGCATATGCTTCATATCATAAATGGATATTAGGAATTTAATGTGAATCTGAAATGTAGCTCATCAGGTAATTATTTGAATGCTACAAGAATGAGGAAACATGGTCATTAAGTGTTCTAGATTGTGAGTCAAAGTGGTTCTACACAAATAATGTTTGTATTTATTGTGAGCTGCTTGAATGTATTAATCTTCATAATCACCAATATGTAGTGTGCAGATGCACAGCAGAGACAGAGCTTTTTCCCATGTTTCTTGACCTAATTATAACAAACACTTCAAGACCTTCATGAGTAATATAATGCAGTTTCATCTCTTTTAAGGTTAATATGTGATTCAAGTGTAAATCTATGTCATGTGTTGGATATGGATATTTAGGAAGCACATCAAAGGAACTTGTGAATAAACTTTTGAACAGATGAACCGTCACTGTTTACTCCATTAATCATTGGTTATGGTTGGAATTGCTTCACAGATAAATCTACACATTTCTAACTTTGACATGCAGTTTCTAATGCTGTTATTCATACAATTTGGCAAAGATTAGTGAAATCATTGGTTGTATGCAAAACAAGGTACCCCCCCGATTCCCAAAGCTAATTGTTAAATTTCTCACTAAATTAATCACTGACTGGTCATCTGTATACAATATAACAGTCATGCAAATATTTTGAGACACATTTCTCATGGAAAACCTCAGGTTAACAAGTAACTACAGACTTGAGAAATATATGTTTGAATCTCACAAATTTACCCACACAAGGTCCTTTGATGTGTATCTTAAATACCCATAAACATAAATATATATAGTTTGATAAAATGATTCATGTAATTTCATTTACATTAGCTGCATAACATTATAGAATAGAAAAAAGGTAATGTTACTGTATGTGGTTTTACTATTCTGAATACTTACCCCACATAATAGTATCTTTGGTCACACAGGAGGAGCTCGGAGTAGAGCCAAAGTCATGTGAGTCATTGAGACGTGGCTGAGCGGTTAGGGAGTCAGGCTTGTAATCAGAAGGTACCCGGTTCAAATCCCAGTTGTGCCCACAAGATATTGAGTCCTTGGGCAAGTCACTTCACCCTACTTGCCTCAGGGGGAATGTCCCTGTACGTTTTGTAAGTTGCTCTGGATAAGAGCGTCTGATAAATTACTAAATGTAAATGTAGAACCGCTGCTCTTCCACGCAGAGAGCTGCCTGTCGAGGAGGCTCGGGCTGCCTCGTGGACGCCTCCTTTGGGAAGTGTTCTGGGCATGTCCCACCGGGAGGTGGCCCCGGGGAAGACCCAGGACACCTGGAGGGACTATGTCTCTCAGCTGGCCTGGGAATACCTTGGGATCCCCCTGGAGGAGCTGGAGGAGGTGTGTGTGAAGAAGGAAGACAGGGCCTCCCTGCTAAGAGGGCTGCTCCTGCGACCCGGCCCCGGATTAGCAGAAGAAAATGGATGGATGGATAATAGTGTGGTGCATTGAAAGAATCAATACAAATGTTCTTTTTTAAAGCAACGTTCACTTGACCCAAAATCAATGACCATTCATTTGTCTTTTTGAATCCTTTTTCAGTCAAGACAGGTTTTTACCAATCATTCAATATATTCCACAAAAGCTCAAGCACAAGCAATATCCATGCAAATAATGAGTACCAAAAATAGAAATAAATTGCTTTTAAGTGAATATGCTTTCACGTTCAGCTGCTTTCCTAGGGGCTGGCTAGCTAACAGAATAACAATATAAAGTCGAAATAATTTTAGAATAGATCTGCGGATCTTGATGTTGAAGTTATGTCAAAACTGCCCGCACATTGCAAATATATAAGAACCAGTACAGTACATTTTGATCAACATAACATAAGCAATTTATAACATGGGCAACAGCAGACTAATTAAGGAAACATAATCATTTGCATCAATGTAGGCCACCACAGCTTTGGTAATTTGACTAAAATAGATGTGGAGATTGTACCAAAACCACTGCGAAGAATATAATCACCAGCTGCATCACAGGCACAGTGCATTTTCTAACATTCCAGCAATCTGTGTGTGCCACCAGTTCTATCATGGGCACTGTGCACTATACATCCTAATACCTGACTGTATCATGGGCACTGTGCACTATACATCCTAATACCTGACTGTATCATGGGCACTGTGCACTATACATCCTAATACCTGACTGTGTCATGGGCACTGTGCACTATACATCCTAATACCTGACTGTGTCATGGGCACTGTGCACTATACATCCTAATACCTGACTGTATCATGGGCACTGTGCACTATACATCCTAATACCTGACTGTGTCATGGGCACTGTGCACTATACATCCTAATACCTGACTGTATCATGGGCACTGTGCACTATGCATCCTAATACCCGACTGTATCATGGGCACTGTGCACTATGTATCCTAATACCTGACTTTATCATGGGCACTGTGCACAATGCATCCTAATACCTGACTGTATCATGGGCACTGTGCACTATGCATCCTAATACCCGACTGTATCATGGGCACTGTGCACTATGCATCCTAATACCCGACTGTATCATGGGCACTAGTTTGGTGTCAATTTCAGTTATTTAACCACTGTTTTAAAAGCCTGCTACACCAATGTCCACACCAAGTACCATTCCTCTCATAATTTGATAGACAGGAAGCAGTTAAAAAGAAGTGAAACACACAAGAGATCTAATTTGAAAAGCCAAGGTCCAGCCTAGACACTTAAAACTCTGGCTTACGCAATAGTCAAAATAACTACACTAAATAAAAAAATGATACCAAATAGGTATATCATGGCATCAACAAAGCAGACTTCCTTGACCGGCCTCTCTTGCAGTCTGAACACTGAGGCTGCTTCGTACATCATTTACACACTGCTGGTTTCTCCAAAAACATAAGAGAAATACGTTTTTGGGGTGAGAATGAAGAGAAAATATACAAATATAATATACAAATGTAATGTACAAATAAATCATAAACATTTATTAATGTCAATGTGGACAAAGCATCCCAAAACAAATAGACAATTAACATAGCCTAAGGATATAATATATTTTAGTTAGTACACTGCTATTTGACCAAAACATTTGACATTGTACTTGCTCATTAACATGAACAATATAAGAGAGGAGAAAAAATATCACAAGTCCCTTTCACAAGTCAATAATCTGTTTGAATAATTGCCTGCCATTTTAATTGAAGCTAAATCTTTCTTAAGCATTCATCATGGTAAATGCACATTACTTCTTCCAATTGTGCATTCCTATTAATTCTTTTAATTTAAAAGTTATTTCTTTATGTGAGAATAAAGGACAGTAATTATAAAAGTTTTAAGTACATATAGCTTATTATTGTTCTAAATACATGTGTGGACTGCTTAGTAATGCCTAAAAAGTATTTTAAAATGGAATAATAATATTAAGGTTTAAAAATTGTGCTTGGTTTTACTTGCTCGGAAATCTTACCAGTCAACATTCATTCATTAGCCCCCTTGGAGCTAAATTGAGTTATCCAAGTTTATACTGGCACCTGAAATGTTACATACTTGGATTTGTATCAAACCATGAACCAGAAAGGTTTTTCCCTGTAAAGGATGAGTAAGTCTTGTCAGTGTAAGATGCAGAGGCCCGTAATGAAACACATCCCAATTTTTTAATTCAGGTGTTTATTAGACATCTTTCTATTTGACAAGACATGAAGCAAATTAATTCTGTGGGAAGTGGCGAGGAGAGGAGGAGGGGGGGTGGGGGGTAATTTCAGACAACAAAGGATAGAATTGTTCTATCCTAGCTTCTCAAGAGATACTTTGTAATCATTTCTAATTACTCTGGAATTAGAGTAGAAGTTGGTAGAAGCAATGTCTTCCCTCACATATTCCAGTCATCACAAAGGACTGCCGGAAAATCGGAAGAAAAGATGGCTTCATGATACCATAGAAATGTGTCATAAATGCTGAGTTACCCTTAGTCGCCCTCTCCTAGGTTGGATGTTGGGACTTTAACACCCATCTAAAATGAAGATAACTTAAACCTCACTTTATCCTGCTACAGCACAAAATATGATATGTGTGGATGGCTGTTTGAGAGCCTCCCAACTAAGCTGAAGATAAGACATATTTTAAAGCTAGCCTATTTGTATCTGCTTGTCAGATGAGGCCAGGTTTAGCTATTAATGGACAATTCATGACCGTAGCATTGCATTTTGTACCCAGAGCAGAATAATTCATTCCAGCCAACTGCAGTTTTTTGCATTTTTGAATGTTTACTATTCTTTGCTCTATGTCCTTAGTATTGCATATAAAGTTGTGCTGGACAAAACCATTTGAATAGTCTGCAGTGTCAATAGTGATGTAGAAACTGAAAAATATGTACTTTAAGATCCTAGGCAAAAGTGAATGGCCTTATGCAGAGAAACCCATACATATTTCAGATGACAGGATAGGCTTGTCATGGTTAAACTAATACTTGGTGTTTGATTAACTGTATTAATCATTTCTCATCTATACTTGCGCAAACCTCAGCTTTGATTAAATTCGGACAAGTCTTGCATTGTTCATTATGCATATTTGCTGAATAATTGACTCCTCATAGACACCAAACGAATCCTTTCTATCAGAATCCTATAAAATCATGTCATCCACTTTGCATAGCATGTCATCAGGTGAGGCGGCAAAATCTTTAGTTGCTTGACCTCTGTGGACAAAGAACATCAGCAAATAAACACATCTGCAATTCAACAAGTTTATTTCATAGGCTTGATGACCTTAAGTCAAACTTTGTCCCTGTACTTGCTGTAAGTAGCTTTGGTTAAAAGTGTCTGCTAAACTAATAAATGTATGTAATTTATTAATTTTGGGAACCACCAAATGTCTTTGGATCTTAGTGTCCTTACGGGGTGATATAGTGCAAGAAACCCAGGGAGGTTGAGTGGTGCTAATCCAAGCAGAGATTTTTAGGTTAGTAGTGGAACCTTGAAATCAGCCCTGGCTTGAAAAGGGAGCCAGTATAGAGAGATAAGACTTGATGTTATGCGATCATACTTTCTAGTTCTGCCTTGTAGCCTAGAAGGAGCATTTTGCACCCACTGTTAGATTTTTATGTAGGTATTTGGGAGGTCAGAGAATAATACAGTCCAATAATCCAATTGGGATGTAACAAATGCATGTATCAGTTTTTCAGCATCATCTTTAGCTATGTTACGGTGATGAAGAAAATGTTTTGTCCGTCTTTTCATAAACGGAGTGACAGTTCAGTTGAGTTCTGGATTAAATAAGTATTTAACAACCTGCATATTGGGAGAGAAATGACCAGACCTCTGGCAACAAAATGAAGACAGTACAAGGCTGAGGTCTCAATCATGTCTCTCTCTCGTCTGAAGGCGAGAGGATATTCTTTCAAAGGGCATAAGAATGTAAACTTAGATAGTGACAGTCAAGCAGTGATGACATCACAACAGTCTTCAGAGAAAGTGTGTTCAGTTGTGATTAATATAAGTACACAGGAAATCAAATTTCTTCCACAATGGAGATTTGAAAATGCAGTTCTGGTAATTTTCTTGTTATGATGCTCAACTGAGAGATCTGGATCCATTGTGATGCCGAGATTTTTTACCAGCTAGCTTTGAGAGACTTTGAAGCTGTTTAGGTCTAAGGTCAGATTGGATAAATTGTTCCTGTGTTTCTTTGGTCCAAAAGATTTTAATCCAAATTCAGAAGAAGAATATTTGCTGTCATCCAAGTTCCTATCCCGGAGACACATTTTTCCAGAGCTTGAGGTAGTTTGTCAGGCTTAAGGGACAGGTATAACTGTGTGTCATCTGCATAGTAGGGAGAATGTTGTAGACCAAAAATTCCTATGATATTTCCTAAAGGCAGCATGTATAGAGAAAATACAAAAGGGCCTGGGACAGAACCCTGTGGTACAAAATCCAGGCAAGAGATATTCGTATAAACGATTTGAGGTAAAGTGTTCAGTGAGAGAAATGGCAGATTTAAAATTGGCTTGTAATTGCAGAGAGATCCAGGTCCCAAGTTTTTTTATTTATATATATTTTTTTAAGTAAGGGCTTAATAACTGCTTCTTTTAAATCATCAGGGACTTGGCCAGTTACAATGGATTCATTAATAATACTCACCATAGGTGGTCCAATAAGAGGAAGGAGTTCCTTGCAAATACATTTTAGATCCAGTACCTTTGAACCTTTTATCCTCAATACAATCTTCCTTGCCTCTGTCATACAGACATCATTCTCATGACTTAAACTGTGTAGCAGATGAACAATTGAATTTGTTGTGAATCAAGTGGAATTCAATGTTCAGTGTCCGATTTGGAATACTTAAATATACTAAATTGTAGCTCATTTTCAAATGTCACATTCAATTGAGCTCATCGAAAGAAAAAGAAAATCAGGAAGTAGAGAATGTCATGAGTGCCATGGTGTTTTTGCGCCATCTTAATTATAAGCTGCTATGGCAACACCAATAACAGGCTCAGTTTGTGTTTCGTCAAATAGTTCCTTCCTGGTGTTCAGACAAACATATACAGTCCAATTCCCATTAGCTTCTAAATAATGAACCATTTAGAGTTCCTCCTGTGGGTGGAACCTACTGGTTTTGTCAGGGCTTCTCCTATCATTTCTGTTATTTCAATTATTATTAGCATATTATTATTATTTTGACACATTGATTCTACAAGCCAGTGGAAACCACTACATCAATAATGGGTAAAATTGGACGTTGGAAGGCTCAATAGGTAACCCTTCAAAGTCCAGTTTTCAAAAATGGCATTTCCACCTTATTTCTCCAAGTCTTCTGAAACTTGGTGTACATGTTTTCATGAGGAACAAAAAACATCAAGGACCTGCCGTGATGGATTTTCCTGTATGGTGACATTTTACGAAGACCTTCAAAATTCTTCTTCTCTCGAGTCAAAAGTCCAATTGACTAGCCTTTTTAGATAAGATAAGGTAATCCTTTATTTGTTCCACAGTGGGGAAATTGCAGTTTGCAAGAGCAGCAAGGTACAGTATAGCAAAATACAAAGTACAAGACACAGGGAATCCTATCAAATATGCAGATAAGGATCTAAGAGTATGAAATAGCAACATTTTAGAAGTGAGAGTCAAAGTGAAGTGGCTCTTGCTATAAATAAGTAGTAAGTGACATACAGCCAAGTTATTGCATGCAAAGAATATTGCACTTCATATTGCAGGCAACTGCAAAAATATTGCATAAATAATATTGCACATAGTAATGATTATGGACGAGGCTCTGCAGCAGTGTTCGTTGAACAATCTGACGGCAGCAGGAAGGAAGGACCTGCAGAATCTCTCCTTCACACACCGAGGGTGAATCAGCCTGTTGCTGAAGCTGCTCTCCAGAGCTGACAGTGACTCCTGCAGGGGATGTGACTCCTGGACCAGTATAGCTGTCAGCTTTGCCAGGTCGCCCACCTGCACCAAGTCCAGAGGACAGCTCAGGACTGAGGTGGACTTCTTGATGACCTTGTTCAGCTTTTTCCTTTCCCTCTCAGTGATACGGCTGCTGCTCCAGCAGACCAAACCGTACAGGATGGCTGAGGCCACCACTGAGTCATAGAAAGTCCTTAGGGGTGCCCCCTGCACTCTAAAAGGTCTCAGTCTCCTCAGGAGAAAGAGTCCAGTCTGTGGTTCAGATGAACACCTAGGTACATGTAGAACTTCACTCTTGGATGTTTACCGGTGAGGGGGCAGTCCAGTGTTTGCAGAAATCCACAACCATCTCCTTGGTTGATGAGGTCCACGAAGTCCTGCGTCAGTCTTCTTCTTCGTCGCTGATCAGGCCGATGATGGCGGACTCATCAGAGAACTTGAGCAGGATGCACCTCTCTGAGTTGTGTCTGAAGTCAGCAGTGGAGAGGGTAAAGAGGAAGGGTGCTATCACAGTCATCTGAGGGGCACCTGCACTGTAGGTCATTAGATCCCTGGTTCTCACAAACTGGGGCCTATTCGTGAGTTAGTCTTGCCAGCTTGTCCCTCAGAAGCAATGGCTGAATGGTGTCGAATAAGTCAAAGAATATGATCCTTACAGCACTGCCAGGCTTCTCCAAGTGAGTGAGAGCACGATGAAGCAGAAAGATCACAGAGTCCTCCATCCCGATTCCGGGTCGGTAGGCAAACTACAGGAGGTCCATTTCTGAGCTCACCTCTGAGCAGAGGTGGCCCAGGATCCGTTTCTCCAGTGTCTTCATCATGTGTGACGTGATAGCCACTGGCCTGAAGCTTCTGCGGTTCTTAGTGTGCAGTTTCTTGGACACTGGTACCAAGCAGGAGGTCTTGCATAGCTGTTGTACTATAGTCAGCTTGAGGCTCAGGTTAAAGACATGCTCCATGATCCCGCACAGTTTGTCAGCGCAGAATTTCAGGAGAAGTGTGAGTTTACAGGGGAGAGTGGGTTTTAATTTGCGGAAAGACAAATTATATCATATATTATTTCCAATGGAAATATAGTCAGTGGAGCAGATGAGGTTGAGAATTTTTGCCGCGATTGTGGGTGGAGAAGTTTGTGTGTTGTTTATTGCTGAAAGTGTTGTGTGTTGGCGTAAGAGGGGAAGAGAGTGATTGAGAGATCGTGTGAGATAGATTGTTTGGCCGGGATGATGAGAAGCTCCCTTTTGGCGAGGTTCAACTGGAGGGCGATGCTTGGTCATCCAGGTGGAGATGTGGATGGAGACATCCAGCAGAATG
The DNA here is from genome assembly GCA_030340685.1 of Protosalanx chinensis. NCBI lineage: Eukaryota > Metazoa > Chordata > Actinopteri > Osmeriformes > Salangidae > Protosalanx > Protosalanx chinensis. The sequence continues at coordinate 541,256 of CM059340.1, forward strand.
ACAACAGATGACCTTGAAGCTGCTCTGGCAGACTGGAGGGCGATGCTTGGTCATCCAGGTGGAGATGTGGATGGAGACATCCAGCAGAATGACAACAGATGACCTTGAAGCTGCTCAGGCAGACTGGAGGGAAGTGGTGACTGACAGGAAGGACGTTTCTGTGGAGTGGCCGGTCTTGAAACCTGATTGGTTGGTGTCAAGTAGGTTGTTCTGAGAGAGAAAGTTTGACAGTTGGTTAGATACGGCATGTTCAATTGTTTTTTTTAAGAATGGTACCAGTGATAGTTCATAGTCCATAGTTCTGGAGGACGACTGGAATAAGAGAGGGTTTCTTGAGCAGGACTTTAACTATGACCTGGGAATACTGCTGGAAGCGAGGGAGGAGTTAATTACATGGAGAAGAAATGTGATAGAGGGAGAAATGGTTTTAAAAGAGAAGGGACTGGATTAAGGGGACAGGAGGTGGGGAGAATGAGGTCAGATATATCTGCCTTGAACAGGGGGGAGAAAGAGATAAGACAAGTAGTTGGGTCAGTCATAGTGGGAGAGTGAGTAGGCAGAATGTGTTCAGGGAATTGACTGCTAATGTTGGTGTCTTTTTTCCTTTTTCTCAAAGAAGCAGGAGAGGTTGGATTAGGGCGTGAAGAGTGCCGTGCAAACGCTGGGATGAAGACTGCCTTTTTCACTGCAGACTGGCAGTCCCAGAGCCCTATAGAAAGAGAGAGGGCAGGTGGAGGAGATCTGGATGGGTAAGTGAGGTTAGAGGTGGACCGTACATACTTTGTAATATATCTACATCTACGAGTGGTGTAGTGAACAGGGATATGGAAGAAGCACATGCTGGCTGTGAATATGTTCTAGGTGGTTTAGGGTAATGAACAGGTTGATACTGTACTTATCAGAAGAGGTGATCGGCCTTGTCGGCCATACTTTGGCTGGCGCTGAACTTTGTAAAAAATAAAATGTCTGATTACGTCTGATTACTAACTGTTATAGCTAAACACATTAAATGAAACAATGTACTGCTTCCTAACGCAATGATTAAAATGACCCTCCGAATTACAGCTTAGTTGAGTTGACAATCGTGTTGTATTCGCCAACAGGACTTTGAAGAACATTGACAAGCTTTGTAGCACACTGCTGATGACAGTTGCTAAATTAGCAACACTGCATATGCTGCTGCCAATCAATCACCAATCAATTATCTGCACTGGTAACAACTCAGAAACTAGATTCTAAACTGGGTCCTCGCAGATCAAGCTGCTATAGCCTTGAGCTCAGCTCCTGACTAACTTTGAGCTTAACAGGATGAATGAAACGCAGTCTATTCCCCACACAAAGTACACTTAAGCAGACGCTACCTGCTCTGTTTGATTTTCATTGAGAGCATCTGTGTGCTCCACTGTCTCAGTGGCTTCTGGCACACATTGCTACCCTCAGCTGCTCCAGAATATGATGTCCTCCTCTCTGGTGCCTGATGCTGAGACTAGCTTAACATTTTTGTTAAGTGGACTTTCATACAGCAAAATACATTTGTAGTAATACATTTGCAATGCCAGTAAAGTGAATCACATTACACACTCCACTTACTATCAATGGCAGTGCTGTGGAGTCTGTGAGAAAGCATCAAGTTTCTGGTGACGCACATCACACCAACACCACCTCTCTGGCCCCGACGGCACTCCAACACCGGGATGAAAAGAGGAGACCATCCACCTTCTGCCCTCTCCACTTTTTACAGGTGTCCCATCGAGAGCATCCTAACCAGCACCCTCTCAGTTTGGTACAGCAGTTCCTCTGCTACTTCCCAGGAGGCCCTCCAGAGAGTGGAAAGGACAGCAGAGAAGATCACCAGATCCATTCAGGATATCTACCTGTCCTGCTGCTGCAAGAGAACCACCACCCTCGACCCCAACCACACGGCACGCAATCAGTTCACTCTCCTGCCATCTGGGAAACACTACTGCAGCATCTGGTGCAAGACTGCTATTCAGCACTTTGCACTTCTACATGTTTTTTTTTTTTAAATGGCATATGTTTCTTATAACCTGTTGATATCCGTTTGCACTACAATGTCAGATGTTAAAATTTTGTATTATTTGCACATTTGGAGTGTGGGGAAATGCAATTCTGAATGTCGGTGTGATTACTTGCTGTATAGTATGATTGACTATAAAGTTCACTTTGACGTTGAAATTACACAATTACACAATTACATAAAACAGTTGTGATATTTCTTCTAAGAAAATCTTATATTGAACTACAGCATTAGTCTAGTGAGCCATGGAGCAACCTGCAATGATAGTACTAAAGTTTGATTGGAGATTTAAATGATTAGTGGATTTATAGTCTTTTACAAAAGCATCAGATTCACTCCATATCTGTGAATCCAAGAAATCAGTGTAAGTAAAATGTGAGCTCAAATGTTGATGTAAATCTTTGAATTAAACTAGGACATAGGTGTTGACATGGAATAGTTTGATGTTGTCATATGAGGTCATATATATTTAAGTGTTGACCTAGTTTGACAGCCTTCAGGAACAGCATACTGAACAAGTACAAGCAAAGTGATGGAAACAACTCATATCTGTTGCTGATAATAATACACATGTTTTTAATTAGTAAGAAGCCATTTAACCCCCCCCCCCCCATCATGTAATATCTCCTTTTGCTAAATGTTTTAATTTAAGATTAAGTAAACCGATATATGTTTACCTGATTGTCTTGTAGGAATCCAAGGGCTTGTGCTGAAACTCACAATGTCAACACTCTTCTTTGGAATCATAAGGCAACACGCTGAAGTACACAAATGAAAAGTGTTTCATTCTTCCTAGACCATAAGTTAATAAAATATCCACTCTGTTGGCACCAGACTGTCTGACACAAACTCAAATTGATCCTTAAATGAGTTTAGATGGATTTTTATCCAGCTTTGCTGGTTACATTAAGGCATGACCAGTCTCATTTTGCAGTGGTGTGTACAGCGAATGTAAACCTTGCTCAGAGCAACGTCTTCTATGCATTGCAAATGCTTTCTGAAAGAAAAACCTATTTTTAGGACAATTGTGTTTCTTTTTATGCATCATTGTGCAGCTTTTTACATTGAAATTATTATTTTTGCTCACAGTTCTAACTTCCATTGATGTTTTTATGAAAAATGGCTTGCATATGTTCTTGCTTGTTTAACTGGATGAAGACAAACAATACATTGCTAACCAAAAATAAATATAATGGAATTTATAATTTTCTAATGCATATACAGACGAGGCTAATCATTAGTACAGACAAGGTCTGAAGGGTCAACATCTGCCAGTACAAAAACATAAATACCTCAGAATTTCAGGGCATGGTTTATGCCAAAATAAACTTGGCAAATCAAACCACCTTCCACAGGTCACTAAATCCCTTTAGAGTACGTACTAGAAACATTACATATCTGCAATTGTTGGAGTTGGTGTCTGTGAGAGGTCAGGAATGGAAAGGATGAAATCATACATTAATGCTGTCTATCCAATACAAACGAGGCCTTTCATTATCTCTGGCCACCCAAGTTATAGTTCATCTTCACCAGACCGAAACTTTCCTTACAATAAAATTACTTTTATTAGGAATTTCCACTCAAACCTATAAGAGACTACAAATACTGAGTACAAGTGAGCTATACTATAAATGGGTGCAAACAAGGAATTGAACCATGGTACCAGGCTTTTCCAAGGCTGCTGGATACAATCTAAGATACTGCTGTAAAGCTTGCAAATGTATAAAATGTATGCTCAAGCAATTAATCTGGAAGTCTGTGAGACTGACTCCAACATGTGCGTAGTTGCACAACCGATGGTGAATTGTGCCTAACAGTACAAAATGCAGGGTTAAAGACGTGAGTTGGCTAACTATGTAAATATTCAACACTTCAGTCTCAACACTTCAGTCTCAACATTTTATGATCCTACACCACTTTTCCTTATGGTAGAAAATAACCTACCTTCACTAAACCCCTAAAGTCTCATTGAATTTTAAACCGCAAATCAATTCAGCATGAATAAGCAATCATGTCCATCATAAGACATTTTGTGAATAGCTGGTATACCTCTGCACACTGGATACAAGTGGTTTTTATTTAAACACTGAAATGTGTACTCATGGCTTCAACAGAGAACTGCGGTACTGTCATCCACAGCAACTTCATTGTTATTATTAACTATACTATATATCCAAAATTAGAAATAATATCAATGTCTCACTGTGTGTCTTGGTGGTATGTAAGGAGGAACTGGACAGGCTCTTCAGCGTCATCCTGGATGATGGAACACTGCTGATAATCCTTTGGGACTTCAACATCCACCTCGAAAAATCGCTGGACGCTGGACTTCCTGTCCCTTCTGACTTCCTGTGACCTGATGCTGTTGAACACACCAGCGACCTACAAGGCAGGAAAACAGATGAAACTAGATGACCAAGCACCACGTCCAGCTGAACCTCGCCAAAACAGAACTTCTCATCATCCCGGCCCAACTCTCAATCACCCTGGGATCTGCAACATTGACCTCTTAATCCTCTGCCAGGAACCTGGGGGTTACCTTGGATGACTAGCTCGCCCTCAAAGCCCACATTGCCGCAGTCTCCCAGTCGTGTAGATTTACCCTCTACAAATTTCTGGAACATCAGAAGATACCTGTCTGAACATTCCACCCAGCTGCTAGTCCAAAGCTCTTGTCTTCTCAAAGCTGGACTACTGCAACTCTTCAATCTACCCAGACGCTCCCATGTTACGCTGCTCCTCATCTACCTCCTCTGGCTTCCCATTGTGGCCCATATCAGATTCAAGAACCTTCTGAGCAGTGAACAGGACTGCACCCAGGACTGCACCCAACTACATCAAGTCCCTCTTTGAGCCTTACACCCCCACCTTACACCCCCAACTTACACCCCCACCTACAGTCTTCTTCTGACAAACGTCTGCTGGTCCCAGTGCTCATGAACGTTCCAAAAACATTCATCTTGGTCTCATCACTCCAGAGTCTCAGTAGTCTTAATGGTTGTCAGAATGGCTATCTTATGCCTGGCCTTTAGGACAGGTTTCTTTTGTGGACGGTAGCCATGCAGGACATTCCTGTGCAGTCTACGCTGTATTGTGTCGCGTTAAATAGTCACTCCAGTTCGGCTTTCTTCTTCTTTAGATGACTTGCAGTGAACTTTAATATCTATTTTCTTCAACCCTCTCATTAGAAGACGCTTCTGTATTTTCCTTCTCATGTCTTGTGATATTTCTCTTCCCTGTGGTGACAGTGCTGACAACATTAAAAGGGATAATCAACTGTTTATTATCAGTTGTCTGCTGGACACGAATGTGTAATGAATAATCATTGTCACTCACTTGTGGTTGAATTCTTGTTAAATTGTGTTCTCGAGTGATATAATTGACCTTACTTTCCTATTATAAATTAAACAGATGCTATCTAAAACGTATCCTTATCAAAACTTTCAAGGGGGGTCTACTTATTAATGCGGAGCACTGTATGTCAGCATACTACATTGGTTAATATTCTATGGAAGGGGATTGACCTACAGACATTTACAGTTTCTTGGTCTGGGAACTAAAAGTAAAAATGTGGCTGAAGATATTGTAACATTTTATTTATTGTGAGAACAGGCATGAATTGTGCATGACACATTTTCAAGTGATGTTTCAGGCGCTCCTTGTTTTGATCTGTGCAGCATGTCCCTATGGTGATCTGTGTGTGTGGCTCCTAAACCCACGGAGACCGACCTCCACACTACCTCTGTCACGTCAATAGGATGACAGAAGTCAGCACCTTTTCTCTCTTCTCTCCCTGGATAATCCAACATAATTTATTGTATTAACACAGTACAGGGAATTTAAAAGCTTCTGGCAAAATATCTAATTTTTTTAATTTTATTTAATATGTTGACAATGTGTTCATACTAAATCTGACAGCTGAATGAACACGGGGATTCCATGGAAAAAAATTCAGTCAATAAAGAATTTCCTATCAAATATTACAGTCTTTCAAAAGCATGTCTGCAGCCCCCTGAGGAATAACATCGATTACCCTCAGATTATAGGAAAGCCTGAATAAGAATCAGACAAACCAAGAATATCATAAATAAACTATGATCCATTGATAATATTCGAAGCGAATCATTTTAATCTCCTGTCTATATTTCATTAAATGCATTAGAGAGACATCCACATGATCCTAAATATAAGTGGAATAAATATTTCCCAAATGAGCAACACCATTGGCTCACATAGGAGTTGAACTACCTATTTATTATACACTTGCCTATTTTTATTTAGGGGTTAAGCATTCGTTCATTATCTACCGCTTATTAGCATTGCTGCTTATTCCTGTTAGTTGTCAAAGGTGACCGGAGCCTATCCCAGTTACTTTTGGGCCTTAGGCAGGGTACATCCTGGACTGGGGCCAGCTAGTCGCAGAGCTAACACACAGACAACATAGAAACAACCATTCACTCTCACATTCATTCACTAGGGGTGATTTCCAGATTACCCAATTAACCACATGCATGTCTTTGGAAATTGGGAGGAAGCTGGAGTGCCCAGAGAGAACCCACAGTAACACAGGGAGGACATGCACACTCCACCCAGAGAGAACCCACAGTAACACAGGGAGGACATGCACACTCCACCCAGAGAGAACCCACAGTAACACAGGGAGGACATGCAGACTCCACCCAGAGAGAACCCACAGTAACACAGGGAGGACATGCAGACTCCACCCAGAGAGAACCCACAGTAACACAGGGAGGACATGCAGACTCCACCCAGAGAGAACCCACAGTAACACAGGGAGGACATGCAGACTCCACCCAGAGAGAACCCACAGTAACACAGGGAGGACATGCAGACTCCACCCAGAGAGAACCCACAGTAACACAGGGAGGACATGCAGACTCCACCCAGAGAGAACCCACAGTAACACAGGGAGGACATGCAGACTCCACCCAGAGAGAACCCACAGTAACACAGGGAGAACATGCAGACTCCACCCAGAGAGAACCCACAGTAACACAGGGAGGACATGCAGACTCCACCCAGAGAGAACCCACAGTAACACAGGGAGGACATGCAGACTCCACCCAGAGAGAACCCACAGTAACACAGGGATGACATGCAGACTCCACCCAGAGAGAACCCACAGTAACACAGGGAGGACATGCAGACTCCACCCAGAGAGAACCCACAGTAACACAGGGAGGACATGCAGACTCCCCCCAGAGAGAACCCACAGTAACACAGGGAGGACATGCAGACTCCACCCAGAGAGAACCCACAGTAACACAGGGAGGACATGCAGACTCCACCCAGAGAGAACCCACAGTAACACAGGGAGGACATGCAGACTCCACCCAGAGAGAACCCACAGTAACACATGGAGGACATGCAGACTCCACCCAGAGAGAACCCACAGTAACACAGGGAGAACATGCAGACTCCACCCAGAGAGAACCCACAGTAACACAGGGAGGACATGCAGACTCCACCCAGAGAGAACCCACAGTAACACAGGGAGGACATGCAGACTCCCCCCAGAGAGAACCCACAGTAACACAGGGAGGACATGCAGACTCCACCCAGAGAGAACCCACAGTAACACAGGGAGGACATGCAGACTCCACCCAGAGAGAACCCACAGTAACACAGGGAGGACATGCAGACTCCACCCAGAGAGAACCCACAGTAACACAGGGAGGACATGCAGACTCCACCCAGAGAGAACCCACAGTAACACAGGGAGGACATGCAGACTCCACCCAGAGAGAACCCACAGTAACACAGGGAGGACATGCAGACTAACTGCACTGCCACTGTGGACCCTAAGGGTTAAGCAACACTGTTCAAAACATGTTTTACGATAAATCGATCAAGTAAATGTTTCCCTCTGCTAAAGGTTAAAACTTGGAGTATAGTTACACCAAGGGAGAAACAAACTAATGTGACATATGATGAGCAACCAAGTTCCTCAAATAAACAAATCCATTTATATTTGTCAGAACCAAATCCATGTCTGTTTTGATGAATGAGGTGTTGTTCTTTGTTACGTTGCCAGGCTAGAGGTTTGCATTGTGAGACAAGATATCTAAAGGTTTTTGTGTAACCAAGCAAGACATTCAGTAAAGAAAGGGTGGTTACTAAGTATTGGGACAATAAAGCAGCATCATGGGGTGACAGACATTTTAATTAATTATAGTTTCTCTTTTCAAAGAGTAGACTGAGAATCTGACAGTGGCATTATTAATGAGGCAGGCCTTGAAGAAATAGCCTTGAGAAATATTTAACAGATCTCTGTCTGAGTTGGATTGATTGATTTGTTTCAGAAGAAAAAGATAATCTGTTTAAAGAGCCAATGGGTATGACAAATAACTTTCAAAACTCTAAAGTGTATTTTCTTCACAAAGTTGACCAGTTAGCATTTAGAACACACAAAGTCTAATAAACTATATTCTCTGCCTCTCCTGAATGTTATCTAAATCTTATCCTTAATCGTGTTTCATCATGTTCATAATCATGTTTCAGGAACAGTTCGTGTTCATCTTGGATTAAATTTAAATCCAACAATTGATCTATAACATGAAATTATGCAATGAAACTCAAATTATAATACATTAATATTAAAATAAATATAATACACACTGAAACCATGTAATACAGTATCCATTTGAAATTCGTGTATATCCAATTCTTACCGAACTTGAAATACAATATAGTTGTTTTTATGATGTTCAAAAATGCTGATATCTAAAAATAAAATGTCTGAAAATCAATTTTCCATCTCCAACGATTTATTCTCATCCAACAAGTTTCCCAGTATTATGTTTGTTTTAAATGTTTATGGACTGCTTATTTCCCTTCAGATAGGCGATACTTTACTAGATTAGAGCTCCACTTCAGGCTCTGTTGATGCATCCAAGAGAGGCAGGGAAAACCAGCTGCAGAAACCTGATCAAATGAGAGAGAGGAACGCAGTATTAACATCAAGTGTTGCTGTAAATGACACGACACAAAAACATGGAAAGAAAAACTATTTGATACACTTCCTGTGTACAGCCATGTTTCAGAATGAATATGTCTGTTTGTCTGGCAGCTGTGTGCATGCACACTCTCCATTGATCATATTTTAACCATAATATCCAAGCAATTTTCTTTTTCTACTCACGTATTGGTAATATGCTAATGACATCCGTCGTGATTAGTGATTTTCTTCTAATCTTTATTCCATGGTGGGCAGAGCAATCACAGAGGTAAAGCTGGAGGTTTACAGCAAGCTTCCAACGACTATCTCCACATCTGCCTGTCTTGATTAAATCTGAATAATAACATCAGATTTAGACTCAAAGTCTACTTTTGTGTACTACCACGTGATTGAAGTATTAAGAGTAATAGTGGTACTAGTTCCCATTGAAATGCACCTGGGAGTCAAGCGTACGTTTTCTTTAACATTTTACCCCGTCTACTACATGAGGGGAAAATACCTCTATCAGAGGAGGAAGTGATAGTAATACTGACATATGATAAAGGCAAGGCACATCCTCTTCAGAAGCAAAGTTTACTTTGATTGATACTTAACCTCAGTAGTTTCCCATATACATTATGTATGTTTCACAGGAGTGGGTCCAAAAAATGACTGTATTGTGGTTCTGGTGTTAATGCAGCCCATAAAAGTTCTGTTTTCCAGGGAGATCTAAGGTTTCTGTCATTTGAGATGCAGTATTGGGGGATTGCTTTAATAGATATCAGGGATTGCAACAGCAAATTCAAGGCAAGAAGAAAAAAATACATCATTTACATCACATTTAATTTCATTTATTCATTTAGCAGATGCTTTTATCCCAAGCGACTCACAGTAAGTACAGGGACATACATCAGAAACTGGACACCACACAGTCCAGGACACCAAACAGTCCAGGACACCAAACAGTCCAGGACACCAAACAGTCCAGGACACCAAACAGTCCAGGACACCAAACAGTCCAGGACACCAAACAGTCCAGGACACCACACAGTCCAGGACACCAAACAGTCCAGGACACCACACAGTCCAGGACACCAAACAGCCCAGGACACCACACAGTCCAGGACACCAAACAGTCCAGGACACCAAACAGTCCAGGACACCAAACAGCCCAGGACACCAAACAGTCCAGGACACCAAACAGCCCAGGACACCAAACAGTCCAGGACACCAAACAGTCCAGGACACCAAACAGTCCAGGCCACAAAACTGGGTTCACTAATCACGACCAAGTCTGGTCAAACAGTAGTGATTAATGCAGGCATCATATTTAACTAACTGCTACAGAAACACATAGCCTGTGTCTAGAATCAGTTTATTTACACCCTTAATACATTGTGCAGACCCATATGTACTGTTGCATTCAGTGTAATTGGGACACTGCTTTGTCATAACATTGTGGTTTGATTATTTGTTCTTTTTTGGCCTAATATTGGTATGTTTCAAATACTGCATATCACATACTATTTGTTGAGATGTGTCTTATTTATTGGCATGGTACGATGGGTATTTAGGGTTCTAAATATGCTGAGAAGGGAAGGACACTGAGGAACAGGTGAAACTAATTCGAGCAGGGAAGACAATCACACACTGGTACGTACATTCACAGAGTAGGGACACCTGCCAGGAAAAGAATAGGTGAGTAATTCACTATAAAAGAACAATGACACTGAAGGCATCATTTAGGGAATAAGCATGACTTTTACGGTTTGTTGTGACATGGTAAAACATTGTAACACTTACATGCATCAGACACTTGGTTTGCTATTACAATGTAATTTCCTCTAATTTCCAGTATTAAGCGTTGTTGCAGTGATCCAAACATATCATCCAGTGCAACAATATCTAATGGATATGGAATAATGTAGACAATGAAATGAGAATATACTGTTGGCTGGTGTCCCAATTCAGCAGGAGTGGAAAAGATGGCTTGTTCACACTAGCAGCAATCACAAACAGGCCCTCTCACATCCCTGGTGAGAGAAGTGAGACTCATGCAGGAATGGGGCTGGTGCCAGTCTGTGACTGTCAGCTTGGTGCTGCAACATTGGAGAATCATGAGGTGCTAATTACAGAATGATGAGTAGAACCTGACTGAGAAGCTTGTGAACAAGCTCTCTCCATCAGCACCCTCGTGGGGTTCTGTTCAGCAGCAGCCGAAACACAAACATGAACCAACCTGAAATTGGACGATGCCCAAACCTTCGCATAAAACTGTCATTTGTAACAAAAACATATAAGAAATAGTCACAATGTGGTTCATGAAAATCTTTAGGTGAAAATTGACAATAAACCAACAGATGCTCTAAACAGATATCAACACTTAAATTGAGGTAACATCAACGACATAACAATCCGTATTTAAAACATCGTAGGTACAAATAATTATGGCTTTGTACTCGAATCATATCAAACCTTAATGGTATAGCTAATTACAAAAGAGTGAATGTGGATGAACATTGTTCAGGAGGAGTGGAAGGCAGTTTCCCCAGACTAGATCAGTGTTCAAATCCATCTACCCCTGGAAAGCCAAACCTCTCCTACACTAAGTTTCACTTGTGTGATGACTTGTACCGCTGAATCAAGCAATATCCTACCAGAGAGACTGTGTTTATGGCTGAATATCAGCACAGCATTAATTTATAGGTAAGGGAATTAAATGATAAGGAAATAATGAAAAAATCAAATGTTACTCTGCAACTCACCCCTCATGTCCTTCATCCATCACTTATAGTTTACATTATTTTATTACATAACAATTATTATGATGCATTATTAGCATTTATGTAACTTTGCAGGCCACTCAATGGACATGTGGGAGAGTCTCTTCAATAAAATAAAATATTTAGTGTATTGTGCATCTTATTATGTTAGATAGATAGATTATTTATCTACCTATAAATATCTATCTATCTATCTATCTATCTATCTATGTGGGAGAGTCTCTTCAAGAAAAGAAAAGATTGAGTGTATTGTGCAGCTTAATATGTTATCAGTATACTGTAGCCTGTATTGCATCACTCTGGGCCTGGTGTTTAGTAAGAACAAGTGTTCACTTCTCCAGGCAGAGACTACATTGATTATTTGCTTAAGCAGATGAAAATTGAACTGTTGTCTTTAACTTCTGTTGTTGTCTTATTGCAAAATATGACACCTAAATTGGTCACCTTGTTGTAGACCACAAATGGAAAATCTTTAAGGATACTGAAGAAAAAACGGGTTTCCATAAATTATTTTGACGAGATCATGTTGTTCATTACGGCTTCATACACATGACTTGGTTTATAAACATACGGCCTGATACAATTAGCATTCACCACATTTCTGTATTTAACAGTTTATCTAGTAAGTATTTTGCTTTTGACCTACATGTAGCTTGCTGTGTGAAAACGCCTGCTGTTTAATAGCGTACTGTTTCATTTAAATAGAGAAACCAAATATAACCCAATATAATCTAATGTTGCTCAGAATTACTTATTAATTATATATAATTACCCCATGTGGTGACTCGCCCGTGTTGTTGTTGTCTTGCTTTATTGTTCGCAATCCTTATGTGTAGATGCAATCGTTGTGTTATGCCCTTGGCACCCTTGGTTCTCACGATGTATGTTTCACAATCTAAAAGCCCACTCTGTTCAGAGTCTATCACGTTGCTATGCTCAGTGACCGATGCTCTTTGTAAAAGCTCTCTCTTGTAAGTCGCTTTGGATAAAAGCGTCTGCTAAATGAATACATGTAAATAACCAAATAAACAAAATCACAATAAACCATGAGTTTCTTTTCATGAACTGTGGTGGGTGTCACCAGAAGTATTAGCATAAATCAGATACTTCCACCCCTTTTTATCTATAACACTTGACTTCATACTGAGCCAAAGCTTTATATCTTGATATCTGATGTGTGTATTACTGGCTCAACAGTGGAATAAGGTACTTGAAGTGAGCAGTGGGAAGGAACTAGCTGACTGTAGACAGCTGGATGAAGCTGATCCCGGGTAAACTGGCCTTTGGCCCTGGTCCTTCTAATCTGAGCATCAGGGGAGGCTGTGGAGCCTTCACTGGATTTAAGCCTCAGACACAAACTGTCCCTGGTCGTACTGCCCCCCAGAGGTAATAATGCACACTGCATGTCTGCCTCTCAACCGCCTGTTTGTTGTGAAGTATATAGAGTTATATGAAATGTATATAGATCATATTATATATAGATATATACAATATATAAACACACATATTGTATAGTTAATATATGATATATAATGCCGTTATCAAACATACAAAACCTCAGTGATGCAGTGGATGGGGGGGGTCCTCAGTGATGGAGTGGATGGGGGGGGGTCCTCAATGATGGAGTGGATGGGAGGGGCTTTCCTCATCAATGAGCACAGAGGGTGTTTGAGTTGTATAAATGAGGTTTTATATATGTAAAACATATAACATTCCCTAGATATAGACAGTTCACTACATAGGCTATTCCAGGTAGGAATGTAATTGTTAGTATATCAAGTATTTCAAAAGGACTTCATTTGACTGGTGTTTAAATATTTAATTATATTTATATAGCACAATTATAAACAACTTCAGTTGACTAAAGTGCTTCATGTAAAATAGTACACAAATAACATCAATAAAAACACCAAACACTAGAAGCACATCCTACTTTGGATAGATGGTCATATTACTACCCACTATCGAATGAGTGTGTATTTATAAATTTGAAAGAGATCATTAGATCTGATTTCCAGGCCATTTATCATTCAGTCATGCAGGAATATAAAGTATATAAAGTTTGTTATATCCTGATCAGTGAGAGCTTGCTTTACTATATTAATGATGTTTGTGTTTTTTGTTATGTTCATTGTTTTATGAAGAGTAAAAAATAAAATTATTGGGATCTTCAAAACAGATGCACTTGATGTGTTCAGGCACATTCTGGACCCAAAAAGAGGACTTGCGACCCAAACTCCCAGAGAGCATATTTATTCTCAAGAACAAGCCTACTCTAGAAACAATAAAGGCCTCAAGCCCGCACACACACACACACACATGCACACACACGCACACACACATCTAATCTAATTAAGCACGCACACACGCAGGGAAAAGGAGGGAGGAGAACCAAAGGCCAGGTGCATGACATGATTTCTAAAATCAAATATGATATTCTTAATTGTGTCCATGCTCTTCACGATACATAATAGTGTACTGTTATGCTTAACATTCAATTACATTTACTTATCAGTATCTTACAAAACCTCCAGTCAAATAATCTGCTCATATAAAAGTTCCAATCAGTTCACTGTCTTCGGTGCAGATGGTGAGGAATAACACTTCATTGCTGATAATCGGTACACACAACTAAGAACGACTAATTAAGAGATGATGTTTCAGTAAAATAGGCTTCTCTGATTACATTACATCACTAAAATATTCATTTGGTCTCACAAGAGCCTCTTGGTTCTGAAACAAGCTTGATAATGAACAGAAGAAACTCTACCTGATTACCAATGTTGGTTGTCAGTGATTATTTCTATTATCGAGTAAAAAAACCTTGTCTGGGTTTTCATACCAGATATTGCATAATTGATTTGTATTTATTGTTGAGCAGGACAGTTGTGGTTCCAAAATGATTTAATAAAACGAAATGCAGTCTAACATTAAAACTGCAAATTATATGGGAAAACTAAAGTAATGTGATGGTAATTTGAAAACTAAAGTAATGTGTTGGTAATTTGAAAACTAAAGTAATGTGATGGTAATTTGAAAACTAAAGTAATGTGATGGTGAGTTTGATCCTTCAAAAGAACCACATTGTTTTACATCTACTGGCACCATCCCTCAGTTTAGGAATAATTTTGTTCCTTTTACTGTTCCGTTACTATTCATTTCAGTCTTATACTGAGCCAATACAACTGACACGAATCAAATGAACGAAAATGAATGTGATGGATGAATTATTTCAGTATAACGAAAGTAAACAAAAGCAAAGACAATTCACACACCACAAGAGTCGTACATATGGCCACAAGAAAATGAACAGATTGTTAATGAACAACCCAACACTTTACCTCAGTTAAAGCAGTGTAGAACCATATTAACGTGAAGACAACACCTGAAGACAACACCTGAAGACAACACCACCATGACAGGACTGGTCTCTCAAGTGTGACATCACCCAGAAAGACTTCTTTTAACAGACACTCTTATCCAGACGGGCTGTCATCTTACTTCTTTAGTCCTTAGCCTCTCTCCTTCTGCAACTCACAAGGCTGGTAACCAACTAAACCTGTCCTCAACAGGAGGTCTACACTGTGACCACCCTCCTTCATGGCTCTGACTTTGTTTCGTACCATTCAGTCTCTCTTTCCACCCTCAACACCAACAAGAGCCCTCCTGCTGTTACCTTCAGGCAGAACCTCTGACCTCCCACTCTTGATTCACCTCCTCTGTTATTAAACATGTGTGCAGAAACTTTACCATCCACCTCCTTCCTCTCTCCATCTCTGAAATCCCTCTTCACTTTGTGAAGTCTGAATCCCCAGGTGTCTTGGCCTCCTACCTTCCCTTCTGACTATATTAGTGGCAGCCAGAACCCAGGCAGCGCTTCTGTTCTACCACTCTGTGACACTGACATCTGTGTTTGGTGAACTCTTCCTTGACCTTTCTTCAATCAGCAACTACCTGTTAATGCTACTTTGCTATAGAGGTGAGGTCGTAGGTCGCTTTGACTAGAGAGGCCTTAACAAGTCAACTTTATTGACAAATTATGAGTATTCAGTGATCCTCATAATCCGAATAAGAATCAGAACTACTTTATTGATCCCTGAGGGGAAACTCTTTAGTGTCGTCGATGCACACAGGAGTGTAAGGGTAAAAGAGTAGAAGAGTGCACACAGGGATAAAGGAATAGGGGATCAAAGGATATAAATGCACACAGGGTGTACAAGGCTTGGAGTAAAATAAGAGTGCTAGGATACAGTATATACTGATCGGGAGATGAAATAAAGAATGTGGTAGGAGTTCTAATGTATAACATACACAAATACACATCCAGTATTTGTTTTTATGGTACAGAATATGCAATTATACAAAGACTGCATACATAGCAGAGATGCAGTGGTCAGTGTCCAGTGTAATGATTTACAGTCATAGATTAGATACAGACTAACATTAGAAGTTGTAATGTATAATATACACAACACTACATCCAGTATAGGTTTATCTCAGAGGTAGATAACCCTGGTCCTAGTGAGCCACTGTCCTGGAGGTTTGAGATGTTTCCCTGCTTTTGACACACTCGATTGTACTGAATGGTCATTGTGAGGCTTCCACAGAGCTTGATAACGACCCTCCATTAGAATCAGGTGTGCTGGAGCAGGGAAACAGCTAAAACCTTCAGGACAGGGGCTCCCTATGACCAGGGTTGCCAAACACAACTGAATTTAAGGTCATATCAACCCTAAGGAAATTAAGGTAAGGGGACAAAATAGTCTCCTTCCCTTATTTATTATTTGTAAGGATGGTAGCTTTTGTAAATCATGTGTTGTCACAACTGACTCCCTCATCTCTCCCCTGTGACAGCTAGTTGAATGTGACAGTACAATATTGTCTCTCACACACAATCTCCTCAATATCAGAAAACTGAAGCTTGAGAGGATGATGTGTTTAAATTATTGATAGATTTTCAAGGTTGAGTGCATCGTGCTTTTAAAGATGCTCTGAATGCTCTGAGTCTGGAGGCAGAGAAGCAGCTCCCTAGGCATCATTTCACAGATAAAATCTGTTTTAAGACTGTAGAACGACAGTGTCTCAAACATATTAGTAGACACCATGAGAAATAATGTCATCAACCAACTCTGATCTTTAATTTCTGTAGCTACATATACAGCCCTACCCCCCCCCCCCCCCCCCCCCCCGGAAACATTCTATTAATAATTTGGGCTTGAGTTGATTAGTCAAGGTAGAGTATGAAAAGAAAAGATGCATCTTGAGACCTTGTTGGAAGTTCAACAGTGGCTGAGAGTAGCAAAGTTAATGTGGAGTTCATCCTTCTGTTGGATGATACACAATCACACGTCACATAGTCAAGTCTGTACCTTACAGTGGTAGAGGGAGAAGTTCAGCTGCAGCAGCTGTTGTCAATGCTCTTGAAGGTTTTCAGCCAAAAGTCCATTCATCACTGCACAGTTATTCATCTGGCTGCTATGCATGCAAAGAAAATCATGTTTTGAAAAAATATCTGATTTTGATTCAGAAAATAACTCACAAACCCTGAGGATTGAATTATTGAAGAGTTATGGAATTTGCTTTGCCTGCTTTGCCAGAAACAAGTGAGTAATGCTCTTGTTACTTTGCAGACCTATGCCTGGAGAACCAGGCTGTTCATTGTCCATCGTGCCTCAGGTCAAGTCTAAGCTTGACATACTGACTTAACTGTACCCCCACTAGAACCATGGTTGTGGCCACACAATCAACCCCCCTTGCTACCCTCCCCTTTGGCACAAACACACAAATAATCTGCAGTTTATGGTCCTCAACACAAATGTCAGCCCCCCCCCCCCACCCCCCCATGATGCTCCCCTGACAAATCACAAAAAAAACCCATGGGCTCATGCCATGGGACCTTAATGACAAAAGGTGTGTACAGTTTTGTACAGTGCAGTTTAATGAGGTGGATGATGAAAAAAACACAAACTAGATTATTCCTTTTCAAATAGTTCTTTTGAAAAACTGAGCCTAAACATACTTTTGCACATACTCTATGCATACTGTATTGTATGGGAGTCAGGTGGCTCAGCGGTTAAGGCGTTGGGCTCGTGATCGGAAGGTTGCGAGTTTGATTCCCGGCTGTGGCTACATGATGTTGTGTCCTTGGTCAAGGCACTTTATTTACCTCAGGGAGAATGTCCCTGTACTTGTTGCAAGTCTCTCTATTTAACGTCTGCTAAATAACTAAATGTAAATGCAATTTAATGTATTCAAGATGCACACGTTTTATCTGTTAACATTTCCACTTGACTAAAACTCAAGTGTATACATTAAAGGGGAGCTGGAAGAGTTGAGAGGTCTTTGGGTTTGCCTTTTGTTTGGACTAAACTGGTACCAGATGGTGCAGTGACAGGATCACTCCATCTTCTGTGCACCTGAGCAGCACATTCATCTTTTTTGTGGGATTTCTTTTCTCCTTTCATTACATAAGAACTTTCAAACAGCCATACGTTTATATTTTCCACACATATACATCAATTACATATACACCTAACTTCGAATACTCCAAAGCATGTGACCAAGATCAAAATGTTGCAAACGAAATACTGTTAGATGTCAAATGAATTATGTGTACCTTGTATTTTGCTGTCAGCTAAATTACAATATAGATGATAACATTCATTTGACAATAATTAAATAATTGCCCCATACACTAAGCATTAGTCAAACAATATCTCAGTATCCTGTACTCAGTTAAAGACATACTAAATCGAAATCAAATCAATCAAATGTTATTCCTATATTAAAATATCAGGCTTTATTCCATTATGGCCTGTGTCACTTACTATATTCTACAGTAATGCTAAAACACAATGACAATATAGATCTAACTGACAAAGATTTGAATATTGTTGAAAAATCGTACTCTTATATTACAATACAGTACAGTTACAGAATTTAGGAATCCTTGGGCACGTTAGCATTTGCATGTCTGGATTTTTCCATCTAGATCTAAACTCTAGATGCCAGTCATTAGTGACATCGCTGAAGTTGTTTTGGGGGCTATCATGCTGTAGCCATATTCATTTTATGAATTTTACAAAGATCTCCAAACTCTTCATAGGATTTGCGAGCTGGTGTAATACTGTATGTATGTGCGTAAATAACACACTTGAATTGCATCTTGGTCTTGAAGGCAGAGCTGAAGTCCACAAACAGGATCCTGACATAGGATTCTGGGGAGTCCAGATGATGGAGGGTGAAGTGGAGGGCCATACTAACTGCATCATCAGTCATTTACGAAAAAAGAAAGTCTTAGTTTTTTTTGCCATCAGTAGCTGAAGTTCGTCCATTTTATTGTACAGCGAACACACGTTGGAGAGGAAAAAGCTAGAAAGCACAGACTGGTTACTGCGTCTTCAAGGACGAACAAGAGCTCTACTCCGCTTTCCTCGAGTCCTGCTGCCTTCCCATCATGAACAAAGCCCAGCATGGATTTGAACAGGATATCCACTAATAATAATACCTCATTTAGCAGACACTACACCAGGACTCTACACCAGGACTCTACACCAGGACTCTACACCAGGACTCTACACCAGGACTCTACACCAGGACTCTACACCAGGACTCTACACCAGGACTCTACACCAGGACTCTACACCAGGACTCTACACCAGGACTCTACACCAGGACTCTACACCAGGACTCTACACCAGGACTCTACACCAGGACTCTACACCAGGACTCTACACCAGGACTCTACACCAGGACTCTACACCAGGACTCTACCGTCAGCTGGGCAGCCGCAAGAACACCCTCACAATTTCTCCAGAAATTGTACACTCTCTAGTTTGTCATACATCATGTCATCATATCACATAATCATATAATTTGTAGAATTTCTTAATCAATATTATGACAATCATTTTCATTACTTTATACACTCTAGCTTGTGGTTTTGAATAATAATATTTTCATATTTGTATTGGTTAAGCCTATGTTCCCCCCCCCCCTTTTCCCAGCTCAATGATAATTTCTCTGGGATCGTCATCCCCTTACAGTGAGATCAAAGCTGTCACATGCACCACTAGCACAGGGAAGTGCAGGAGTCTCGCTTGGCAACAGGTGACTGTATTCCTCCATGAATGATGAAAGACTGTATACTGAGATGATGCAGAGACTGGGAGGGACAGAGTCACCAGAGGACTCAACACTAAATGCTGATTCATGTGTTCTTTTTAGTTTATTTAACCAGGCTAGTTGTTCTCAACTGTGTTTGTCATTAATGTGTAGTCAACACATATTTAATATATTTATATAAATATATTGATACTTTATTTTCCAATATTGCATAGTAAGGCTTGTTACTGGGAAATGATGCTTGGATATAAGTATTTCAGGGAATTGTGCAAAAAAACCCCGAAGAAATGCATTTAACTACTGTATGTCAACACTAATAGTAGTCCTTACAGGAACATGGTGTGCATAATGAACAGCTTTTCAAATTCGTTCTGGTTTGAAAAATAGAAGGTATAATAAGTCTGACTAAAGCGTACACTTGTTACTTTTCAAGGATGCAGTGGCATTTGTATAGCCCATTTTACAGCAATGTCACAGAGGGCTTCACATACGCCCACAGAACTACCCCTCAACCAACCTAAACCCTCAAGGAAGTCAAGGAAAAACTCACTAGGGATAAAAAAAATGGACGAAACCTTGGAAGGAGCAATTCAGTGAGGGATCCCCTCTTCCAGATCTTATCAATGATGCATATTGGACGTTCTATTGGACGTTCTAGTGGACGTTCCAGTGTACATTCTAGTCAGCCACACAGTAATGTCAGCGAAACTTCAGCATTACTACCTTAGCCAAAAGCCTACTTTTCGCTACATATGTATAAATCTAGGGTATTTATGGCTATAAAATCACATCTTAATCTGCTCCACAAACGGGTTCCCCTTTTCTTTTTTGACCCTACTTGCCCAACATCATGGCACGTTGCGGTAGTGCAGAAGAAGTGACCTGCAGAGGACCCTACTGTTTAGCACACCCAACTACTGTGGGAAATAGTTAATTATTTAGAGGCAAGGACCACAGCAGACCCCTTTGATTGCACAACAAAAGAAAGGTCAGATCTTTGAATTAGGAAATCTCCTGGTTGCTCACACAGTGTTGGACACACTGTATAAATGGTGTGGTCCTGACATGACATTCATTTGGCAAAGATTCCTGGGTCTACCAGAATAAAATATATTATGAGAAAAAAAGATAGTGATGGCAGCAGTAGAAGAAAAAGAGGTATTGATGTTCAAGAAGGGAGTTTGTTCATGTTTATGCATGTGGGGGGACTGGGGGTGTTGATAACCAAGTGAATGAAGGCCTTCAGTCATCATCATGTTCCAAAACAATAATTAGCACAGCATCAATTATGATTTTAAATGATTGAATTAATCATTAATCACCACTGATCACCATTATTCTATTTGAACATCTAAATTGCATTCACAACAGACTGTGGTGCCAATCTATTAATGCCGATAAAGTTTTTGGAGCAAACATAACATATTAATTGATGGGCAAAGTAATTAACATTAAATATGTAACAGGACAGTTTTAAATTTGTGTAATCTTTATTTAAATAGATTCAAATTCAAATTAAGTATATTTTCATTGTGAATGGACGGAGAGGGATATACAAAGGAAAGCTTAATCATTTATAAAATTCTAATCCTAAAAGAAATTTTAAATTCAGCAGATCATACCCATTATCCAGGTGATAAAGCTTGCTTCTGTTGACACTGCCTCTCTCCCTCCCTCAGTGGGATGAGATTTGGATGCAGCTGGATGTATTAGCAAATCAGACAACTCTCGCTCAATTGCTCCTCCCAAAGGTTCTTCAGTTTTTTTCTCCTCTAGTGAGTTTCTCCTTGTCTTCCTTGAGGGTTTAGGTTGGTTGAGGGGCAGTTCTATGGGCACATGTGAAGCCCTTTGTGACATTGCTTTACACCAAGACATATGGCTATACAGTTTTAATACATACATATAATACATATACAGTATATACAACTCAATGTATATATTGACTTAATTTGATTTGACAACGGTCACTGAATCAACAGTGAAATAATGAAGCCTTAATTAATCTAGTGTCATTATGAAATATCATTTTGGAAAACGAAGTGCCTTAAAAAGAGATTGTCTTGACTCTGGGTTCCTCTACTGCTCCTCCCATGTGTGTGAGTGTGTGTGTGTGTGTGTGTGTGTGTGTCTGTTCCAGTCTGTGTGTGTGTGTGTGTGTGTCTGTTCCAGTCTGTGTGTGTGTGTGTTCCAGTCTCTGTGTGTCTGTTCCAGTCTGTGTGTGTGTCGGTTCCAGTCTGTGTGTGTGTGTGTGTGTGTGTGTGTGTATCTGTTCCAGTCTGTGTGTGTGTGTGTGTCTGTTCCAGTCTGTGTGTGTGTGTGTGTCTGTTCCAGTCTGTGTGTGTGTGTGTGTCTGTTCCAGTCTGTGTGTGTGTGTGTCGGTTCCAGTCTGAGTGTGTGTCTCTACATGATTGTCTCCAGATTATTCTTAAACACGGAACCTGTCCATAACCTCCACCTCCACACCCAAGACGTTATCTTCAAGGTCTTTCCCCCCGTACATTGTCCACCTACTGGACTGCCTGGAAGTGCTTCAAGTCCTTCCATCTCATTCACCACCTCAGCTTCTCCTCATTTGACCTCCTCTCCATCACCCGCTGCATTACCTATGCCCACACACACACACACACACCTCTCCATCACCAGCTGCATTACCTATGCCCACACACACACACACACACACACCTCTCCATCACCAGCTGCATTACCTATGCCCACACACACACACACACCTCTCCATCACCAGCTGCATTACCTATGCCCACACACACACACACACACCTCTCCATCACCAGCTGCATTACCTATGCCCACACACACACACACACACCTCTCCATCACCAGCTGCATTACCTATGCCCACACACACACACCTCTCCATCCGTACTTCCACCATCCACGTCTACCTGAGCGGAATCAACTTCTTCTGCAAGTTGCTCTCCGGTTGCCTCTTGTACAGCCATCTCCAATAGCCAGACATCCCTCATGAAGGGCCTGAAATGCCTGGATGCCCGCTCTCCTTCTGCACGGCTTCTCCTCACTGCCGACCTGCTAGCTGCTTGCCTTCACACACTGAACCCTGGCTACTCCTCCCCTTGCACCAATGCCACCCTAGCGGTCATGTTCTTCCTGGCTGTCATTGGCTTCCAGAGGTGCTCAGAGTTCACTCCCATCTTTGAACCCTCTGCTCATCCATGTGTCTCTGATTTCGGCTACAGTCCTCAGAAACACTCATATTCATTTAGAAACGCAGCCAAACTAACCGAAGTGAAGCGGCCATTTGCGACGCCCTTTCTAAATTGTGGATGAATAACTTGTTTCACACATGATGCTTGTTTAAAAATCACCTGATGTAAGTAACAGGAGCAGGTAAGGTCAAAATCACACCTGAAAGCAGATGAAATGGAGAGAAACTTAATCGGTTTTTGCATTGTTTGCGCTACACTAAGCATGGATAACAGGAAATAAACATGTTTATAGCAAATTGTGTAATTGCAATATCTTTCTGTGAGAAAAATGTCAGGAGTGAAGTTAGATCCCATCAGTGTAATGTTTTCAGCAATGTTAGCAGCTGACTAGTTTGACATTAATATTTCTGCACTCAATAACACTATTTAACATGCATCAGAAAAATAAAGAGCTTCTTATGGCATGAATGTCAAGTGACAAAAGGATTTCTTTACTCATGCCAAAAGAAAAAAAACGAAAAAAGAAGAAACTAAAGGTTTTCAAAATAGTCAATAAAGAATACATAAAACGAATACATCTTAAAATGTACTTTCAAAAAGGTTGTAGGCATATTTAAATTAATCATTTTGCACTGCATTCTACGCAAAAGTACTGCAGGTGGTTAAAATTAGCCTTTGACAGATGGTTCATCAATCTCCTGCTACATGTGTTTGCTGATGCCAGCCCTTTAAAAAGCCCTTCTTTCTAAGAGCAATTCCCAGATTGTTGTATGTAACAAAGTATCTGGTGAGTCATTTTTTAAATGTATTGAATAATCTTCAAGATTGAACTGACTTCATTTACTTAATTATTTACTCGCTTGATTGATTCCAATTTATTAGTTGTGCCACCAGAAGAATAATTACAATTATTAACAACAGTTTGCACCAGGAGAATGTCTAATGCCATGTGAGAAGAACATTTTGTAATAATCTGACTGCATAATTGTTACCCCAGCCAGCAGACAGAATGGCAGACTATACTGTAACAGAGGCACCAGTGTCATCAGTGAAGAGGTGACAACACAGATGGTCTGGCTGTCCACAGGGAACATGGTTGTACGCAGTGTAGTAGATTGAAATATAGCACGTACAGTGGGTAAGAAGAGTATTCAGACCCCACTCTTTATTTCATTGTGGCCATTTGCTAAAATCAAAAAAGTTCCTCTTATTTCTCTTTAATGTACATTTGTACAGTTTGTAATGTAAAAAAACTTGTAATGTACCCCATCTTGACAAAAAATAAAATAAAGATTGATTTAAAAAGAAAAACTTAAATATCACATGGTCATAAGTATTCAGACCCTTTGCTCAGTATTGAGTAGAAGCACGTAGTACGTAGTATTGAGTTGAGCTCGTACAGCCATCAGTCTTCTCAGGAATGATGCAACCAGTCTTTCACACTTGGACCTGGACTTCTTTTGTAACCTTTTCACAGGTCATAATGAAATGCAATGAAAAGCTGCAATGAAACAACAAGTTAACAATTTAAAAGGGTCTGAATGCTTTCCATACCCACTGTAAATAAAAATTAAATCATACACTGAAAACCTTTATTTAGTGCGTTCCATGGAAAATTAATCTTCAACCAAACCTCATGACAAATGTCACTGTAGAGGACTTAAGCAGCTTGAAAGGGTGTTTTTGTGTCTGGAACATCAGAACCCAAACACGTGATTGAACAGTCCTGGCATCTGACAACCAGGAGGCTGTTACATTTTTAACCAAACCTTTTGTACTCAAACTAGTTAAAAGGGAATCACTACTCTCTCTTTTAGCACAGCCAGTAACAGTCACTGTTGCCAGGGCAGCATTTAATTATATTTTACTTTTCTTTTGATTTGCTTGTAGGTCACACCAGTTTAAAAAAAATCATCAGCTAATGGCTATCAGGTAATCTGCCTAATTATGGTCTGGGAGGGGTTTCCCTATCAAATACTGAAGAGCCTCCACAATCTCTGGGTGGTTAGGAGCTGAGCTCAAGGAAATAGCAGTTTGATTTGCGAGGAACCAGCTTGGAATCTATTTTCTGAGTTGTTATCGATTCAATATCTCTGTTCACTACACCTTTCGTAGAACCTCACCTACCCATCTAGATCTCCACCTGCCCCATCGCTTTCCATAGGGCTCTGGAACTGCCAGTCTGCAGTGAAAAAGGCAGATTTCATGCCAGCATTTGCATTTCAGGCTTCTCTTTATGACCTTGCTCTGACAGAGACTTGGATCCACCAAGAGAACACTGCAACGCGAGCTGCTCTCTTAGTAAAACCACTCCTCATCCAATTCTCTGCCTCTCCCCTCCAACTCCTCCAACCTCTCCTCCTCATCTCCCTCCAATTTCTCCTCCATTATGACATCCTCCCTCCCTTTGACAAGTTCATGTCCCACCCCATGGACACTGCCACCAACTCTCTGTTATCCACACTAACAGACTGGTTTTCAATCTACCCAGACGATGCCATGTCACCCCACTCCTCATCTCCCTCCACTGGCTTCCCATCATGGCCCGTATCAGATTCAAGACCCTGGTGCTGACCTTCCGAGCACTGAATGGGACTGGCCCGAGCCTCTCTCCTCCAGCCTTACACCCCTGCCCACCACCTCCGGTCCACTTCTGACAACCGCCTAGTGGTCGCCCCCCTCAAGAGCGCCAGAGCCCAGCACAAACTCTTCCACTGTCTGGTGTCTCAATGGTGGAATCGACTCCCCACCCCATCAGAAACACAGACCGTCTCCTCACCTTCCAAAAAAAGGCTCAAAACCCACTTATTTCGAGGATTTAATGGCACTTAGAAACACTAGAATTAGTATGGCACTCAGATATATTACTTGTTGTTGCTATAGTTCAGAAACTTCCTATTGTTGTGTTATGACTTGTACCACTGGTGGACTACAGCCTGGCGGAGGCTCACCTTTAAACTTGTATAATGTTCAGCTGAATGCTGTTATCGTTCTTCCCTTGGCACTTATTGGTTCTCATGATGTATGTTTTGCAATCTAGATGCCTGCTATGTTGGGGTCTATCAAGTTGTTATGCTTGGTAACTGAAGCTCTTTTGTAATGCTCTGTCTTGTAAGTCGCTTTGGATAAAAGCGTCTGCTAAATGAACAAATGTAACTGCATCTCTGGACACTCTCTGTCCCCTGTCAACTAAACCTGCACGATCCTCTCCTAACCCTACCCAGGGCTCACAGATGTTATTCGTGAAGAGCGTTCCACCCTTCGGGCAGCCGAGAGGAAAATGGCGCAAGTTCAAAGACAGTCTGGACCTTGATAAGTATCAGTCCCTCCTTAAATCCTTCTCTGCTCACATAATTGAGGCTAAAACCCACTACTTCCTGAATAAAGTTAACTCTGCTTCAAACCGCCATAATCTTTTCTACTCTTCTCAACCCACCTCCCCAACCCACTCCACCTTGAGATTGACTTCTGCTTCAGAGAAAAAAAAAGTCAGACATTAGCAATTGATTCTTTGAACCCACCCTGCCTAGTCACTCTCCCACTATGACTGACCCAACTACTTGTCTTAACTCTTTCTCTTCCCTGTCTGAGGAAGATGCGGTATATCTGACCTCATTCTCTCTCATCGCCCTACCTCCTGTCCCCTTCCCTCTATCTAACCATCCTTCTCTCCATCACAACTTTTCTTGTCCATGTCCACAACTCCTCCCTGACAATTATCAACTCCCATGGCTTTTCCTACCATTGCCAGGCTGATGATACGCAGCTGTACCTGTCGTTCCTCCCCAGGGATCTGTGACGGTGACCCCTTTATCCTCTGCCAGGAACCTGGCATGGATGACAAGCTCTACCTCAAAGCACACATTGCTGTTTCCCAGTCGTGTAGATTCACCCTCTACAACATCTGGAAGATCAGAACATTCCACCCAGCTTCTAGTCCAAGCTCTCGTCCTCTCAAAGCAGAACCGCAATTCACTGCTCGCCGGACTCCCATCATGCACAACCTGTCCGCTCCAGAGGATCCAGAACGCAGCAGCCTGTCTGGTCTTCAATCTAACCAGATGCTCTCATGTCACCCTGGTCCTCATCTCACTCCTCTGGCTTCCCATCGCGCTCCATGTCAGATTCAAGACCCTGGTACTGACCTTCCAGGGTGTAAATGGGACTGCACCTGACTACATTAAGTCTCTCCTTCAGGGTACAGTTTTCTTCTGACAACCGTCTCGTGGTCCCACCGCTCAAGAGCACCTGGTCCTAAAACAAGCTTTTCTCCTGTCTGGCCCCTCAATTGTGGAATCAACTCCCCACCTCCATCAGAGACAGTGACCATCTCCTCACCTTCAAAAAAAAGCCTCAAGATGCACTCGTTCCAGCAGTACAAAGTTACTTAGGAATGACAGCTGCACCTAATGTTAGTTTCCCCCAAGATGTTAGAAACTTTGATTTGCGATTGCAATTGCCCGCCAAACTCAACTCCAATGGGCCACGACTCATACCCGTACATTTGCACTGAGCCAGGGCAGATTTCCCAAAGTAAAAATGGGATCAAGATAAGGTTGAAATAAAGGGATCTGGGCGTATATTTACAAAGTGAAACGGATGCCGTTTGTTTCAGTGTTTTCTTCATTTGGACTAATGTCCTAGATCAGGTGGTGGGCAATTCCAGTCCTCGAGGGCCGCTGTCCCAAAGGTTTTAGATGTTTCCCTGCTTCAACACACCTGATTCAAATGAATGGTCATTATCAGGCTTCCACAGAGCTTGATAACAACCCGTTCATTTTAAATCAGGTGTGCTGGAGCAGGGAAACATCTAAAACCTTCAGGACAGCGGCCGTTGAGAACTGGAATTGCCCACCACCTGATCTAGACGACTGAGAACTTTGTAAGGAAAGGGATTGTATTACTTTCATACTGTTACCTTTTTTGAGACAGTATCAACTAGGCGTGGAGGCAGAGGCTGTAAACATTCGGGGCTCAAGCCATGGATGTATTCAGTATTTGGCGTTATATAGGGACTTGAATATTTAGTTAGATTAGATTCAACTTTAATGTTGTACACAGGTACAAGTACAGGGTAACGAAATGCAGTTAGCATCCAACCAGAAGTGCAAAACAGTTATAACAGAATATAATAAATATAAGTATACTCAGAATATACACAGTAATGCAAGGATGCACAGCATGCAAAATAACAATTGGCCTTTATTTGAGAGGAAAAGGTTTTTTGAGCTTCATAAAAAATTTATATAACCATTAAAAATGTCGTAAAACCTTTTCTAGTGAAGGTGATGTCTTATCACTTCTAGCTCTATATTATCAACAGGGCAAGCAGAAACAAAAACCCTCCACTAAAGAGAGACATGTAATAACTGAGAACTGGTGGAAAGAAATGTGAGGTTAATTTCACCTTTACTGGTAAACAGCAGTAACCTGCGTCAACCATTATTAACAATTTATTTTAAGAACATCACTAAAAGTCTTACCACCAACCACTTTCTGGCAGCAGCTCATTGTATTATTCATTATAAATTATGAGAAGTGTTGTCATAAAGGTCAACAGGAAGACATTTGCCACTAGGCACAAAGAGAAAATGGGGGGAAAAGGGGCAGTAATATGTAGATGAGCTGCACGCTGATTGGTTGGTGTATTACAAGCAAAGCTGCAGAGCAAAAATAGTTCAACATAAATTGTAGATTTAACATGACTGAAACAGGCTTTGTTAAAGAAATCCAAGATTCTGGTTATCTTCAATGGAATGAAGTGAAATACAACATGGTGAACACACTGCCAAGCGACCCAAGTCTGACCGTCAAAACACTGACAGGGACGAAGTCTCACTCTGACTGCAGGTTTAACACAAATCACAAAAATAATGGGACCACCTGGCTAAAACCTGAATTCTCAGTATCTCTTGAAAGCTGCCCTGCTCGACCTTTTTGGTGTAGAACTGACTCAACGAACGGCAAAATTAGCTATGAACATGACATGGCTGCTGCGGCCTACCAGGCCATGTGACTCAAGTTTCAAGATTTGTGACCCAAATCCAAATTCTGATTCGACAAATCAATAGGGAATAACTCTCTTTCAAAACAGGTCATCCGCAACCTTTTTGGTGCACAATTCACAGATTTTAGTTATAAACATCACCGAAACACATTAGCATTGCTAATAATTGTTAGGGATCAAATCATACTTGCAGTTTGCAGATTAGCACACAGTCATACATCACCACAGCAACAGCCTCATAGCAAATCCTGTTTTAAATTCTCCCAGGTTTTCTAAACATGTCCTTGGTGAAGTGCTTCAAGCAAATTAACCAAACATGTGTCGAACTTCACAGGGATCTTTTCAGACAGACAACAGCCAAGCCTGTTGGGTGTGTGGTTCCTTGGGATGATTATGAAAAGTTTCATCATTCCCTGTACAGCCTGGAACTATGCATTTATGACTGTACTGATTTTACAATATCCTTTAAAAACATCCCAACTCTCCTCTTTGTAATTACCACACAAATAAACTATCGTCTTAGATCTATGAGGCTTGCATTAGTTAGCACAAATGGCATTACAAAGGTACAGGCAGGAGCTTCAAAAAAAGGCG
This sequence comes from Protosalanx chinensis, assembly GCA_030340685.1. NCBI lineage: Eukaryota > Metazoa > Chordata > Actinopteri > Osmeriformes > Salangidae > Protosalanx > Protosalanx chinensis. Next base: position 570,945 of record CM059340.1, read on the forward strand.
GAGCTACATCTGTGATATCACAAATGTAGCTTTTCTGAACCGATCATTTTAGAGCAGCAGTTTCTAAATGTGAGGTTTACTGTATGTTCATCCACCCCCCAAACCATCGTTATTCAACTATGACAAGGTAAAATCTTTTGTTGACCTCTTTAGCAATAAAAATTGTCTAAATGGTTAGATTTTGTTATGCTTAAAAAAATGCTGCCAGAGTTTATACTATGCTATGGCTGATGTCACAAACAATTGGTTCTTGCATATAAAAGTTGCTGCAACAAGGTCAATGGAATGCTTAAAAAAAACATGTTAAGGCACATAATATCTGCTATAATTGTAACCAATTTCTTATTTTGCTGATAACAACTTGCTGAGAGAACTCTTGAATCATCTGTCATATTGCAACTACATCTCAGTGAAGGAGAATATTTTAAGTATGCAATAGTTTAGCAAAGTTCACAGTAATGGTGACTATTTAGTGCTGAAACATTCCCTTCACAACCCACTACTTCAGATTAACTACTTCTAAACTAAAGCGCTTCAGGTGTTTTATCACCTATTGCTCTAACTAAATGAACAACTAGGATTTTGTAATATAATAATTTACCCCCCAAAAATAACAAAATATAATTGAATTGATCTGGTATTTTGAATAGGTAAGCATATTTAAAACCAGACAGAATTGTACTTATCACAACCCAATTATAAACAGTACCCATAAGGTTAAATGAAAATTGTGTTGGCCTATAACATGATGATACAGTGCCATCTACTGTTAATATTCTTCCTCAATATCACTGCAACTGACAGACCACATTTACAAAACATTTGAAAATAACTATGATGCAATATCTAAGAACATTGTTCTGTTTTATGTGTTTACTATAAGCACTAATCAAAGTTTAAATTAAACAGTCAAATCTCCAATTATGAAATATTGTTCAAGTAAAAAGTTTTGTGTAAACAAAGTTGTCAATCCACGTCACTCACATGCAGTGTTCACTCTAGATTGATACAGTCTCTATACAGATTATGCTCGTCAGAGTTCCCTTCAGTGTGTAGGTCGTCATCTGTGACAACCTGAATTGTTGGATTGAGGTGTAAATTAGCATATCAGTGACACAGATTAACATACATTATCCTACATTGAATTAAACGTGGTATGTTATAGAATTTGGAGAAGCATCTGAAAACAGTGAGCTCTGAGGAAGATTCAACCAAGCTTACTTATTTTAAATTAGATTTACTTGCATTAGCTTAACTGTTTATGATATATCAATACCAACGGCAGCAGATTATATAAAAGTACTTTTAGGATGAATATGTTTCCTTAGGTGCCCCGAATTAACTGGATTATACATTTCATACCTGTATTTATTTAAAGCAGTTACACTGTAGATACACTTTCATTGGAGTAACAGTAAATTCTGTGGCAATTAAGAACAAATCTGCTATGAATGAAAACACAGCACAAAGTTATTTTGAATGAAAATGATCAGTGAAAGAAATGAGTGTATTGATAAGAGAGGGATGTTTAGATTATATACATAAACAGTGCTTTATTTGAAATCTTTCAGTTTTGTACACCAGTTTGTTTATAGTGTTCCAGTGAAAGGTTTCAGATAAGAAACATCTTTTAATTGCCCAGTTATCCTAACACAGTAAAACCTGTCTTGAAGATGTCAGAAGTCTTTAATCGCTGATCAATAACCATAATAAATGTATACTGTCTTTTATACCGTTCAGAATACTCTGAATATAATAAAGAATGTTTGAATTATTTCCTCAATTATATCATAGCTTGAGAAAACAAGTAACACAGGGTCATTTCTAGGAGCATTATCAGAAGGCTGTATTGATTTCACCCACTAACACTGCATGTTGCAGTGAAGTCTCTTATATTATTATGCAGTTTAATGTCCCTTTATTTCTGTAGTCTTTGTCTTCTGTGACCCTCAGCTTGAGTGCATCACAAACCCGCACTTTACATGTAATAAGTGTTGATTTTGTCAACTTTTGAACTTCCTTGACTTACTTTAACAGCTGTTGGGAAAGAGAACAGTCTTTAGTCTACAGTATGGGAGAGTCAGTAATAACATTAACAGGCGTTAGGGAATTTATTATTGGTCTTATTGTTTATGTGACTTTCAGGAAAGTACTTTTAACCAATACGACACATTTACTGAAAAGTTTGAAATTATTACACTGGCCATTGGGCACACTGCGAGGTCCCTGAAGCGAGTGAGGAAGATTGCGGCCGACTCCTTCCACCCTGGTCATTCTGTGCTTCAGCTGCTCCCTTCTGGCAGGAGGCTGCGGTCCATCAGGACCAAAAACTCTCGCCACAGGAATATCTTCTACCCCTCTGCTATTGCCCTCTTCAACAGGGCCAAGGACTCAGTATGACACATCCACCAACACCCCACACCCCCTTCAAGAATCCCACTGCACTCTGTTACTTTAGCACACAACACTTTAAAAACTTACTACTGTGATTCTTGCACCACTGTTTACACTACTGTGTATATATACACCCCCCCCCCCCCCCCCACGTACTATATATATACCCATTCCACTTTGTACCCATGTTATTTGTATCATTTGTTATTTGTATCATATTTGTAGTATATTTTACATTGTATTCATTTTTTATTAGTATGCCACATATATGTTCTATGTTTGCTCATTTCTGCCACAGTGAATTCTGTGTTTGTTAATCTTGCATAGCGAATCAACGCCATTATGATTCTGATATTAATAAATTACAGGCAGTACATTATTGATCATTAACCTGCAGTCTTACTTAAGTGTGAGGTTAATGAGCCACAATACAGTGCTCCTTAAACACACAGCCTGTTCATAAATTCATGAAATTCTAAATCTAAGCATTTTTCATAGCATTACAATATTCCCGTAATTAAAGTACTTAAAGATAACACTGATACTGGAAATGCTAATTATCTCTTAACCAATAGAGAGAAGGAATCAATAAATGTAAAACAACTGCCGAAAAAATTAATTGTCACCGATTCTATTATTATCATTCCTGTCTAGCCACAAAGTGGTTTAGTAGTTTGTGAAATCTGAAACTTAAAAACAAAACATGTCCAACTTGTTAACCTTCATTTTAAGAGTCTGCAGCAGACTGATACTTGTACATACAATACTGTGGATGTTATCGTAAAGCTTATTAAAAGCACAATAAAAATGTGAAATGCTAAGTATAATGATAATATGGAAAGTCAGTTTGTATAATTTTTTTGTGTACTCTGGAGGAAAACATTTGAAATTCATTAATATATATTTTGTAAATCATTTGCAGATTTCATTCGTACCCTGCGCCTAAAATAATACAAACCCATTTTTTCCAAGTATAAAAAATAAATCCTTATGAGTATTAAACTGATGAGGATTCAATTCTATCTTCATTGCACAGTTTCGTCCATAAATCCAAATTCCATAACGGAACATTTATTTTGGTGGACGATGTTGGGACGAAGTGTAACTCAACGTGTTTGAGCCAATTACTATTGTGATCCTATGGTCTAGTTTATCATGTTATGTTAACAGTGACTTGTAATTTCCATGTTTAGGCACATTGGCTGATGCAATATCACAAAGTTTTCTGTGTATCTGGGATCTGTGTAACCTGTATCATGTTTGCTTTGGACAGAAGGAGGATCAACATCCTTATGAATGACTACTTATGCAATACTTATTTTTACAACACAGGGAATGTCTGTAAAATACAGTATGGCAGCCTAGGTATATTGGAATAGTAGATATACACACATCTTCCATGACGCTTTGAACTTTATTTGGACCAGAGGATTCTGGTTGATCCAGATTGTGAGGACTTTTATACTGTGTGACTCTTAGTTTGCTTGTAAACAAGAAAGACAAATTAAGTTTAATTACCTCACACACTGCTTGATTAGACATCGTACATTATAGATTCCGTCATTAGAACATAAGCCAAACAACTTCTATGTTATATAGTTAAGTGGTCATTACCCAATAATTACGTTATATTACATTTACATTTAATCACTTTAGCAGCTGTTCTTATCCAGAGTGACTTACAGGGGCACATACAGGGACATTCCCCGAGGTAAGAAGGGTGAAGGGGAAGGTCCTTACCCAAGGACATGTAGCCACAGCCAGGAATCAAACTCAAAACCTACCGATCACAAGCCTTAACCGCTGAGCCCCCTATATTACATTTATTCATTTAGCAGACGTTTTTATCAAAAGCAACTTACAAGAGAGAGCTTTCACAAAGAGCATCGGTCACTGAGCATAGCAACATGATAGACCCCGAACACAGTGGGCTTTTAGATTATGAAACATGCATTGTATGAAACATACATTGTGGAATAAGTGAGTTTTAAGCCTTCTTTTGAAGGTGAGAAGGCAATCTGTGCTTCTGATGGAGGTGGGGAGTTGATTCCACCATTGGGGAGCCAGGCAGTGGCTTTGGCGCTCTTGAGGGGGGGGGGTACCGTTAGACGGTTGTCAGCAGAAGACCGTAGGTAGCGGGCGGGGGTATAGGGCCGGAGGAGAGAGTTGATATAGCTCGGGGTATATTACAGCTCAATAACATAATGTTATGTTTATATGGACTATGAGCTATTTTACAACCTATTAAATGCTGTTTATTGCTAAATATATCTACGAGAATGTGTCACCAGCTGGAATAGGAATGAAAGTGTCTATAAGCAACCTTGCATAGTGAGCAATTTCACCTACATTCAATGCCACTGCTATGTTCCTTAAACAAAGGGAATATTTCAGTATAGCATGGCATTGAAATGACAAGGCCTGCCTCAGCAAGGGTTGAAACTCTGAAAGGTACCTCCTCTCACGCTCCCAGAGGTCACATCAGAAAGATGACCTTCTCATCTCTATTCCTCACTTAGTGAGGAGATTTGAATAGCCAATGTCATATCATAAGCATAGGAAATCGGACACATTTAGTAATTTCACAGCATACGTACATTTATTTACGTGTGAGTGTCATTCATACGAAACATTGGGACGAAAAGTTTGGGTTCATAGATTTGTGAAATACATCTGGTGTCATTGCAAAATAAACAGTCCTGGAAAAATGTGTTGGCACCCCTGACATTTTTCCAGAATGTATTTCTCACAGACAAGTATTGCAATGACACATTTTGATATACAAATGTTTGTTTCATTTGTGTACTGCAGTAACACAAAAAAAAAAAAACGGAGACAAAAAAATACATTATAGAGACCTTTTCAAAATATACTCTACATATTTATTCTGGATGGGTGGAGTGTCCTTCTCTTCTGGATGGGGGCAATGATTTTCAGTCCCCCCTCCTGAGACGAAGATTTGGAGTCTGTTATATTTACTACATATGGGCATATATTTATGGTTTCATTTTCAGTTAGGTTTCATATTCATTATTTTTTGGGGGATTCATTTGGTGCCCCCCTCAACGCCTTGGTGACCCCCTGAAAGCTTGGTGCCCCCCTCAACGCCTTGATGCCCCCTGAACACATGGTGCCCCCCTCAACGCCTTGATGCCCCCCTGAACACTTGGTGCCCCCCTCGACGCCTTGATGCCCCCTGAACACATGGTGCCCCCCTCAACGCCTTGATGCCCCCCTGAACACTTGGTGCTCTACATGCAGCGTGTGGTGGGAGAGGCAGTACTGTTCACATGTACCGTTGGGCTGAAGTAAATGTAAATGTATTCATTTAGCAGACGCTTTTATCCAAAGCGACTTACAGTAAGTACAGGGACATTTTCCCTGAGGCAAGTAGGGTGAAGTGCCTTGCCCAAGGACACAAAGTAATATAGCCACAGCCGGGGTTCGATCTCACAACCTTCCGATCATGAGGCCAACGCCTTAACCATTGAGCCATCTGACCCCCGCAATGTTAAAATATATCATAGTGTTTTTCTGTGTGGAGGGTCTATGAGCATTGGGCTCAAACACAGAGTTTCTTGATCACTTGCTTTCAAGCAGTTCTGCTGCTCCCACCACGCACATCACACACTGCACGTACAGCACCAAGTGATCAGGGGGGCACCAAGGCGTTGAGGGGGGCACCAAAATAATCCAAAATAAATAATGAATATGAAACCTAACTGAAAATGAAACCGTAAATATGCCCATATGTAGTTAATATAACAGACTCCAAATCTTCGTCTCGGGAGGGGGGGGGGGCTGAAATCTTCCATCCATCCAGAAGAGAAAGTCACCCCACCCATCCAGAATAAATATTTATGGTTATTACTTTTTGGAGGCTTTGGAGAACTATCAAAAAATCCACAATTGTCCTTGAGCACTGGCTTCTCTTAGTCTCCTTTTTATTTAATGCTAAATTTAGGGTCAAAATTATGCCAAAAGCACTCAAAACATTATGTATAAATATACGTTTAAATAATCCTAATGATATAATATCTGAGATATTTATTGGGATTTCGGTTTAGATTGTTTTAACTATAATTATTCCTAAATATATTTTTACATTCAGTATCATTAAATATATGGTTAACGTTTTTGAAATTCTGCTATAATTTAATAACGCACCAAATAAGACCTGTTCTTTTCTGTATGGTGTATGAATACAGGAATGTATTTGTGTTTATGTATGTGTGAATGTATATGTTATTAAATAATAGAACTGATACTGTAAATGTGCATTTCATTAATCAATGCATAAAATCATGGATAATTGTATTGATAGTGCAGAGATGCTAAAAACAGCATGTTAGCTGATGTAGAATCCTTACATTGATACTATTGCTTTTGCTAAAACGTTTCACGATTATTGTTTGTCATTCTCACATGTATAAAAATACAGCATCATACAGTCCTAAATGGCAAATTCTGCCGTTTAAGTTTGGATTTTTTTTATTTCTTTTGTTTTATTGCATTGCTTTACAACAAAAAAAAAGTTAGTTTCTCTTCAGCTAAAATCTAGTTTTACACAAGTAAATTTTGAGTATTCACTTGCTGTATTTCAGAAACATTGTTAACTTTGAAGCACTCCATTATGAGGTAAATCATTTAAATATTCAGCAGGCTCAGATTTGGAGATTTCATTGGTTAGAAGCAGAGTGGATAAAATCACATTTAAAGAATGTTGCCATAGTGTCCTTGGGCAAGGCACTTCACCCTACTTGCCTCAGTGGGGAATGTCCCTGTGCTGGCTGTAAATCGCTCTGTATAAGAGCGTCTGATAAATGACTAAATGTAAATTCACAAAAGTAATGACAGATTCTCTCTAACATCCCAAACATAACACATTGTCTAAACTGAAAATAAAATATAATCAATAAAGCTCTTAGCCATGAACATTAAACCCTTACATTAAATATGACATTTTATCTCAGTTTATCTTAATTAAATATTGTTTGGGTTTGATTGTCTTACCTTAAGTTGTAGGATTTTCCACTTTTCTATAATGTGTCTAGTGCATAGGGAGTTACGGAGTTCTCTAGGTCCTTTCAGTTTGTCTCCAGGTATTTTGCTATGTGGCTGGCCACTCCTAGCAGGGCCCCTGTGGTGAATAGAGGTCAGGATAAAAGACACAACAAAGACTGATAATCCTGTCCAACCCCACAGTTCCAATGCTTCAAATCGGACATTTTAAGGGCAGTTATGCTGCAGTAAGGGGGCTTCTGAATGAACTAGCATCTCAAAAGATACCCAAGCTCTCATTTTGAATCATGGAGCTGTTGTCATTTCACAGCATGTTGACCAGTGTGACATATGTGGCAGTGGCATTTTACATACAAATACTACACAGTATAAACAAGTATTACCTCGTAGTGTTTAATGAGCCAAATTATTTAATCTCATCTCTAAAACACATGGATCAAGAAATTACCCACACTGAGATTGGGATATTTCTTGATATATTGGAGCCTTATGGTTATTTTAAAATAAGACTGAAATTGACTAAAAATACTATTTTGCATTAACCACTCCTTAAAAATTGAAATATTTACACTTTATTTTTTCCTTTTAAGCTTTATCACAGATACAGAGGAACAGAAAAATAAACATACACAGACTGAAAATAAATAAAGTTATCCCGAGACATTCTCCAAACATCGACATCTAAATATAGTCCATTTCACCCATTTCTCTCCGCATAGTTCTGCCTGTACTCTTAATTCATGCGTTAGCCGTTTCATCACATTCATCTCACTCAATTTTCAGCCACTCATCTCGAGATGGGGAGGCCTGGTTTATACCATATTTTAGTAATGGCTTTTTTTTTTTTACAGGCAACAATCAAGAGTTTCTGTCTGATTGTGCCACAATATTTCCAGCCATATTACCATAATACAGTATTATATAGCAGGGGTGTCCAATCCTGGTCCTGGAGGGCCGCTGTCCTGAAGGTTCTAGATGTTTCCCTGCTCCGGCACACCTGATACTAATGAGGGGGCATTATCAAGCTCTGTGGAGGTGTGCTGGAGCAGGGAAACATCTAAAACTGTCAGGACAGCGGCCCTCCAGGACCAGGATTGGACACCCCTGCTATATATGAATGAGGTACTTCGTAACTCAGGATATCAAACCAAATAAAATGTACATCATCCAAAACTGAAGAATGTCTGGGCAGAGCCAGAAGACATAAGCATGATCTATATTAACAGCACCTCATTTTAACATGGTTGTAATACTGATACAAATTTGCTCCTGAGTTTAATTCCCTTTACTCTCCCTTAATTACAATGCAGATATTATTCTTTATCTCCCTGAGTTGTATGTTCTTATTACAATTGAAATGAGAAAATTGTGTCATATAGATTAGATTTAATTTAGTAGTTTATAGTTTTGGATGGGGACTAGTTCAATGTTAATATCTGAGTTTTCGCAGCGTTCAACTTATATGATGTTACATTACATTTATTAATTTAGCAGCTGCTTTTATCCGAAAACACTTCAAGAGAGAGCTTTACAAAAGAGAATAGATCAAGGATTATAACAATGAGATAGCCCCAAACATTGCAGGTTGCCAGAAGCATGAAGCACATGAAGCATATCATGTAGGTACTGTATCTAGTATGGTAACAAACAGGTTGATAGCTCTCAGGACAATTGGGCACCTCTGCATTTGTGCTTCAGAGGACTACCTTGAATCAACTTGTACATTAGCTATGACTACTTTTAATACTATCTATATATTAGATTTATTTTCATTAGTCTATATGCAACAGTATGCACTCTTTTCCATACAATGTGATCAAAATCATTGAGAAGTACAACATTGTTTTACTATATTAAAAATGACATTGAGCGGCTGCATTTAGATTTTTTTAGAACATGAAAGGATCTCCATAAACATGTCATTGGTTAAGGATTCTAATGGTAATTTACCACAAATAAATTATACCTAAACCGTTGCAAATTTTTGTGCTGTTCCCCCTCACCTGTGCATGTCATTCCAGCTGTTTTATTTATATATAACATTAAATATGTGACTGAATATCTCGATAAACAATAAGATCATGATTGTTTACGATTTGTGTTACGTTACAAATACATTTGCATACCACGAATCATTTTCTTAAAAAACAGTTACTAGAACAGAAGCCATGTGTGCTAATGTTAATTGTGTTTAATACATTGAAAATATATCTGTAATGTATCTTAAGAAAAGAAAAAGCCCGTCACTTTGGTCCACATAATATTAAGTTAAATGTCATTCTTCAGGCTACTCATAACTACATCCATTAGTTTTCACTCTGTAAGATAGCTGAGGTCAGTTCGATCATGGCTGAGGTCACTATGAACACGTGGCATGCAAAACATACCAAGTATATCTTTCTAGTCATTTGATTTGATAGATTATATTATTGCAGAACCCAGCTATACAGAAATACAATTCCTATGGTATTTTCATCAACTTGATTTTTCTCAAAATATACTGTATGTATTTTTAAGTTGATCAAACATACCTTATTTTGAAGAAAACAACCTAACCTTTTGTTTAAGATATGTCCCCCGGTTGTGCTGACCCTCTATGAAATGTAGACAAAGCTGCAAAAACTATAAGCAGTATTTTCATAAACTTTCTCAATGTTGATCGCAACCAAAATTTGACAGCATTAAGGTGCAAGTGGCTACATGAAAACTGTCGTATTTGTTTTTAATTTACTACAAGTCCTTAAGATCTGACGTACCAAAACCTCTCAAACGTTCATGGTAATTACAGCAAAGTGTACTTTTAATAACACCATCGTCGATTCTCGCTGACAACGTTTAAAATAAAGTTAAATTGCTTACCGAACATGACTGCCTCCATACACCAATGTAACTGCAATGACAGAAGACTTCCTAGTAATTAGCCAAGCATGGTAACCTACCACCCTTTCTAATGATTGGCTTCACCTGTGTATGTAGGTCAAGGGTCAATGATTTAACAAATTGTGTTCCTTAGTGTGAATACCTTAGTGTTAAAGGTATTCAAATCAATAAAACAAGGGTGCTCAAATTGATTATACTTATAATAAATATATATTATACTCATACTTTTTTTGCACACTTTCTGTAAATCCTATAAACTTAATTGCACTTCTTAAATATCCTTGTGTCTGCTATATGATATATATTACTTGAAATTGCTTTTCCGAACAACCAGTGATTCATAAAGGAAAATCTTGAAAATGATCAGGGGTGCCCAAACCTTTTCATACCACTGTATGTGACAATATAACCATAGCCGGAACATACAACATAACATCAGATCTATTCATTCAAGTGTCCAATCCTGTCTTGACTGTTTTAGATACTTCCCTGCTCCAGCACACCTGACTCTAATGAATGGGTAATCAAGTTGATAATGACCCTTCATTTGAACCGTGTGCTAGAGCAGGGAAACGTCTACAACTTCCAGGACAGTGGCTCTTAAGGACCAGGATTGGACACCTCTGCTGTAATTGAAATATATTTGTGTGCGTGTATACTGTATGTGTGCATATATATGTGTGCATAGACTGTATGTGTGCATATGTACATGTGTGCGTATTCTGTGTGTGCAGATGTCTCAGCTCTGGCGCAGGAACTGCTGTGCCCGGGGGGGAGGGGGGCGTAAGCCGCTCCCACCACATTGCTATGGCCGAGCTGCAGCTGTACAGCAGCGCCCAGCTCAGCCTGCAGGAGGCGCTCAACCACAGCTTTCTGGAGCCAAACGACCAACAGGACCAGGCAAAGTCTTGTCAGGATATTTACGACAGTGTTTCCCAACCCTGGTCCTCAGGGAACACCTCACCTGGTCCTCGGGGAACACCTCACCTGGTCCTCGGGGAACACCTCACCTGGTCCTCGGGGAACAAATCACCTGGTCCTCGGGGAACACCTCACCTGGTCCTCGGGGAACACCTCACCTGGTCCTCGGGGAACACCTCACCTGGTCCTCGGGGAACACCTCACCTGGTCCTCGGGGAACACCTCACCTGGTCCTCGGGGAACACCTCACCTGGTCCTCGGGGAACACCTCACCTGGTCCTCAGGGAACACCTCACCTGGTCCTCAGGGAACACCTCACCTGGTCCTCAGGGAACACCTGCATGTTTTAGGTGTTTCTCTGCTCCAACACACCTGATTCTAATGAAAGGGTTGTTATCTGCATAATTTATGTTGTTATTTTGCATCTGTTCATTTCGCACATCGCACATTTTCACTACCTCTACAGACATACAACTGTAAATTCTGTAAAAATACTGTAACATCTTGTACAATACAGCTGTACATTTGCCGCCACCAAATCACTTTAATCTCTTTAACACCTGTACATACTCTGTATATTGACATTAAAATGTAATCTAATCCAGCTCTGCAAACGCCTGCTAGACCATTCATTTGAATCACACAACATATATACTATTGCATAACAATTGCTGTTGGCATGAAATGCTTACGATGCTCGTGAAGTTGTACAGATGGCTTTTAGGCTGTCAATACTCCGCACTTTATTATACCAAGGAGACATTCAAAAATGGGTAAAAAAAAATATTTCACAAATACCTGAATAATATACAATGCAACACATTTATTTAGAAAAACAACTGGAATTTAATACATTTTTACATCATTTATATTTTTATGATATACCCGAAAAAGGATGATTGATGAAGCATTAATTATTTCACAAATTGTAGCATTCAATGATATACAAATCCAAATACCTCGAAAATTATCCTTAAGATAAAATCATAAGATGTTACACATAAACAAGATCAGTCTAACATAAAAGCCCATAAACCCAAACATCAATATAAAATTCCATCTTCCTTTTGGCAGTTCACTCCTGTGATGTTGGGGCAGTTTCTTGTACAGGCAATCCGATAGTCTCAATATGTTGTCCAGTGACGATTGTAGATTCACTCAAGCCCTCATTCACCTATGAATAACATTTAGAACAGAGGGATATTAGTGAGAATTATCTGGCAACCCTGATAAATGTATATATTAGGTTTCAATACCATAATAACAATACAAAAGGTGACAATGTGTAAGAGCACTCAGGCCTGCAGCGCCCCCCTCTGGTGGAGGATGGAGGAGTAAGGTTGTGGTCCGAGGGACAAGCTGAGGAGGATCTGTCTAATGACTGTGTTGTGCCTATAAAAAGGTGTGGCTGGAGTCCAGAGAGGAGGAAGGGAGGATACAGACTGGACCTGAGGGATGGAGATCCCCATGCAAGTGTACTGAATGCAGAATGCACTAAAAATACACTTAAGTTCTGCATTAAGTTGAGCCTCGTCTCTGGGTTTCTTTATTGCTACGGTTTTGATGGTATAGAGCCATACATAGAAAAGAAGCGAGGAGCACAGATTACACGCTCACAGATGGAAACAGAAAAGGTTTTCAGGAGAGCTAGTGTTATAGTAACATGTTGAGAGAACATGCACATTGACCAGGAAAACAAACGCACATAAGGATTTGAAATTTATGATGTATGTGGAGAGATTTGACGAACGAAGAGGCAAACAAGTTCTTATTTACCAATTTCTGAAGCATCTGAATAACCATTCCATTTATGCATGTATAATGCTGGAGCATTTAAAACAAGCAGAGGGAGGGATCATATAGGTGCATTAAAGACTACAACAGTAAACACAGTAGCCTATTTAGTTTAGTTGCGTTTGAAAAAGAACACGTTCATTAGTGTTTACCTGTGCGTCATTCCCTTGTGATGCTAATGAGGGTTGTCCTTCAGTCGTCAGCCTAGCCAGGTTGTCTGAGAGATGAGAACCAGATGCAACGCCGTCCTTCTTGGTTTTGACTTTCGTTTGAGAGTCTTTCGCCTGAGAGGTTTTGAACTGCACCTCCCTCGCTATACTGCTCACTGCAGCTCCTTCCATCTGATTCTGGACTTCCTGCCCAGTCCTTGGGTCACTCTCCACTGAGGTGGAGAAGCCCTCTGAATGTTCCGCCTCATGGACGTCCTCCAGTGTCTGCGAGTCAACGTCATCATCGCTGAACGGATGGTCAGCGCTCCGCCCAAGGTTTTCAGCGTAGACAGTCTCTGGTTCGACTCGGATCCTGTTTGGCCTCCTTTGCCGAAGGTTGTTTCTCTGTAGCGGAGCTGGATGAGCGGCAGGTTGGGGAGCATCGCCCCCAGCATGCTGGTCCCTCACTTGTGCAGGCTGGGGTTGGAGCTGGGGTTGGTGCTGGAGTTGGGGCTGTAGTTGAGGTTGGGGCTGAGGTTGGGGCTGGGGCTGGCCCAGTACAGGAGGCGGGGGGTCCCTGCGGTGTCCTGTCAGTGGACGGAGGATACCGTGCTGGAAGGCTGCTTGGACACTACCATACAGGAAGACCTTGAGACAATGGAAATGACATACATCAATCACCAATGGAAATCCAATGCAGAAACATTAACAAGTGATATATAACTGTTACTGGAGAGTGCATTGTAGTCTACGACCAAGAGTATTTGAAGTCAGTTTTAGAAGTTCCATACCAAGATGGACAACACAATGGTGAGAAGAACTGGGATCTGCAGAGTCACTGGCAGGTCCTTGAGGAGAGCTCTGAGGAAGTCACTGATACCCTGGCCAACATGCTTCAACGGCTCTGTAATGAACGTGGTGATGGTGACAGAGATGGCCTGCATAGAATAAACATCACAAGTGGATACTGTCATATAGGTTGTCATAATATATGACTACTCCACTGCCCTTACATGAAAAAAAACACCCTGGTTGAGGCCAATTCTATGTCTTAAATTACCTTGGTTGGAGGTACAATTAAGATTGGATTAACGTAGATGAGTTCGTGATACTTCTTACAAGGATCATCCTGAAGTGTCCAGGTGCTTCTGTACCACTCTGCGGAAAACACACAGATATTTTTATTTTTATACTACATATTAGTTTTTACACTTTATTCCATATTATAATATATAATTTATCGACATGTATAGCTATTCATTTGAGTGCAAACACACACAGCATTAAAAAACACACAACTAGGGGAATCTCAGAATATTTTCTTCCCCAAAACAGTGTCTAATCCCATCAATGTCTCACCCTTCAAATTGTCACTCCAGTCTATTTTTTTCAAACCAGAGCATTTATCATTGAAACTCTCCATCTTCACAAAGTTGTTCTGGTGCTCCGCAAAAGCAGTCTGACAGGTAAGGAAAGAAACAACCCCAAAACAACATGAATACAAGTACATGAGGAGTGAACAACTGGGAAAGGCTGGAACTTCTATCTAGACCTAGATATGTAGGATTGACTTTGACATGTATTCATGTATACGAGCACAACTCGTATTTTCACACAGAGAAAGTGTAACTTTGATATATAACATTAATTGATGAGGTAAGGGCATCCTGAGTTTTCTGCCAATACCCCCTCCCCTCCACCCTCCCCCCTCCCCTCCACCATGGAATGTAACTCACCTTGTACAGATACAACCAATTCCAGCCAATACTGATGAAGAAGCATATAGCAAACAGCCTCTTAAACTGGACAAACCAAGAGATGACAGACAATACCTCGCTACAGATAATGGCCACTATCAGCAGCACACAGACAAGAATCTGAAACAGAAAAAATGAAAAGACATATATGGATATTGTCAGCAGCTAAACACGGATTGGTCAATTTCAAGACAGCACCGTCGCATGCGGACAGGTAAAGAACCACACCTGTGTAACTGTGAACACCTCCACACCAAACGTGTCTTCAAAGTGCCACCTCCAGGCCTCATAGTCGTGAGGTTTGAGGTCGACCAGGATCTGACTGAGGGCGTCATCCAGCGCACCCGTTCTCCAGCTTTCAACCCCATCCAGCAGCTTCTTGAGCTCTGTCATGGCTTGATGAGACAGTTTCACCTTCGCGTCATAGTAGACGTCACTGGCAGAGTCACTGGGCTAATGAAGTAACCACATCCCGGGGAAAGGGAGAGATTAGACATGGGTCAAATGTAAGGATTGTATTGTAATGATCAGTGGAGGACTTGTCAGTGCTTACAAGGCCGACTCTCTGTATTTCCTTCAGCAGCTTGGTAATGAACCTCTTAAATGCTGGGTGACATGTTGGCTGCTGGGAGAGTGCTGCGATCTGTTACGATGTGGGACAGGATCACAAAACATGACGTGTTGATGACAGGTTGTATTGCCATTCATCGCCACATTTAACCCCATAAAACCAAAACCATGCTTTTAACAGTGGCCATAGTTAACTTTATCCAAGACAGATCATTCTATTCTAAAATGGCCCCTCACTAACCTCTTTCTGAAGGCCCTTGACTTTGGTGTTGCACTCTGTAATGCCAATTTGATCAGGATCTCGGACGTGTTCTCTTCTTTTAGTCGGCACATTCTCGTAATTTATTGCCTGTAAAGGATCAAAGACACGTTAAATAGGATTTGAAAAGACGGTGTAAGGTACTGCTGAACTGGAGCTGGACACATACTGGGACACACTGTACAATGCTGTCAAATGTAGGTAACTATCAGTTTACCTCCGCTGGTTTTTTCATCGTCTTGGTGGTTGCATCGTAATTCAACATATCGTACGGATCGATCCATTCCTCATCTTGCCCATTTGTAACCATCAACAGGCTACAGACTAAGATAATAACCATGTGCATCTCCTAATACTGTGAGATCTTTATTACTACTAGTTACTGTACAATTCTACACTAACACTTGTCGATTACTTACATACATCTTCCCAAAGATTATAGTTAGATTAAATATATTTGATAAATTATCCTTACATGCACATACATGAACATTTATATTTAAAGTAAACCTTGCAAATGATACAACAGCACATTTAAAGGAAGTTTGTTTTGTTTTGTCTTCCGGGTGTTTTTGTTGTAGTTCTCGGCAGATCCCGTTCTCGCGTTAGGACATTGACGGGAAATGTAGTTCTAATCGACCCTTAAATAAACGTAACGACTGTAAAATAGTTAAAAGGTACGTTATTTATAGATAAATAGAACTAAATTCATGCTAAAATATTCAACAATGGAATTAAACATTTGTCATATAGACTATAATATTATTATTGTTAAAGACGACTAATGTATCGACCAACATAAAGTGCATTACAATAATCTAGGCGGTTAGTGATAAAAGCATGAACTAGGATCCCAAAGTGATGCCGTGAAAGTACAGGTTTTACTTTAGCCGATTGACGAATTTGAAAAAAGCTAGAGCTAATTTGAACATCAAGTTTTAAATCACTGTCCGGTCTCACACCTAGATTAGTCACTACGGGCTTCACATGTTGCATCAGAGCATCAAGATCAACAGTGTCAGTGTCTGCTTCACTAAGCCCGAACACAACTTCATTTAGAAACAGAAGGTTTAAGGACAACCAATCTTTTATTTCCTCAACACAGTCACAGAGTTGTTTAGGACTGAAAGCATTTTCACGCTTCAGTGGCACATATATTTTTTTTGTATCAGGACACAGGACACAGTCTTAATTTCTGATGGAGGTGGGGAGTTGATTCCACCATTGGGGAGCCAGACAAGGGAAGAGTTGATGTTGGGCTCTGGCGCTCTTAAGGGGGGGGACCACTAGATGGTTGTCAGAGGAGGACCATAGGTGGCGGGCAGGGGTGTAAGGCCAGAGAAGAGAGTTGATATAGCTTGGGGCAGTCCTGTTCACTGCTCGGAAGGTCAGCACCAGGGTCTTGAATCTGATAGGGGCCATGATGGGAAGCCAGCGGAGGGAGATGAGGAGCGGGGTGACATGGTTGTGTCTGGATGATTGAAAACCAGGTGGGCTGCTGCATTTTGGATCCTCTGAAGGGGGCGGATTGCAGTTGCTGGAAGGCCAGCTAGTAGTGAGTTACAGTTGTCCTTTTTAGAGAGGACAAGAGCTTGGACTAGTAGATGGGTGGAATGTTCAGACAGGTATCTTCTGATTTTTCGTGGGACCCCAGTGGAGAGCTGGCGAGGACCTGATGTTTTTCCATCTTCCAGTCAGGTAGGATGAGAACCATTCAAGCACAGTGCCAGTGATGCCCATCTCAAAGAGTGTGGCGAGCAGGATCTGATGATTAACCGTATCAAATGCTGCAGAAGGTTCTAGCAGAACGACAGCAGATGACCTTGAGGCTGCTCTGGCAGACTGGAGGGCAGTGGTAACTGACAGGAGGGCAGTGGTAACTGACAGGAGGGCAGTGGTAACTGACAGGAGGGCAGTGGTAACTGACAGGAGGGCAGTGGTAACTGACAGGAGAGCAGTGGTAACTGACAGGAGAGCAGTGGTAACTGACTGGAGGGCAGTGGTAACTGACAGGAGGGCAGTGGTAACTGACAGGAGGGCAGTGGTAACTGACACGAGGGCAGTGGTAACTGACAGGAGAGCAGTGGTAACTGACAGGAGGGCAGTGGTAACTGACAGGAGGGCAGTGGTAACTGACAGGAGGGCAGTGGTAACTGACAGGAGGGCAGTGGTAACTGACAGGAGGGCAGTGGTAACTGACAGGAGGGCAGTGGTAACTGACAGGAGAGCAGTGGTAACTGACAGGAGGGCAGTGGTAACTGACAGGAGGGCAGTGGTAACTGACAGGAGGGCAGTGGTAACTGACAGGAGGGCAGTGGTAACTGACAGGAGGGCAGTGGTAACTGACAGGAGGGCAGTCTCATTTTGGTCTTGAGATGTGCAAGGAAAACAAAATAATAAAAGTTGTGTAGTTGTATGCTGACAGTTGTGTTCTTGAGTGCTGAGGATCGATGAACAATACATCAACCATTTCACAAAAAATTGATTGGTATGTGAAATAGAATTTAAAAGAAGCCTATAGAGACAATTGTGTTGTACATTTGTCGAAGTACAACAGAGGAGAGTGTCGGAAAGCGTGGTCGTGTTGTCATAAAATATTTAAATAATAATCAAGAAACCTTTTAGTCTTTTGAATGCAGTTTCGAATTTATTCATAATTACAATTGACACAAAGCCATTTACCGATGACCTAATATTCAAAACAAGGAAATTGTGGCATAAACCACGATGAGACTAGGCACAGTGAGCGGTGCAACGACAGGCCACATGGGCGTCCACTGTCTCCCTCACGTCCACACTCCTCTCAGAGATGCCTGCTGGGAGGTTCTGGTTGGAATCTGTAGAAGTAAATATGGGTAAAAGAAAATGTTAAAAGAAAGCTGTTGCTAAATTTGGTGGATTTTCATTTCAGCCAAACATCATGAGTCCATCATTCACTCACCAGTGGGCAGGCAGTGGAAGCCAACATTGACTGGGGTGGTCTTCACTGGGTAGCAACCAGTCAG
Source organism: Protosalanx chinensis (assembly GCA_030340685.1). Taxonomy (NCBI): domain Eukaryota; kingdom Metazoa; phylum Chordata; class Actinopteri; order Osmeriformes; family Salangidae; genus Protosalanx; species Protosalanx chinensis. The sequence continues at coordinate 589,696 of CM059340.1, forward strand.
ACAGCGCAACACTGGCTCAACAGAGAAGCATGTAGACTTGTCCCCTCCGATAACGACCTGCTTCTCCAGCTTCACAGACTCAAGCTTCAAGGGGCATTCTACAATATAAAAAATACTGTTCAATTCTCCAGAGATAACATACGCTTTAATAATATCCTTCGCTCAACTAGAAAGATGGATTTCAGAGCCAACATTTCATCGTTTGCTCAGCCTCTCTACTTCAAATAAACCTTTGTGAAAGATCTTGTTTTACCGTTGAGGTCCCGGCAGCTCTCAGCTGGAAGCACCCAGGAATGGGCAAAGCTAACTGGGCTCTTGGTCTGGCGTCCACTGGGCATGCGGAGCTCCTGTCTGACCTCCCCATCAGCTTGACCACAGATACCACAGATCTGACCCTTCATCCAGTCCACAACTTGGACCTAGGAATTCAAAAAAAATTAGCTAAATGTTCTTCATCTTTACCAAGTTGTTTACCTATCAAGTGAAATCAATACATCTTATCAAAAGGTTTCAATCACCTTCCATGACTTTTCATCCATGAAGACCTCCTGGAGACCATGGCTTGGAGCATGAACAGAGATCCCATTACCGCTTTGTCTGATCTGAATGGTGCCTATATTCAGGAAGAGGATAGTTATCATGACATTCTTTTTTTATGTGTTGCTAAACCTGCAGCTGTGCAACACTGTTAAAGGAAGTTAATGGTTTACAATGAATTAAAATAACCTGTAGGATGTTGGTATGGGAGGCTATTGATGGGAATTTCCTGTCCATTAACCTTCACCAGTACGTTGTTTTCATTGGGGTACAGGTCAATATCGCTGAGGGAAAAAAGTTACTTTGGTTATGTTGTTAAAAAATATAATATACTTCCCAACTAAGCATGAATATCATGCAATTTCTGTCATTTTAGTTGTGCTTGTTATTGAGTACTCACATATTAGATATCTTCACATTCATGTGGTTGTGATCGTTCTTTCTCAATAGAACTATGAACTTGAGTTCTTCTGTACAATCCTGAGCCAAAACATGATAGCAAGAGCGTGGCATTTCACTCTGGTACCTCCTGTTGTTGAATGTGGTCAGTGTGTCTCCATCCATGCTACATTCAGCTAGAGTTAATAAAAAAAAGTAAAATTATGACACTGTTCACGAAACCATTTATACCTAAAACTTCATTTTCGATTGATCAGATTCTTCTCACCTGCGTTGGCTTTGGAGAACAGGTAGTACACTTGGTCAACAATGTTGCCTGAGAGGACAGAAAGCTCAGAAGCGGTGTCTCCAAAAGGCAAAGCAATAGGGAGACTCCACGCCTGTTTGGACATGGTCATCTAAAAGAAACAACAATGAAGTCACTGGAAATTCATGGAAAACCAGTTTCTGCTAAAGTAACCTCTATAAAACAGATGACTAGCTCACCTTTGGTGTCTTCAGCACAATATTCAACCTTCTTGCAGACATAAGAGCCATTGTCAGTTGGATCTCTTTCTTGATGTTCTTGGCTTTTTCTTGACGAACCCCAGCCTGGACTGCAGCACTACAAAGGGACTTGCTGACCCTAGATCAATAAAGTAACATTTTAAACATACTCATATACAGAGATGATTATTTCTAGAGCAATTCTTCCCATGGTATTGACAAAGTCATAGCAGTGAATGACCAATAGTGGAATGAGAGATTGTACCATTCTGTATTTCTCCACATGGCCCTTGGGAGTTTGTCCCATGACACCTTCATACGGAGAGCAGGTTTTTCGTTGACAAGACCAGTTTCGGCTGCGATCTCAGTCTCGTATTCCTTGCATTCAACGCCCCATGCAATCTTAGCCTGAGAGGAGAAATGGTGTGTTTTGTATGTGCATGTTGCAGGACCTCAGATAGCTTATACACTTATAGTAATTCATAATAACAAACTAAGTGTATTGTGCACCAACAGCACAGAATATATGATAGAAGGTTGTTCAATGGGACATATTTGAAGATAACTGCAGTACATATGAAAGCAATTTTTGTCACTTTAGACAGCGTGGGTCAGTGTTGTGTCCCCATCAGACACAGTTCTTCAGGCTTACCATAACTTTGTGGTAGCTCAGCATAACTCCATCAGCACATATTCTGTAATGGTTATCCTTTTCTAGGTTAGCCATGATGATCTGCACCCTGGAAGTAGCTTTGTCCATATAGGCAGTAATCTGGTATCCCTGCATTGCTTGGTCAGCTCTCACAGCACGGATGAGTATGATCATGGAAGGAGCAACAGCATTGCCGAGGAATTTGTTCTGATGAAATGTAAAGTGAAGTTATTCTCATACTCGTGTCCAGGGTCAGTTTGAACTTTGCAAGATTTGTATGATTGTTTAAGTGTTTTGTTTGTCGTGTTGTTTCACCTGTTTGTAGATGGCCTCAAAGCTGGATGCACTGCTTCGGCTGGACGTTCTTTCCTTTGAGATGGCGTGCTGCAAGAGTGACGAGGCAGGTCAGATGAAAAGGAACTAAAAGTTGTTTTTATTTTCTACGCACACATTTTATAGGAAAATAATTACCTTGTGGACGTGGTCCTTGGAGAACTTCATGTCATAGACTTCCTGCTGTATTAGAAAAGTGAAACGTTTCAGTAATTGCACTTCTCTTTTGAGAAGAAGAGTACTTTTAGATTCTTCCTTACCTTTGACATACGAGAGCTGGAGCTGGAAGATCTGGAGGAGCTGGAAGAGCTGGAAGATCTGGAGGAACTGGAAGAGCTGGAAGAGCTGGAAGAGTTGGAAGAGCTGGAAGAGCTGGAAGAGCGGATCTTTGGTGATATTTTAGTGTTCCTCTGGATGTTGCGTCTGCTGCTGCTACTGCTGCTGCTGCTGCTGCTGCTGCTACTGCTGCTGCTACTGCTGCTGCTGCTGCTGCTGCTGCTGCTGCTGCTACTGCTGCTGCGTACTCTCTTAGACTTGTTACCTGGAGCAGCAACAACATTCAGATTTTTCTTGTTTTTACGGGAGGATGAGCTGGATGAGCTGGATGAGGAGGAAGAGGAGGAAGAGGAAGACCGAGAGCTGCTGGAACTGCTGGAACTGGAGGAAGATTTGGTACCATTCTTGCGACCGGAAACCAGGACTTTCTTGAGTTTCGTCAGGACTTTTGTTGCCTCCGGTGATTCTTCATCTTCATTCACGGTGATCACTTTGACAATATGTTTAGCTGCATCTGCTCCAACCTGGACCTCAATCTCCATCCTTTCAATGGCTGTGCCTGAAACTATCCCCCCAAAATAGATTCACTCGTTTTAGACACTGGTATTTGTATCTGGTTAGTAGTTGTACTGCCATTAAATATGAAATGCATTACTTCACTTACCCTGTGACAAATCAACAGTGACTGAATGTTTTCCAACAAGGGTATATAGTGGTGAGTTTCTGAGGGAGGCAGCATTCTGGGATTCCATTTTAGCGCATGCCTTGATACCAAAGGTTTTGAATGCGGTACAGAATTTCTTCTTCAGTTGTGACCACCTTTTCATCTTAGGCATGATTTTAGAAGGCCAATCAGAGTGAATCCATTCAGATGATCTTGACTGAAACATAAATTAATGAGTTATCTGGGGTATAGGAAGAAGATCATACTGTAATGTAAAGGGTCAAATAGTATGGTTTCAAATAGGTTACTCATCTTACCCAATCGCTTTCCTGTGAGGAGGAGATCTTTGATCTCAAAGTATCTTTAGACAGCTGTGCTTCTTTGGCAGGAATCATTGGAATCATCTTAGCAGCTGCAAGGTCTTCAACGTTTCTTGCCACAGCAAAACTCTCAACACTGTAACAATGATTTGGGAAATTCATTCCAGTATTACAGTCCACAATGCAATCGTTTTTGCAGAATGTAAAGTTTGAAAGAAGCAGTTTCCTACCGCACAGTTGCCAGGTGATCTTCAGATTTAACAGGCCAAACCTCAACCTTGAAGTTGCCCTTGGCAATATCAACTTTAGCGGTCATTTTGGCTGGGACAAGGGTGTGTACTTTTGCCCTTGTCACAAGAGTAGCCTGGATCCAAGCAGTGTTCACTCCCATCACAGCAAAGGTTTGCATGGCAACACTGAAACATGATAAATGATTAATTGTGACACTTATTGTATGACATGGAGAAAGCTTTTCATAGCAAATGTAACGGTGTCAAATTGGTATCCCTGAAGCAAATTGATGAAGTACTACCTTGGTGTTATCTCTGCATGAAGCTGAATGTCTGTGTTCCAGAGCTGGGCAGGATGGAACTCCTCAGGAAGTTGAGGAGTCATGTCCATTTTGACTGTGGGGTTGGAGAGAACACAGGTATAAGATCTTAATTTGATCAATATTGTACCAGCAGTGGTTTACATAACTCTGTAGGTGGAGAGAGCTTACCTTGTACGTTTGCAGCAGCCACAGCAGCAGTGTAGAAACTGAGTTCCATGGGAACCCCAACAGCTGTAGGGAAGATGCGACGTACCTCTGCAGCCAACAGGGGCTTAGCGTACTGGAAGGAGACTCCAGACAACAGTTCCTTCAGAGCCTCTCTTCCAAGTGCACGTGCAGAAGGTCCGGTAGCCAGCTAGAGGAAATCAAAGATCATACCATAAATATAATGGAACATTTGATTTTAAAGAATGGGCTCCATGTTTTTAATTGTTTTTCAAAGTTGTCATGCGTACCTGTATGGCCTGTTCAACCATTTCCCTGTCAATGTGAGCGAAAGCAATTTCCTGTCCAAAGAATTTCATGTACATGGAAGAAAGTGGCTTGTTTGTGGGCATAGATTTCAGGTCAGACAGCTGTGGATGGAGGAGCAGAGTATATTTTCATAACCTCCAACACTTCATTTGAACTCATTCGTTTTTAAACAACTCTTTAAAGTATTTTCAACATAGCCCTTTTACTCACCGCCTTAATGACACGTTTCATCTTAGTGATCCTGTCAGCGTTATCAGCGATATTGGGCATCTTCATTAGAGCCTCCTGGATTCCCTCTGTTCTTACTCCGACCTGAAGGAGAAGATGGTGACTCAGTAAAACATAGAAAACAAGGTCATTTATTTCCATTAGTATTAAAAGAACAGCTCGTACCTCCAGGACATCAGCGGCTGCTCCAGCAATGTATGTTCTTGCCTTGGCTACCACAGCTCTGGGTAATAAAGTGGCAGCATCGTTGATGTAGAAAGCACAGGCAGCAGCACCCACCATCAGAGGAGCTTATGAAGGAAACCCAAATGTATATTGATAAGATATCATGAACAATAATGAATGCTGTACGTTTACGATAAGTAAAAACAAGTTCCCCAACAAGACTCTCACAGTTATAGAAGTCCAGATGGATGGCCTTGCTCATGGTGTAGCTCAACCTATCGAATTTAGGACTGAGGATCTTGACAGCAACATTGGCTGCTGCAGCACTGAAATAGGAGAGATGTGTTAAATAGTTCAGTAAGTCAGATGTAAGACAGTGTAGTCCAAAGAAACCCATGAAGCAACTTATCCTTACACTGGAGCAAATTCAGGGGCGGTGCTCCTGGTCAGGGATTTCATGTAAGAGTACACGAAGCTGGCCACTTGCAGATTGGTCTCTTTCTGCACTGCATCGGCAAGGCTAATCACGAGGCCCATTGGAGGCCTGGTCTCCCACAGCACAACACTAGCAACCATGCGGATCTCTGGGTGGAGAGTCCTGTCCATGAACAGCTGCACAGCCACTTCCTGAATCTAAATTCACAGAAATGACATTGAAAGAAATCCTTTATATATTAAACATGTTTATGGTGTCATCCATAGTCAACCTGCTAGGTCAAAGGTCCTTACCATTCTAGGCTCTCTCTTGGCAATGTTCCTCAGGGCCAGGATGGCATCAACCTGAACTCTCATAGGCAGAGAAGCAGCAGCAGATCCAAATCCAGGCAACATTTTTGTGATGGGTTTAACACTAGATGGGTGGGCAGCATTACCCAGGACTTTGAGAGCAACAACGAGTTCTTTGATATCCCCCTTTGCAAGCGCCTCAATAGCATGGTCATGGATGGGCTGTTGAGGGGAAAAAAAACATGAAGTGGTTCATTCTCCAGAATAAAGAACAGAAACACTGCCTAAGGAAGACATATTCACGTTACCTTCACAAGTTCTGAAGGGCAGTTGGCGTGTACAGCACAGTACTTGAAAACCATGGTACCATAACCGAGCATGGCAATTTCACGAAGAACTGCGTTTTGTTGAATCACATTGTGGAACGCCAGTTCCTAGAAGAGAGAAGTAATGTTGCGGTCTGGTTTTCTAATTTCCATAAGAGTACTTCATGTTGACTGTAAGTTTTACCAACCTCTACAAGCTTGACACTGTCCAGATCAGCTGTCACCATGTGGACAGCAGCCATCAGAGCCTGAGCTGCCTCAGGAACAGTGATGTCTCCAGCAATAAGCTTCTCCTTGATGAACCTAACAGTGACTTGACTTCCAATTGCTGGGATGGCACTCAGGATCCAGTGTCTGAAGAAAGGTTAAACATGCATTATAGTGACACTACTTCTCTTCCTGTGAGAATAATGTTTTCGTATGATGTCATCACACACCTGAAAGCAGGATTAGCTTTGTACTGAGTCCAGATGGCCTCAATATTCTCCATTCTAGCTGCACGGAGAAGCTGGATGAGCTCCACAAACTTCAGAGGGGAATCGTCATGAACCTTCACCTCATTGTGGGTAACTAGATGGTTCAGAACCTCAACAATCTATTAAGAAAAAGACAAAGTATTTAGGATTTGAGGAACCATTTGTGATACTTTTTAACTGTTGAATAAGGATTTAAACCCACAATACCTGAGCTTCTGCATTGCTGATCCTGAGGAGCTGAATGGGCATCTGCTGAAGCTCAGTGGCAAACTCATATTGCAGAGATCCACGGGAAATGTATTCGGCTCCAATGGGTTTCAATACGTCCTTCTGAATCTCTTGGAATGACAACCTTTGTCTATGAAAAGGATATTCATTTATTGTAGATTGCTCTGCATGCTGAATACACTGTCATTGTATCAATTCAAATAGATCTCCAGATGTTTCTCAGATACAAGTTATTAGACAGCATACTTTGCTTCCATATGGGCAGCTCCGGTCATCTCGTTGAATGGAGTGAACTGATGGACCTCAGTAACAGTGGCTACCATGATCAGAGCACCATTAGCAGATGGCTTCATGACGTAGTTGTAGGCTGCTGCTCCTCTCAGGTTCTTCCTAGACTATAAAGATAAAACGTAATGTTGCACAAAATGTCAGATGTTCATACTGATACCTATCAAAAAACAAATGCATGTGATAAAACTGTTACTTACATTATGAGAATCTGTCCAAGTCTCGGTGTAAGCCAACCCAAAGTCCTTCATGACTCTCTCCTGACATTGATTCAGATCCTTGGTCTTGGTCAAATAAATGCGGTCCGCCTTGTCGTCCTCATTGATGACATAGCTGGTCTTGCAGACTCCCTGAGCTCCAGCCTGGTGAACATACAACACAGCATGGTTGGTCTTAGAGTTAGTAGCATTAGGCTAAAGCTAACCCTGTCAATTTAGCTTTAAGATAGAAGTCTGACCTCCTGCATCTCATAGATGTTCTGTGTCTTCTTGATGTTCATCTGAAGGATGTTCAGGATACCTCTGTGGACATTCAACGCCGTAGCAGAGACACCAGCAGGGGCAAAGATTTTACCCACAACTCCATTGGCATACTCAAACTTGATGGGAGTCTGGAGCTGAGCAGCCAGAGCCGAAGTGAGCTTGGCAGCAGGATTGAAAGAATCCCTGGGCCAGACACCACTGTACTCTGAAAGCTCTGCGTCCGCAAGCTGCGAGAAAGCAATCAAAAGGTACATTTAATGAAAAGAAGATGAACTTCTGACTCTTGGGTATTGACATGTGAATGTGCAACCTGTACCTTCAGCAGGTAGGTATTCTGGGTAACTGCACTGATGAGAACTTTGCTGCTGATTTTGATTCCTGCTCTAGCCAGACCTTCTTCAGGCAGACCTCCCAGGAGCACTGCCTCATACTTGTACACATAAGTATTGCTGGAGGCAAACTCAGGATCTGCAATGAACAATTATGTGAATATTTTAAGTTATCGGTACATTCATATTTAAATTAAATGAATGAATAAACAATGATTAGATTGCTTTTACTTACTGAAGTTGTTCTGTTGACATGCTGAAATGTTTAAGAGAACACATTACTTTTTAGACAACAGAAAATGATTGCAGTAAATGATCATGTAAAAATACCAACTTAGACTTACCCACAAGGGCTAGAGTCAGGGCAAGCACAATCGTTCTCATGTTCGACGGAATGTAACTAAAAACTGTCTCAGACCTCCTTTTAAAGGAAATTTCTGCTGACAGCACAAAATATATCATTAACCAAGTGCACTGTATTACAATGTTGACCTCTTATCAGACCATTAAAACACACTTTCATACTATCAGATCAATGTGATTGCCAATGTTCCACACTAAGTTAGGTTAACCCGGCCTTTCTCAGGTTTGCTTTTTTAGGAACAGTTCAATGTCCAAGTACTGTATTTGTTTGTCCTTTTCTCCAATGTATTTCTCTTTGGTGTCTGGGAATAATGATCATTTATCATGTATTTCAAACCACAATAGATTCACGGTCATTATCACATCTTAACATACTGTCTTTAGTTTCATCATCAACACTGTGGAGCACTTTTCCAATGAGCTTTTCTTTCCATAACAATGTAACCATCATTTACATCCTGCTGTTTATGTTGGGTAGTTTTTTTTATTTATTCTCAATGCTTTATCTTTTCTATAAACAAGTGTCTAAAATGATTCTTCATAATATACCTGTACACATCTTAACATTATTTGTTTTGACATTATAACATTATAAGTTTGATCGTAGAGAAACACAGTTCTGATGCCGACGTTTTGGTCTATTTTGGCACATTTCAATCTGTCGCTGTAGGTCACTTTGCTCTCACTTAATCACCTTGAACTTGAATTTGGTTACAATTCAAGCTGAAAATGCCACGTACTGTGTACCACTGAATGACATTTTGATTTGAAAATGTCATCACTGAAGCATCTCTGTCATTATCCTCATAATGTCACAACAGTTACAGCTCTCACCCAAACTACACTTGATCACAGTGACCCCACAAAATAAAGAAGCTCTGTGTTGTTGAGAACATTTATGTTTTAATTTAGCTGATGCTAAAGAGTGGTGAGTTAAACTGTATTCATGTCATTAAGAAATCAAGCAAGTGTACAGTTATACAATCCACAGTGTGTAACTTGTAGTTTTCCATTTCCAAATTCATCTGTTTGTATTACACCAATGGTGTCAAATTCATGTCATTTAAGGCCCAAAGGGTGCAGGTTTTCATGTCGGTACACCAACGAGTTTCTCTACTACTACTGTGTATCACATCTCAAAAGATACAGGTTTATTTCGTATAACTCCACAATTGGTATATGTAAAACATGTAGAATACGGTCTGGGCCAAAGCTGGTTCTGAATGAGGTAACCGTTAAGAAATGGTTCAGTGAAAACCTCTACTGCATAAATAGTTGCACTGTTAAACAAGATCTTTGTGAAGAAGTTTGATAATATGTCACTGTACAAACAAATCGGTGAAGACCCTCATTCACCTAGGAGTGTTCCAGCGTATAAAATGTTTCAGGAAGTCATCTGGACACTTTTTGACACCCAACCAGGAGGATTGAGGTAAAAATAAAAATCCTGCTTGAAACCATTAGTACTCTGTGCAAAAAGATACGCTCACATTTAAAATGACAGGATCCTTAGCACTATGACTGAGTGTGTTGTGGACATATGCTACCCCTTATGAATACAATAACAAATCCATGATTTGAGCAGGACTGCAGAAGAGATAGTATAGTGTTACCCCTGCAGTGATCTTTATATCAGTATATTTTACTTGTCAGAAGTAGTCACCTGGACACTGTTTCTAAAGTCAATATGTTTTATCCCATCTGGTAGTCATTCTCAATCAGAGAAAATGGTCTGAGAACTCAGATATTTATGTCACTCAGGGAGTCTAAACGTTTTGATTTTTAAAAGTCAGGCACAGCCAACTACCAGTAGGGGGCAGACAAGATCCTGAACATGTCCAGTACTTAATGTTCCAAAGCATGTGTTTCAGTTTGAGGCACTCAGAAAACTGTTACAGGACCATATTCAGGTTCATATTCAAGGACTGAATATACAATATTCACTTAGTTTTCTGTTGCAAGAATTGAGTGAAAGTGTCTTATAGCTTTTAGGATCAACTTTCTGATCTCATCTGCGTGCTGACTTGAACATATGACCCACAGCAGTTGGCATAGAAACGAAACTCCTCCTCTGTGACAAGCTCACTGATGGTAGAGTTGCAGGTATATCTAGTAGAGTTGCAGGTATATCTAGTAGAGTTGCAGGTATATCCAGTAGAGTTGCAGGTATATCTAGTAGAGTTGCAGGTATATCTAGTAGAGTTGCAGGTATATCTAGTAGAGTTGCAGGTATATCTAGTAGAGTTGCAGGTATATCTAGTAGAGTTGCAGGTATATCTAGTAGAGTTGCAGGTATATCTAGTAGAGTTGCAGGTATATCTAGTAGAGTTGCAGGTATATCTAGTAGAGTTGCAGGTATATCTAGTAGAGTCGCAGGTATATCTAGAAGAGTTGCAGGTATATCTAGTAGAGTTGCAGGTATATCCAGTAGAGTTGCAGGTATATCCAGTAGAGTTGCAGGTATATCTAGAAGAGTTGCAGGTATATCTAGTAGAGTTGCAGGTATATCCAGTAGAGTTGCAGGTATATCCAGTAGAGTTGCAGGTATATCTAGAAGAGTTGCAGGTATATCTAGTAGAGTTGCAGGTATATCCAGTAGAGTTGCAGGTATATCTAGTAGAGTTGCAGGTATATCTAGTAGAGTTGCAGGTATATCTAGTAGAGTTGCAGGTATATCCAGTAGAGTTGCAGGTATATCCAGTAGAGTCGCAGGTATATCTAGTAGAGTTGCAGGTATATCTAGTAGAGTTGCAGGTATATCTAGTAGAGTTGCAGGTATATCTAGTAGAGTTGCAGGTATATCTAGTAGAGTTGCAGGTATATCCAGTAGAGTTGCAGGTATATCTAGTAGAGTTGCAGGTATATCTAGTAGAGTTGCAGGTATATCTAGTAGAGTTGCAGGTATATCTAGTAGAGTTGCAGGTATATCTAGTAGAGTTGCAGGTATATCTAGTAGAGTCGCAGGTATATCTAGTAGAGTTGCAGGTATAACTAGTAGAGTTGCAGGTATATCTAGTAGAGTTGCAGGTATATCTAGTAGAGTTGCAGGTATATCTAGTAGAGTCGCAGGTATATCTAGTAGAGTCGCAGGTATATCTAGTAGAGTTGCAGGTATAACTAGTAGAGTTGCAGGTATATCTAGTAGAGTTGCAGGTATATCTAGTAGAGTTGCAGGTATATCTAGTAGAGTCGCAGGTATATCTAGTAGAGTCGCAGGTATATCTAGTAGAGTCGCAGGTATATCTAGTAGAGTCGCAGGTATATCTAGTAGAGTTGCAGGTATATCCAGTAGAGTTGCAGGTATATCTAGTAGAGTTGCAGGTATATCCAGTAGAGTTGCAGGTATATCTAGTAGAGTTGCAGGTATATCTAGTAGAGTTGCAGGTATATCTAGTAGAGTTGCAGGTATATCTAGTAGAGTTGCAGGTATATCCAGTAGAGTTGCAGGTATATCTAGTAGAGTTGCAGGTATATCTAGTAGAGTTGCAGGTATATCTAGTATAGTTGCAGGTATATCTAGTAGAGTTGCAGGTATATCTAGTAGAGTTGCAGGTATATCTAGTAGAGTCACAGGTATATCTAGTATAGTTGCAGGTATATCTAGTAGAGTTGCAGGTATATCTAGTAGAGTTGCAGGTATATCTAGTAGAGTCGCAGGTATATCTAGTAGAGTTGCAGGTATATCTAGTAGAGTTGCAGGTATATCTAGTAGAGTTGCAGGTATATCTAGTAGAGTTGCAGGTATATCTAGTAGAGTCGCAGGTATATCTAGTAGAGTTGCAGGTATATCCAGTAGAGTTGCAGGTATATCTAGTAGAGTTGCAGGTATATCCAGTAGAGTTGCAGGTATATCCAGTAGAGTTGCAGGTATATCCAGTAGAGTTGCAGGTATATCCAGTAGAGTTGCAGGTATATCCAGTAGAGTTGCAGGTATATCCAGTAGAGTTGCAGGTATATCTAGAAGAGTTGCAGGTATATCTAGAAGAGTTGCAGGTATATCTAGTAGAGTTGCAGGTATATCCAGTAGAGTTGCAGGTATATCCAGTAGAGTTGCAGGTATATCTAGTAGAGTTGCAGGTATATCTAGTAGAGTTGCAGGTATATCTAGTAGAGTTGCAGGTATATCCAGTAGAGTTGCAGGTATATCCAGTAGAGTCGCAGGTATATCTAGTAGAGTTGCAGGTATATCTAGTAGAGTTGCAGGTATATCTAGTAGAGTTGCAGGTATATCTAGTAGAGTTGCAGGTATATCTAGTAGAGTTGCAGGTATATCTAGTAGAGTCGCAGGTATATCTAGTAGAGTCGCAGGTATATCTAGTAGAGTCGCAGGTATATCTAGTAGAGTTGCAGGTATATCTAGTAGAGTTGCAGGTATATCTAGTAGAGTCGCAGGTATATCTAGTAGAGTCGCAGGTATATCTAGTAGAGTTGCAGGTATATCTAGTAGAGTCGCAGGTATATCTAGTAGAGTCGCAGGTATATCTAGTAGAGTCGCAGGTATATCTAGTAGAGTTGCAGGTATATCTAGTAGAGTTGCGGTGAGGTGGATTTTTTCATGCACAGTTCTGCACTTGCAGCATGTTCTGTGTTCTGCACTTGCAGCATGTTCTGTGTTCTGCACTTGCAGCATGTTCTGTGTTCTGCACTTGCAGCATGGTCTGTGTTCTGCACTTGCAGCATGGTCTGTGTTCTGCACTTGCAGCATGGTCTGTGTTCTGCACTTGCAGCATGGTCTGTGTTCTGCACTTGCAGCATGTTCTGTGTTCTGCACTTGCAGCATGGTCTGTGTTCTGCACTTGCAGCATGGTCTGTGTTCTGCACTTGCAGCATGGTCTGTGTTCTGCACTTGCAGCATGTTCTGTGTTCTGCACTTGCAGCATGTTCTGTGTTCTGCACTTGCAGCATGGTCTGTGTTCTGCACTTGCAGCATGGTCTGTGTTCTGCACTTGCAGCATGGTCTGTGTTCTGCACTTGCAGCATGGTCTGTGTTCTGCACTTGCAGCATGTTCTGTGTTCTGCACTTGTAGCATGGTCTGTGTTCTGCACTTGTAGCATGGTCTGTGTTCTGCACTTGCAGCATGGTCTGTGTTCTGCACTTGCAGCATGTTCTGTGTTCTGCACTTGCAGCATGTTCTGTGTTCTGCACTTGTAGCATGGTCTGTGTTCTGCACTTGCAGCATGTTCTGTGTTCTGCACTTGCAGCATGTTCTGTGTTCTGCACTTGCAGCATGTTCTGTGTTCTGCACTTGTAGCATGTTCTGTGTTCTGCACTTGTAGCATGGTCTGTGTTCTGCACTTGCAGCATGTTCTGTGTTCTGCACTTGCAGCATGTTCTGTGTTCTGCACTTGCAGCATGTTCTGTGTTCTGCACTTGCAGCATGTTCTGTGTTCTGCACTTGTAGCATGGTCTGTGTTCTGCACTTGCAGCATGGTCTGTGTTCTGCACTTGCAGCATGGTCTGTGTTCTGCACTTGCAGCATGTTCTGTGTTCTGCACTTGCAGCATGTTCTGTGTTCTGCACTTGTAGCATGTTCTGTGTTCTGCACTTGTAGCATGGTCTGTGTTCTGCACTTGCAGCATGTTCTGTGTTCTGCACTTGCAGCATGTTCTGTGTTCTGCACTTGCAGCATGTTCTGTGTTCTGCACTTGTAGCATGTTCTGTGTTCTGCACTTGTAGCATGGTCTGTGTTCTGCACTTGCAGCATGGTCTGTGTTCTGCACTTGCAGCATGTTCTGTGTTCTGCACTTGCAGCATGTTCTGTGTTCTGCACTTGCAGCATGTTCTGTGTTCTGCACTTGCAGCATGTTCTGTGTTCTGCACTTGTAGCATGTTCTGTGTTCTGCACTTGTAGCATGTTCTGTGTTCTGCACTTGCAGCATGGTCTTAAACCACATCCTTCCCTCTGCTGCTGCTGTCTGCTGCCCCCCCCCCCCCTCTCCACACTCCACAGTTTACTTTTACCCCTCCATGTGTAACAAGAAGTAAATATCCATGTACTGTTCAGACATTTACACACACAAAACTTTGAGTAACATATTTTCCAAATATCCCCCCCCCCACACACACATCCTTTAGAAATTCTAGAACTATGAACACAAGCAAATTTGAATGAACTTTAAGCCAAACGTTTTTATTCCAGTAGTGAATCCAATACTACAAAAATGAAAATGTTGTGATGGTAAAGAATATGAATGATTGAAAATACAAAAATGTTTTACAGTATTGTAAATTGTATGTATAGAAAGCTTTTTAGTTTTTGATACATACAGTTAATTAAGTTAATTAACCCTTATGCAACTTACGCCCCACATTTAACAGTGAAATAAAGCAGGTCAATTAACCTTTTGCCCTGTTGGCCACTGAAATGTGCCATCAAAGATTTAGTTTTGTCTGAGTTCAATCAAGCACATACAGTCTAAATGTCTCAGTGTGGGTGTGTGAAAAGCATTTAAGGTCATTTCCGCACTAGAACATTTACATTTTGTTGGACATTTCCCTCACAAAAAGGACAGAAAATAAAAAAAACAGATTCAGGCTGCGTACAGCAGACATACGTTGCCGTAGTATAATCCCATGTTACAAGTTTGGGTGGTTATCTGGTCTTTAGTTTGCATTTAAATGTATTCATTTAGCACAAGCTTTTATCCAAAGCGACTTCCAAGAGAGAGCTTACATCAAGATCATAACAACAAGATAGTCACAAAACAGGTTGTCTGATTATGAAACACGGTGCGAAACCAAACAAGTGTCAAAGGGAAGAACCACAAGAGCAATCGTGCTATAGTGCACCTGTAGGAAAGCAAGTAATAATAATAATGTACTCACTGTGAGTACACAACTTCCAAATCTGGTTAGAACGGGTCAAAAAGAGCAACAAGGCCCTCAGTTATAGTAATTGGGAAAACTAACATCGGGTCCAGCTGTCATTCCTTAGCACCGTTGTACTTCCGGAACAAGTGTGTCTTGTTATCTTGCTTTCCAGTGGAACTCTGTGGCAGTGACAAAGAACACACTGGTTAGAGCGAACAATAGGTTTAGTTTCATTATCAAAACATTTCAAACCTTTATTTCCTGCCAGAAGTGTCGTGAATCATTACATGTTTAGGATCTGCTCACCTGAAACTTCCACACGAAGACCATGATGAAGATCCCATAGAAGAGGCTCTTCACAATGAAGAAAGAATATGCAAGTACAGCAGTGTGTCTGCTTGCCACATAACGCTCTGGAAAATAAAGAAACTCTCATTGTATGACTGATTTCAACTTTTCAAAATGGCCTTTCTGAACATACACTATATTTATAACTGGAAAAATGCATTAGACGCACACAGCACTACTCATCTTTACATAATCTTTTCAAATACGTAATTAATGTACCCATTCCATTTTGTACCTATGTTATTTGTACTTCCATGTTATTTGCATCATTTGTATCATTTGTATTATTTGTTATTTGTATCATATTTGTAGTGTATTTTACATTGTATTTATTTTTATCAGTAGGCCACATACTGTATATGTACTGTTTGCTAATTTCTGCCACAGTGAATTCTATATTTGTTAATCTTGCATAGCGAATAAACCCCCATTCTGATTCTGATTCTGAAATGCTAAGATAATACTAATAGAACAAATTCACATAACATTTGATCTACCTTTGATTCTGTCTGTTTTGAATACGTCTGCTGTGAATTCAAGATCCGTAGTCCCGTTGAAGAGATGGACAATGCAGCTAAACCTGAAGGAATGTGTGTACCACTCCTTAGCAGACACTCTCAGCCTGCTGGTGATGCTGTATGTGTTTGTGTTGTCTTCCTGAACTGCTGAGCTGTCCGTCCCCACTCCTTCAGTTCTGTCCACTCCGTCGATCTTCCACAGCACGGTGACGTGGTCAGGGTAGAAGCTGGTGGCTGCACACAGTAACGTCTTCTTCTTCTGGTCCATCTTGTCTTTGCACTCAGCATCAGAGGGTGGCAGAACAGCGACTCTGGGGGGAGTCAGCTCACGTTCTGTAAAGAGAATATTACCACTGATGAATCCTTCTTGTGTTGTGAGAGGGTGGTAAGTTCTGGGTGAATGAACACAGCACTCACAACTACAACAAAGTATTGCTGCCTAAAATTATTCATGACACAATACATGCAGTTAAATAAACACAGTTATTTTCATGTATATGTAATAGATTAAGGGAAATTTGTCATCCACCTGGTCATTACACCAAAGTATGCTTGGTCATTGGTCATCCTAGTTCAGTGAGCCAACAACTTCATCAAACACATGCCTATTAAATAATGATACTATTGGGCATAAAGTCCACAACATGTTCAGTCTAATAGGCTAAATGTTGCTTACAGTAGAAAACAAGGACATTTGATGTGAATCACCTACCAACAACAGTCATTATTGTGCTTAAACCAAAATAAGCTTAATAGTTAGCACAGTTCACAAGCATCATATTAAAGTTTACAAATATCTACAATGATATTCAAATCTAAAATAATGTTATAGGATTTGCAAACTTCCTAAATACGAATGGTCTATTTTGATTCTAGTGGCCACCATTGAAGATACAAATAATATTTTAATAGACATCTTCTGATTCTAAATTCTTAGTTTTGTGCTGTTTCAGACCATTGATTGGAATGTGACATCAAACAGGAACAGAAATATTCAGATATTTACCTAAAACAGTTAGTTTGGTTCCGTTTCCAAAGTATGCTGGCTGATTGTTCACAGTGGTTTCATGTTGACACATTTGTGTTTTTCTCACAACATGTTCTGTTCTTTAAATATATACTAGTTCAGCTTTTGACAACTTTTGAGATAAACATAGGACAAGTTAAACTTACCCAAAACAATGAGTTTGGGTCCAATTCGCCAAGAAAGCTTAACATTAATAGCTGTACTGTCCCCCCAAAAGTTTTTTCATTTCAGAGCACATCGCATCCTGATTCTCAGAAAGTTTATGGTTTAACTTAGTTTCCTATCAACAGTAATGTTGAGAGACAGATTGAAAACCAACAGCCCTATGTAACAGAGTTCATGTCACACACCCCTGTTGTACTTGCAGTTCTGTCCACTATGTGATGACCTGATGTTTTTGTACAGCTGCTCAGTAGAGTTGAATCACTGTGGCTCCCTGTTCCCACAGTGCTAAACTGTCACACAAAAAGCACCAAATCTCTTTGGCAGCAGTTAAACTCAACACCCCCCCCCCTACACACACACACACACACCCACACTCCTTCATATCTAACCCTCAATCTCTCTGTATCTCTCTCAAAGAGAACAGACCTTGTTTTCCTTTAAGCTTCTGTAACCATGGAGATGACAACACTGTCACTCTCGCCCTGCCCAAAGTGTTACATCAAATCAGCAAAAGTTTGATTACCCATAAAGGATTTCATGGTAATACTTTGAGTGATGTTTCACATTTTAAAATGCAAATAAATAACAGTTGTTTGATATGAATCCATCACTTGTGTCACAATGGTTGTTACCTCAGACCTCAGATGGGTCTCAAGTTGGAAAATCACTTTCACATTTTACAAATGATGGCACAGGTTGTTCTGTAGGTGTACAAAGTAAAGGACCCAATTCAAACCTTTACAAACACCAAACCTCCATAGTTCAGGGAAACTAGAGAGTAGAGACAACCTGACTCCTTGTTTAGCTATAAGAACGTTAAGTTTGAAATCTTTGAATTTTTATATTTTGATATTGTCCTAGTTCAAAAACAGTGCTGGTCCAACTCTCTAACTGACATCTGTTCTGCTCATTAGTGTTATGCTTGTGTGTAGAACATGCCTTGCACTCTTTGCCAGCTTCATGTACTGGTAATTTGATTCTGTCTGTAAAACTCATTTCACATTTTCTTTGATTGTCTTCTATACTCTGTGTGTTCTGTACAACAATTCAACAACATTTGAATTGTACAAATTCAAGTTAATGAAACCATGATGAGGTTGAGAAACCAATCGCATTTTACCAGAGATGATACTGTGCACCTGATCACGTCTATTCGCTACACATTTCAAGCAGTCGTTGTGTGCAAAAGACAACAATTTAAATATTTTAATTGACCTAAATTAAAGTATAAACAAAACTAAATAATTTGTTTGAATAGATTTATGGGTTGCACAGTGGCAGTGTGGTTAGCGCTCTTGCCTCCCAATAAGATAATGGGTTCGATTCTCAGGCATCTGCATGTCCTCCATGTGTTACTGTGGGTTCTCTCTGGGTGGAGTCTGCATGTCCTCCCTGTGTTACTGTGGGTTCTCTCTGGGTGGAGTCTGCATGTCCTCCCTGTGTTACTGTGGGTTCTCTCTGGGTGGAGTCTGCATGTCCTCCCTGTGTTACTGTGGGTTCTCTCTGGGTGGAGTCTGCATGTCCTCCCTGTGTTACTGTGGGTTCTCTCTGGGTGGAGTCTGCATGTCCTCCCTGTGTTACTGTGGGTTCTCTCTGGGTGGAGTCTGCATGTCCTCCCTGTGTTACTGTGGGTTCTCTCTGGGTGGAGTCTGCATGTCCTCCCTGTGTTACTGTGGGTTCTCTCTGGGTGGAGTCTGCATGTCCTCCCTGTGTTACTGTGGGTTCTCTCTGGGTGGAGTCTGCATGTCCTCCCTGTGTTACTGTGGGTTCTCTCTGGGTGGAGTCTGCATGTCCTCCCTGTGTTACTGTGGGTTCTCTCTGGGTGGAGTCTGCATGTCCTCCCTGTGTTACTGTGGGTTCTCTCTGGGTGGAGTCTGCATGTCCTCCCTGTGTTACTGTGGGTTCTCTCTGGGTGGAGTCTGCATGTCCTCCCTGTGTTACTATGGGTTCTCTCTGGGTGGAGTCTGCATGTTCTCCCTGTGTTACTGTGGGTTCTCTCTGGGTGGAGTCTGCATGTCCTCCCTGTGTTACTGTGGGTTCTCTCTGGGTGGAGTCTGCATGTCCTCCCTGTGTTACTGTGGGTTCTCTCTGGGTGGTGTCTGCATGTCCTCCCTGTGTTACTGTGGGTTCTCTCTGGGTGGAGTCTGCATGTCCTCCCTGTGTTACTGTGGGTTCTCTCTGGGTGGTGTCTGCATGTCCTCCCTGTGTTACTGTGGGTTCTCTCTGGGTGGAGTCTGCATGTTCTCCCTGTGTTACTGTGGGTTCTCTCTGGGTGGAGTCTGCATGTCCTCCCTGTGTTACTGTGGGTTCTCTCTGGGTGGAGTCTGCATGTCCTCCCTGTGTTACTGTGGGTTCTCTCTGGGTGGAGTCTGCATGTCCTCCCTGTGTTACTGTGGGTTCTCTCTGGGTGGAGTCTGCATGTCCTCCCTGTGTTACTGTGGGTTCTCTCTGGGTGGAGTCTGCATGTCCTCCCTGTGTTACTGTGGGTTCTCTCTGGGTGGTGTCTGCATGTCCTCCCTGTGTTACTGTGGGTTCTCTCTGGGTGGAGTCTGCATGTCCTCCCTGTGTTACTGTGGGTTCTCTCTGGGTGGAGTCTGCATGTCCTCCCTGTGTTACTGTGGGTTCTCTCTGGGTGGAGTCTGCATGTCCTCCCTGTGTTACTGTGGGGTCTCTCTGGGTGGAGTCTGCATGTCCTCCCTGTGTTACTGTGGGGTCTCTCTGGGTGGAGTCTGCATGTCCTCCCTGTGTTACTGTGGGTTCTCTCTGGGTGGAGTCTGCATGTCCTCCCTGTGTTACTGTGGGTTCTCTCTGGGTGGAGTCTGCATGTCCTCCCTGTGTTACTGTGGGTTCTCTCTGGGTGGAGTCTGCATATCCTCCCTGTGTTACTGTGGGTTCTCCAGCTTCCTCCCACTGTCCAAAGTCATGCATGTGGTGGGGAGTCAGGTGGCTCAGCAGGTTAAGGCGTTGGCCCCATGATCGGAAGGTTGTGCGTTCGATTCCCGGCTGTGGCTGTGTGATGTTGTGTCCATGGGCCAGGCACTTCACCCTACCTGTCTCAGGGGGAATGTCCCTGTACTTGCTGTAGGTTTTGGATAAAAGTGTAGCTAAAAAAATATTTATATTTATTTATCTGGTAGGTTAAATTTAAACTCTAAATTGTCAGTAGTGAGAGTGAGTGGTTCCATGTGTCTCTGTGTTAACCCTGTGGTTAACTAGTCCTAGTTCAGGATGTACCCCGCCTTAGACCCAAAGTCACTGGTATTAGCTCTGTCACCTCCTAATGGGAACAAGCAGTAGAAGATGAGATGAGCAACAACAATTTCCACCTCCTGGAGGACAAATAAAGGTTCATCTAATCTAAAATCAAGAAATCCACACAATCAGCCTTTGTCCCAAACATTATGGAGGGACCTGTATCACTAAAGAAATCTCAAACCTTTCTCTCTCCCTATTCTTCTCTCTCTCTCACTCACTCACTCCCTCTCTCTCTTTCCCTCTCCCTATCTTTCTCTCTCTTTCCCTCTCCCTATCTTTCTCTCCCTCTCTCTTTCACTCTCCCTATCTCTCTCTCTCTCTCCCTATCTTTCTCTCCCACCTTCCCTTTTTAGTCCATGTGTTCACCTTAGGAGAACAGAAGATTCAAATGAACTAGGATCTGATCTGCATGTTGCTGGGTAACCCCCTTTCCCAGTTGACTATCACAGAGGAAACAGAGGATGTCACATGACTTTGGCTGGTGGTTGCTGCAGCTGGTAAACCATCTTTAGCTCCACGGTGCAGCCCTGGTAGCACAGACGTACACCGCCGTGTCTCGGGCTGAAAGGTTCTGGATGTGCAGCGTGAGCACAGCAGCGGAGGGCCGCTTGACTCTGTAGCCTGTCTCAAAGCCTCTCTCCTGTTCTTCGTAGTTAACATGGTAGGAGTATGCCATGAGCCTGAGACTCCCAGGGGCCTCCTGCTTGTACAGGTACATGTTGTCCTGGACCGTACCGTGTTGCTCACACCTCAGGTTAAAGGTCAAGCCACGGGGGAGGATAGCACGCTGGGGAGTCTGGGAGATTTTGACATCTTGACATCTGGCTGAGTAAGCGAGAGAAAGATAGAGAGAGGGCAAGAGAGAGAGAGAGAGAGAGAGAGAGAGAGAGATGGAGGATGAGTGAAATGGTGCAGGATTTCAAAAGACAAACTTGGTGGCAAATGACTTAATGAGAAAACAGTTGCAAATATTTTTTAAAAGGTCATGAAAATAACAAATTGTGATAGGATATTAGAGACATGAAAGCATGTGACTCAAAACACAAAATAAAACGAAAATACATAACCTAGAAACATGGACTGGTTGTTTGGTTGATACAACTATTTAACCCATCCTGAGGTAAATGCACCGATCACAATCTCTGATTGTGGCCCCTGTAGTTGGGCTCCCCAGTAGCATAACTATATCCAATAAGGGACACAGCCTGACTGTCTGAACTACCAGAGCAGAACCAGATGGCTGCTGTCATCATGACTACACTGAATATCTGCCCTGCTCCACCCTCTTCTAACTTTCTACAGAACCTGTGGGAAAGAAACTCCAAAATAGGGTAATAAGGATTAAATGTTCTTCATAAAAAGTGTAACATCAATATTATTAAGAACTGGAAAGTTCAGAGAGTGTACACTGCTGGAGAACTCTGCTCATATGTTGTGAAAGAGGCACAGCTTGCTCATGCAGCTGGGTAAGGAAACACTTCATTTCACTTCATTCATGGCCATTTCTTCAGATTACAATATCTGGGCTGTACCTGTCTATCTGGAGTGAAGCCCTACAGCACAGCTAGAGCTACAGTTCACTCTGGCTATTTTGTTTTCACATTTTCCCTCATCACGCCCATGAAGGCTGATAATGCCAGGTGGCAGAGTGTGTTGGCAGCTTCCCAAGGTTGGTTTTGCTACAGAGCAGCGCAGCTTGACTTCACCGTGTAGACTGGCAGCACAGAGATGAACCAACACATCCCTGCCTTGTTCCATCATTTCCACAGTGAGAGACCGTTCACTCCTCCTCATGGGGCTCCAGGCTCCACAGGGCTTCAAGCTGGGTTCGCAGCTCACAGACCCAGCTGTGAAAGCAGCCCTTAACACAGAACCTTCTCCCTAGTGTCTGTACCAGGACATGTAATCATCATCGATGTTGTTTTGGTGACAGTGCACTGCCACTGAATCTTCAGGCTGAATGCGGATGTACCTGAGACATTGAATTATGAGCACATTCTCACTAGGCTACAACCTGTAACAGCAGAGGTAGCGTAAACGGGAATCAAGTCAAGTCAGAGTTTAGACAACATTCGAGTAAAGAACTTTCTGTTCAATTAAAAAGTTTCAATTCACTTGGTCACTTAATACTTGGTATTGAGACATTGTAGAAAGGATCAATTTCAGAGGTAATCATTACAAAGATGGTTGATAGATTTTTTTGTTACCTGTGAACCAGAGCATGGAGACAGTAAAGGGGATGAAAGCGAAGACCATCTTGACTCAGACAACAGGAGACATGAGACAGAGAACAATCACTCAAAGAGGAGCAGAGGGTGGCAAGGAGGAAATGACATCATGAACCACAGCAGCAGTGAAATTCCCCACCTTTCGGCTAAGCAGGGCAACAACAGTGTCACCCAACTGAAACACCTTCCTACTTCCTAGTAACTAAAGATTCTACCTCACCAGTGGATCTGACTCACAACCAGGTGGTGATCTCCAAACTGACAAAATTGATATTCTTGTGAAAGAAATAATACATTACATAGTCGAACCATTTACCATCTGTAATCAATCCTTCTTATCTCCTCCTATCTTTCCTGATAAAAATGGCAAAAGTAATACCTTCATCTACTTCACCTACATCTTTAAAAGTGGAGCCAGGCATCAGTTTACCAATTATAGGCCAATCTCATTACTGCCACAATTTTCAAGGGTTCTAGACAAATTATTTGTAAAAAGACTTGATTGTTTCATAGAAAAGTACAATTTGTTAAGTGAGCAACAATATGGTTTTAGAGCAAACAGGTCGACTTCAATGGCTGTGATGGAACTGGTGGAGGAAATAGCAACTGCGTCTGAAAATAAAGATGATACGGTTGGTGTCTTCATAGATTTAAGCAAAGCCTTTGACACCATAAACCACACACTACTCCTGAACAAAATGGAGAGGTTTTGTGTTAGGGGTATAGCCCATGATTGGCTTAAAAGCTATCTATACAATAGAGAACAATACGTGTACATAAAAAATGTAAATTCGGAAAACTCCCAGAAAAACTCACTAGGGAGAAAAAATTGAAGAAACCTTGCACTTATTATGCACTCATTATACACTTAAATTATTGTATAATTTTCTCATACTTCCATACCTTAATTACTGTGTGGAAATATGGGGGAATAATTACAAAACAATTATACAACAAATTTTTCAGCTACAAAAGAAATCCATTAGAATGGTTAATTACGCTTATTACTATGAAACAACAAACGCTCTTTTTATTAAATAAAAAAATCTATATATATTTATAGATTTCTACTATCTTCATCTGTCGCTGTCTGGCACGTCATACTTAAAGTTGGGTTTGGCAAAATACGTGTTAAACTTCAGCCTAAATCTGTAAAATGTTTTCGTTCTTTATTAATATGCTTTATTTGTGTTTTGTTTTTTTTATGGACCGAAGAAAAAATAAACTAACTAACTAACTAACTAACTAGTACAGAAGTCCAATAACAAAACACGACTCAGGTTCCGATCGGGGGGGCGTTCTTCCCAATCACTGGTATTTCCCATGTGGGAGTTAAAGTCCCCCAGCAGACCAACAGAGTCCCCAGTAGGTGCACTGTTCAGTACCCCACCCAGGGACTCCAAGAAGGCCAGGTACTCTGCACTGCTGTTCGGCCCGTAGGCCCGTAGGTTGCCACAACAGTGAGAGATCAGTCCCCGGCTTGAAGGCGCAGGGACGCACCCCTCTCGTTCACCATGGTAAACTCCAACTTGTGGTGACTGAGCTGTGGAACCACACCAGAGAAATGTACGTGTCATTCTACTTTGCGACGAGGCCATCTTCATATTTTCTGTCACGTTCTAATTTTAGTACATGCATCCTGAAGCAGGCTCCGACTGTTCAACGTTATGCAAGTCACTGAACAAGGAAGTGACGTCATAACGGAAACATTTGCTTCACAAATGTATGTGTCACCCTACTTTGCTGTGCAAGGATGATATGCAACCAAAAACATTCAATATGTACTAGTTTCTGGGTGAAATGGGGAACTACCGCCATTTAGTGGTGGTTAACGGGATTTTTAAACTGATGCCACTGATATACTCAAATTAGAACGTGACAGAGAAGATTAACATGCGAATAACCTTTAGTGCGTAAAGCAAAGAAAGATGACACTGTGCACTATTAATAGTTCATGTAATCATGTTAATCAACAACTGCATCACAGACACTGTGCATAGCATAGTGTAAATGAATGCTGAGATACAGAAAATGCTGATAGTTTTGTACCAATTGGCTTTGTATAGATCCTCATTACAACAGCCAAATAACCTTTAATAAACCAACAGCAATAACACATGTACAAGCAGACAGCTCTAATAACATGGCAGGGATAGTGACTAACATCCATTAGATTTACAGTATAATCAGCCATTTAGCAGAGGCTGTTATCCAGAATTACTTATTGAAAGTACAGAGACATTCCCCCAAGGCAAGTAGGGTGAAGTGCTTTGCCAAAGGACACAATGTCATGCTGGCATGGCCTAGATTTGAACTGAGAACCTTCTGATTACCAGCACAACTCCTTAACCGCTAAGCCAACTGACCATGTGCATCTGGTCTCACCTGGACCTACTTGGCTTTGGTTTTCTGTTAATACTGATTTCCAGATGTAATAATAATAATAATACCTCATTTAGCAGAACCTTTAATCCTAAAAGATTTATAGTAAGTACAGGGAGATTCCCCTCTGAGGCAAGTAGGGTGAAGTGCCTTGCCCAAGGACACAACATCACATAGTCACAGCCGGGGTTCAAACTCACAACCTTCCGATCAAAAGGCCAACATCTTAACCCGCTGAGCCATCTGACTCCCCAAAACTCCGCAAAGCTTTACTGCAGCGTGTACTGTCACCGCACAATCTCAAATCTGCATTTAGGATTCACTTACATCAAATGGTCGTCTCCAGTGTTTAATAAGATTTGATGCCAGCTGATTAAGTTGTTACTACAAAGATAAGGTCAATGTTTAAGCATGTGGATGCATACATCATCAGTGTATGCTCGTGTTTTGAAGGTAGCATACTGAAGGCCTTTCCAAATAAATGTTTGGGAATACTGTATATGTCTGAAAAAATAACAATGGCAGCCACTAGGGAGCGGCAAAATGTTTCCCCCAATGTCTCGGTCTCTTTTGTTCAACAGGTCTATTCATATCAGTCCATGTTGGTTTTGTCTGTCATCCTTTACTTTGGGAAAAACTTTAATTCACACAACCTTCATTTCTATTATATATTTGTGTCCCTGTTTATTTACTTACCTTTCAACTATAAAAATACAACAATGTTAAATTGTGTGTATTTTAACATTCGTATATGTGCTGTGGCTGTGCATAGTGGTTTTGGTAGTAAGATAGTGGGGTGGGTGTTCATGTAATTCTGTGCATGTCCTCCCGCACAATGCTACAATAGACTCCGGCAGTGAGCAGTCACAGCGCTATTATAGCCCTAATCCTGCCACTATTATACCAGCCTGAGAGAGAGAGAGCCAGAGACACAGAGAGGAAGGCAGGCCTGAGGGTGAGGTCATCCCAAACAGCACACAGCCAGGGTCATCGCCCCTCTCTATAGAGGGACACAGAATGATAGATAGAGAGAGAGATGGAAGAGGCTATGGTGAAAAAAGAGTAAAAGAGAAACGGCACACAGGAGATGATAACATAGAAAGGTCCATATAGGATGGGATTATAAGGGGTTAAAAGCATGTGGAAAAACAAGTGAAAGAAACAAACCATCATAAAAATAATACGCAGAATTTGTGAAGAAGATGGTAAAAATATGTCGTTTATTTCATAGTAAACCACACTACAGTATGAGTTTAACCATAATAACGGCATTAATTATTGTAAATCATTCCATTATTTTGAAGTTGAATTGCTTTTAAATCTACCACAAAATAAATGTACACACTAAAGCAGTAAAATAAAATAATAAAAAAGGTACATAAATAAACAGTGAATAAATACTGTGAATAAATAAAGAAATTAATAAAACAGATGAAACAAGGAATTAACCTACATCCAGCTGGAATTGGATTTATTTGAACTATATTTAATGTAACCTCTGTAACATTAGACATAGGTCTCCATCTAAATGTTTTTGCATTTCACCCAAGTCCACAGTGACCAGCTCTGTGGTATACATTGCATTCCGGTTTTCACACGCTTATATAGTGTTAACACATTCCAAATGGAATGTTTAGGCTAAAAGACAACACACAGTCACACAAATCTGTCACATTTTCATTTTGTCTTTTTATAGGTTCGTTTGAACCATCCCTTTACAGTCCACAGTGATCAGCTCCATGTTTTAAAAGGTGATCCAGTGTATTGTGGGCTTTCTCTTCCCATCCTTTAAAGTATACATCAGTCACAGATAGCACACTGCAACTATTCTTGTCAACATGATAAATGTCATGCTACTGAACATTATTACAGAAAAAGTATGGATATTTCAGCGTGTCTAAAAACATTCAATGATCTACAATTTTTACACAGTTAGACCCTGAAGTTCTCAAATCTTTCAGTATTATTTGATCAATTATTAACAAATCTGAGACAATTTGTTAACAACAAATTATGAAGAAAAATATTTGGAGGCAACTGTGAAATTATTCTTTAGGGAAAATCATAAATGCATGCCGGGGATCCATTCCCAAACCTGTACCACCTCATAAGTGGCATCACTTCCTAGACTTGTGCTGTGTGAGCGACAACTTATACCACTTTTTTATAGTTCATGAACTATTAAGAGCAGCACTTGGTTTTTCAATGGTGAGGATGGTTTCTGATCTTGGGCCAAGAGACTGGTTTCTCTTCTCTTCTGGTCCATAATACCTTTATCTCTCTGCAGGGAAGCACTTCTTCCAGTCATTTTCACAGTGTTGAAGTCGCTCTTTAGGCCTGGATTATAACCCTAATAGTTCATTTAATCAGATTTTTCAGGGATTCTGGACTTCCTGTTTTGTGATGAACCACCACCTGGCTTTCCAACCAAACCCACACACATGCACTCACACACGCCAACCGTCTTCTTCACTTCCCCAAGTCATCCTGTAAATGTGTTGCCCTTCTCAGGAGTCAGAGTTGCATTCAGGTACCCTCAGACGAAGTAGTCAGGATGGGGGGAAGGTTGGTTGTTGGCACAAGCAGTGGAAGCCTCATTTGTACTGACCAGTTTTTCATAGCGAGCCTTGTAGGCATCTCTCTCCCTCAGCACTCGAGACAGTTCACTCTGCAGCTGTTCCAACTTGGAAGACAGATGGATGACAAAGCACGGAATAAACAAGGTGAAACAGAGAGTTAATAGATGTTGTGCTTGAATATGTGTAAAGTAGTGAAATGACATGATTTGTTTATATAACATGTGTCTCTGAGTATGTATGTGTGTGTCTGTGTGTGTGTACCTGTTGGGTGAGAACATGCTTCTCAGACTCCAGTGCATGGCGGTGCTGAAGACGTTTGTAGCGGCAAGACTGAGCGTAGCCTCGGTTCTTCAGCGTGCGGCGTTTCTGCTTGAGACGCACCACTTCATCCTTACTCACACCTCGCAGGTGACGATTCAACTCCCGAACTGACAGACTCACTAGCTGCTCATCTGAGAAACGCTCATCCACTCCACACTGCAAAACAGAGAGACCAATAATTAATAAGCACGAAGAGTGAAATAATTTGAGTGTATGTAGAGTAATATTGTGATATATTGTATAATTAATTGTTGCTGTATTTATGTATTTTGGAGACTGGTGATGTGATACTACATAGTGAACACTGTTCTAAAATAATGATGCCAACATTAGTATTGCTCATCAGAAATGTCTAAACCACATAATGTATTGTGTGCTCAACGGGATACTGTATATTTATTATGTAGGTGTCACAATCTTTGGGCATGTGTATTAGTAATGTGTGCAAAGTTCATTTTGGAAGCACATGTCTATAATCTATTGCATAATCTGACTGAGTGTGTGTGACAGTGATCAGGATTATGAACGGCAATAATAGCAGATACTATGATAATCTTACAATATGCTCCACTTACTGTACTGACCCCATCTCTCCCATATACCAGTATGAGCAAATGCATCTACACTGCGTTTATCTAAGATAACAACCTGCCTTTTAAACGAGAATGGCAAAGCTAAAACTCATTCTTACTGCATTGTAAAATCATATTGTCTTTTAGAAATATTTACAGAAAACACGTTTCAATTATCCCATCCCATAACAACTAATCCATGTTCTAATCCAAGGACTGCATTATCCCTATTCCTCTTTCTCCAACCATCATATGTAAAAACACTATCACTGTACATTATGTTGTTTGCCTTCCTATTCACATTAATCAGGCCTCTTTGGAACATTGTTAGTATGTATAATTTGGAGGAAAGTTATTGGCTCTATAGAGCAAGTTTTACAGGAACCCTCCCTGAATTTCAGACAGTTAACACCATTATTCAGTCGTGACTATTCAGTTAATATTTTCTGCTTAATGTTATAATCTGACAAAAGCTAAGCTTCTGCATCTATAGTAACAACAGGACTGACAACCCGTTATAACTTCACTGACTTGAAGGTGATGATGATGATGGTGGCCATGCATGGAGTGATGAGGATGGTGGTGATGATGATGATGCTGATGGTGATGAAGCCGGCTCTGGGGGCTGGGAGTCTGGGGGTAGGGGGCTGAGGAGGGGGTAGCGTTTGGGAGTGAAGGAGGAGCAGAAGAAAGGAAAAGGAGAGGACGATGGCATAGTTCTGCTCCCTTCGCGCAGGAAATGTCACCTCCACTGTCGCTTCCAGAGTCTCCTAGATTGCTATTGGAGCTTTGTGAGAGTGCAGGGAACTGTGAGAGAAGAACAGATTCAAGAGAGATTAGGATTATTGTTTAGTCATTGCTAAAAATAAGCAGCGACTGGCTACCTGCCCCTACGGACATGAGTCTTTTAGTTTATTTACCTGTGAGCTGACTGCTGCAGCAGCTGAGTTCAGTAAAGCCTCCACTGTGTCCTCACACCCCAGGAAACTTCCAACTGGACCCCTTTCTCTGTCCCCCCGTTCCAACCCTCCTCCGAGCGCCCCCAGCAAAGACGCAGGTCCCCCTGCCTCCCCACCAAACTGTTGTTGCAGCGCAGCCAGCCAGATAAGGTCTTCCAGAGACGCAGGATTTGGTCCCTGGGCACCCCCATGCGAGGAGCTGCCATTAACATTGCCCTGGGTTCCTGTGCTAATACCAGAGTTATAGCTGTTGGAGATGGAAAGGGGGAAGGACATTGAGGAAGAGGATGAGGAAAGGGATGAAGAGGAGGAGGGGGGTTGTTGAGCATCACTGAGTGTTGGGGAAGGAGGAAGAGAGTTGTAGGGACTGGAGTTGAGGCTGGAGTCCTGAGGTGGGTGACTGGTGTAAGGTGAGCTGGAGGGGTGGTGAGGAAGGCTAGACTTGGGCTGTGAACCGGGAGGAGGCAGAGGAGGTGTGTCGGGCTTCACTTCAAACTTAAGTAGGTCAAAGTCATTCAGATATTCCATGGCCAATGGACTAGGGGGGAGGGAGGGCATAGGTATTGAGGGAGACGACATGGCCACTGCTGAAAGAAACAACCTGACTTATTTCCTACAGAGACGAAGTTTGTCAAGGAATGTCCGTTGGTCAGGGTTGTGTGTAGAGCCTCCTCACTCTCTCAAGACAGTCCATATACCACCACAGGCTTGATGGCTTCGGAGAGAAGGACTAGCTGGTTATCGTTCTGAGAATCAATACCTCTCGCTCCTGACAGAGAGAAAAAGAGAAACAGATTTTCTCTTGAGCAAATAGAACTGCTAAAGCAGAACATTGTAGGAAGGAAACATAAATTAAACAGCCATCAATGTAAAAACAATCAATACATATCATTAAATAATATTGGTCATAATCTTAATACTACCAAGTATCATGTCAGAGATATGATGTTCCAGAAAATCGAAAAAACAAGCGTACATTGAGCTAAAGAACATTGACTGCTTTTGAATGAAAGTAAATAAATAGTTTTTTAAGTAAAATCCAATTTCACTTTGTTCAATCTGTTAAGATAAAGTACTAGTCCTGAAATATATAAATGTATATTCAAATGGACATATAAATCAGATGGTCTTTTTGTAAAGAGCATTTCAGAGATAATCAAAATGTATTTTGTCACACAAGAACGAAAAACTTTCGGAGACAGATTATGGACTAAATAAAAATTTAACAACTTTTCTATGTTTCTCATAGTTCAACTCAAATTCCCTAAACAGTAATTTAATCTAGTCCCAAATGGACCCTGACAGATAGTGTGGCCAGCGAGGGCCTCAACCCAGTCTGAATAGGCAGCACACACAGCATGTCACAGAGAAAGATATATATGCAGTGTTAACAGCCAAAAGAACACAAGTAGTCAATTATAGAAATGAAATTGCTCTTACCTTGTTCAAAGAGAGGATAGTTGATGTGGAGATTCCGTAATCATTTCAACCTCAGTGAATGACTTTTACCAGCATGCTTAGAAAGAAGGACATAGAGACAGAGAGAAAGGAGAGAGTGTGTATGCGCATGCGAGGGAGTAAAGCATTCAGTATATTCTGGCACCGAGTGTCACTGCCCCCTCTCTCTCTCTCCCTCTGAAGCAAATCCCTCAGTCCCTGCCTTCATCACCCCTCTTCTCTCATCCCAATATACTTTGCTGTCGATTTGGAACAATGATGCTCCAAATCTGTCTCAATAATGACAGTATGGTACGCACACATACATACGTAAACAAACATTTATATAATATTGGCATTTTGCTTTATAAGCAGAGGTCATTCATCAAGGAGTGACATCTTATCTGTAATTCTACCATGGAGACAGCCTTGAAATAAAGATGCATTTACTGTAAAACCTTGATTATTTGGCTCTCTACCTCCACATAGTGGGGGATGTTTTAAAAATATTGTTTACTTTTAGTTCAGGGAACAATCATTCTATTGATCTAATATTTATCTCCAAAACTTATTTTGTATAGCGGAAATAAATCATGATAATAGAACCAATGGTCTGTAATTCAGGAATCACTTCTTCACTATGATACACAGAAGCAGAGCTGTGAAGAGTAATTTCTAGTTGTGGATATAACCTCATGTATTCATTTACTGATATTCAAGCCTCTTAAATCCACAACCCCTCATTTCTATGTCTCTTGGTGTTAGCTTCAAAAGCTGTTTTTCATCCTGTGAAAATTCCTCAAGCGGAGAAATGCAAAACAAGCACTTTTGAATGATCCTTATGAGCTGAACTTGTTAATCCTCAGTCTCTGTGTCTTAATAATGTCTCGTTAAGGAATCAGTGAGTTAATATTGTCTGCGGCAATCTGATTTAGAGGTAAACAAAATGATTAACACACCAAGACATCCAAGAACACTGATAAATAAATAAATCACAGATTCACTACTATAACTATGAAAAAGATACACGACTATAAAACAGATACACAACTGTAGAACAGATACACTACTATAAAACAGATACACTACTATAAAACAGATACACTACTATAAAACAGATACACAACTTTAAAACAGGTACACTACTATAAAACAGATACACAACTTTAAAACAGATACACTACTATAAAACAGATACACTACTATAAAACAGATACACTACTATAAAACAGATACACTACTATGAAACAGATACACTACTATAAAACAGGTACACTACTATAAAACAGATACACTACTATAAAACAGATACACTACTATAAAACAGATACACTACTATAAAACAGGTACACTACTATAAAACAGATACACTACTATAAAACAGATACACTACTATAAAACAGATACACTACTATAAAACAGATACACTACTATAAAACAGATACACTACTATAAAACAGATACACTACTATAAAACAGATACACTACTATGAAACAGATACACTACTATAAAACAGGTACACTACTATAAAACAGATACACTACTATAAAACAGATACACTACTATAAAACAGATACACTACTATAAAACAGGTACACTACTATAAAACAGATACACTACTATAAAACAGATACACTACTATAAAACAGATACACTACTATAAAACAGATACACTACTATAAAACAGATACACTACTATAAAACAGATACACTACTATAAAACAGATACACTACTATAAAACAGATACACTACTATAAAACAGATACATTGCTCCTTCCAAGGTTTCTTCCATTTTTTCTTCCTAGTGAGTTTTTCTGGGAGTTTCTCCTCGTCTTCCTTGAGGGTTTCGGTTGGTTGAGGGGCAGTTCTATGGGCGTATGTGAAGCCCTCTGTGACATTGCTTGTAAAAAGGGCTATACAAATAAATGTTGATTTGATTTGATTTGATACACCACTATAAAACAGGTACACTACTATAAAACAGGTACACTACTATAAAACAGGTACACTACTATAAAACAGATACACTACTATAAAACAGATACACAACTTTAAAACAGATACACTACTTTAAAACAGATACACTGCTATAAAACAGATACACAACTGGTTCAGAAGATCAGCATGTTATTAAATGTGTTGAAAACCAGAACAAATTGAATTAGTTTTAAAATATTGGCCACTATTGTCCAATATTTGATATTATTGGAAAAAATACTCCCACAAAACCACAGGACAAAGACAGAGAAAGAGACTGAGGAACTATTGTTTATAAGGACACTTTTGAGTGAGGAACTGAAGAGTAAAACACAAAGGCTGAGATGGAAGTTCACCCATATAGATTTAGAACCATGCTTGAAGATTTAGTACTGGCTGCACCTTTGGGGTCCCAAGAACACCTGGTCAGTGTAAAGCCAGGTGCAGTAACTACTGAGTTTGGAAGAAAAAAAGACAGGAACATACAGTAAGTCTGTATGAATTATACTGTATTTATGCGCCAATAAATTTACTTTGTCGTGTTGCCTCGGTGGGCACTGTCCTGCCAAAGAGTTTCCCCAAGAGGATTAATAAAGTATTCTGAATCTGAATACTGTATTTATTAAGATGAAGTTGTTTCCTGTCATAGACTTTTAATGGCACTCAATCAAATAGTTTTGGGGCAAAATAAAGCATGTCTGCCTCATTCCACTTTTCTTGTGTTCTGGTGCAATGCCCTGGATCTTTTTCCACTATAGCAGATTTAGCTCTCCATCCCATTGGCTGCAGCTCTGTCATGTATTTTTCGTATCAGCCGAGTTGCAATGACTATGCATGTCAAAAATAATGCACAGCACAAAATACCACCAAGAAAGCATTCGATTTTGGTTGACTGTACCCCCCCCCCCCCCCCCTTCCTGATCGGAAATACATTTTAATGAACCCTAATATTTTTTTCTTGTACAACTCAAGTCATTGTCAGCATTGACTGAATGTCACAGATAGTTTTCTATGTACAGCATAGTGTGATTCAGGTTCTCAATGAATAATCACCCAGGGGTGGGACTTCTATGCTGGCTCAAACATCATCAGAATATTATATATCTTTTGTATTTTATAGTACATTTTTTATTCTATTTTTATCTACCCTTATTATGTTCCATATGTTTTGTGTTTGCTCTTTCCTGTCATAGTAAATTCTGTGTTTGTATATCTTGCATAGCGTATGAAATAGATTCTGATTCTGATAATAAGAAATAATATAATAATAATTTAAATATATTTCCCCACAAATAGATACAACATTACTCCTTCATAGGTTCACATTGATATATATTTCTACTCTTATTTTCATGTATTTTCAACCCAAAATGGCGAAAGGAGGAGAAGATATCGATTCCGACAAAGATATAGTTAAAATGCCATTCTCAAGACAAACTTCTCAAGATAAAGCTACACATCTTAGGAGGGGTTGGCTGGTTATACTGCATCAAACATGCAGTGTATTTCTGTCTAAATGTATAGTGTCCAGAGCCATGGTATCATAATGATGGTATTAAGACGTGGATTCATTCTGGTGGGACTGTGTAGGACCTTACTGAAGGCCCAGGGGTGAAATGTCGGCCTGCCACTGGAATCACCAGTCTCCTGTCAACCTTCAAGAAGGAAATCGTGAATTTGCAAACCATTTATGCTACGGAAACTCTACTAATTGATAAAGCTGGCATAGAACTAAGAAAGGAAGAGAATACAAGAGGAGTATGAACCACAGAGGAAAAGAGAACCACTGTGAAAAATTAAACCCAACCTGTTTTTGAACGTGGTTTTTCAAAGAGGCTCAGAAACAGATGGTGAGGTGGCGGCCTGTAGGGTCCTTCTAACTCTATCTGATCCCACAGATACATGTCCTAATCCTGACTAACTCTGTTAGAAGAAGCAGGCTTAACTGTCTCACCTTGCACACTGGCCCCTGCTCGATCTGTCTTCTTCACTCTCTATCCCCCCCTCCCCCGTACTGCATGTCATAGAAGATATACTTTTTGTCTCTCTCTCTCTCGTCTCTCTATAAAC
This sequence comes from Protosalanx chinensis, assembly GCA_030340685.1. NCBI lineage: Eukaryota > Metazoa > Chordata > Actinopteri > Osmeriformes > Salangidae > Protosalanx > Protosalanx chinensis. The sequence goes on from CM059340.1 coordinate 624,652, forward strand.
TGTATGCAAGCAGTTCAACACTCTTAGACCACTAGTCAATAGACTTTTATTTTGCCTTTGTTTTGAGTGATTTCTTTGGAGCTTCAAATTAGAATATCAGTTTACTAATTTGAGTGAAACAGTTTAATAAATATATAAATTAATTTCATAATGCCATCATATTTGGTACAAGCCCTCTTTTGCCTGAAGGTCAGTATGTATGGCCTCCAGAATTTTTGTCAAAATCAGATGACCTATGTTATCCCAGTATAATTTGGCAATGTCAGTCTTCGATTACCCCATTAAATGTTCAACATGGTATCAGACTTTTGGACCTGACTGTTTACACAGCGCATATTACAAACAGATGCTAAAGTCATACGTTTTTCACCATGTACTTTTTACGTCAGTGTTGACTTTTATGTTGTTATTTGTTTTGTTTTTACATTTACATTTACATTTATTCATTTAGCAGACGCTTTTATCCAAAGCGACTTACAGTAAGTACAGGGACATTCTCCCTGAGGCAAGTAGGGTGAAGTGCCTTGCCCAAGGACACAATGTCATAGAGCCACAGCGGGGGCTCGATCTCACAACCTTCCGTTCATGAGGCCAACGCCTTAACCGTTGTTTTTGTGTCTTCTATGTTAGTATTTTTGCATAACAGAGAAACAATTTAATCATTTGTCTGTTTAACCTTTTAATTAATTATGTATGCACAATTTTTTGTGCATACATCCGATATAAAAAATGTCACATTTAATATATATATATTACATATTATAATATATTAAATATATTAATCACTACTGGTAGTTGTGTTGCCAACAAACAAAATGATAAAAGACTCCCTCCCACCTCACCCCCCTTCTCCCTCCCACCTCACCCCCCTTCTCCCTCCCACCTCACCCCCCTTCATCCCTCAAGTCTTTCTCTAATCTCTAATAGTAACAAGGATATAATCCATCACTTCAACTGTTTAAAGCCATATTACCAATTTAAATCCCTCCTCCACTTCCATTGTTCCTCTTTTTCTCTCTGAATATATATATATATATATATGTTTTGACTAGTAAAAAAGTACTGTTAAGGATGTGTACAAATTCACAACCTACTTGCATGTGTTTGCATGTTTGTTTGTGTGTATATGTGGGGTTAAATTGTGAAAGGGATTATCAGGCTATAGACACTGGATTAAAGTAAACTGATTTTCCTACTATTTATATTGTCACATTCTGCCTTGCTTTTGTTAAATAGTCAAAGCAAATACAAGCAGTGGTCTGCAAGTCATGTGACTGCTGAGGCACATCATGTGTTGCTAATGAACGACTGTTCTTCAAATGTATCTGATCTTTCTGTCTTATAATGGAGGAGGGGATAGTGGAGATTGTTTCTTCCATGTGTCTCTGGGTTTAGGGAGTTATTCTTTATCATCTCTGAGGCTCTAGGGCTTTGTCATTGCTGCTGTACTGAGCCTTGTGTTAGTCCTGGATTTGACTTTACCTTCCTGCCTTGTTAAAGTATGCAAAGATGTACATATGTGGGCTAGGTAAGATATCCATAGGTAAACATTACATAACATAGTGTATGTTCTATGTACACTAGTTAAGAAGCCATCAGGTGTCACCCCCTGTTTGTGCAGCTGCCAGGTTAGTTATTTGGGAATTGTGTTTTCACACAGGTCAGGTATGTGGGTAAGGAATATTTATATTTATTTTATTCTACAGTTTGCAGCAGTTACCTCATGTTCTTTCTTGGTTTGGTCTTGTCTGTAAATAACCCACTGCTTTGTATCACTTTATGTTGATGGAGCTCCTTACCATGTTCAGACTTATCAACATTTAAGGTAATGACAACCTGCCATTCCACCTCAGAATTGTGTGTATTCATCCAAACACTTATTGTTTGTATTTGTTATCGTTTGATGATGTACATGAAATTAGAAGACATATATTTTTCCCAATGTTCATTTCTGGTTTACATGTCTTTAGTGTGCTCATTACATCTTATTATACTTTTCCCATATTTTAGTTTTCCTGTGAAGCCTAGTACCAGCTAATCAAGAGAAAATATTTTGTTGTTAAAAGGCTTAACATCTTAATCTGTACATAAATGTACCAATTTAGACAGAAGTGGACCACTTCAAAACATAGGCATTAGCAAATTTTAATCTGAATAGACATAAACACAGACAGCTAGAGACGAAACACAGACAAAAATACTAAAGGTAGACACAGACAGAGGTAAAGAAGGATGAAGAGGAAGAGAGATGAAGGGATTAAGGTGGTCTATACTCTGACTGGTAGAAGACACTAAATCTGTTAATTCTCTCCCCCTCACTGTATCAATCCCCCCCCCCTCCTTTTTTTCTTTTGTATTGTATCGCTGCCTCATTTAGTCCAGCCCTACATCATAAATGTTTAGTGACATTCAATTCTGGTTGTATTTATCTATATATTTATAACTCTTGAAAACTGGTCAATCATTCCAGAGTCCACCTATACTGTTTCTTGTTTCTTACAGAAGTGGCCTGTTTGTGTTTTTATTGTTCAAATAACAAAGAAATACTAGAATTACACAGCGAAAAGACACAATATACTGTTAAATAAATGGTTACATATTTATTGTGATTTTATTTATTATTTCCTTTTACATATATATATATTTTTATATATATATAATTTATATTTTACATAAAGGAGGTAAATTGTGATAGTTGAGCTGTTGTTCAACCACATGACAGCATCTCTATTCCACAACATGCTCCCTTGTGCCACCTAGTGGCTGTGTGACCAACCTGCCATATAATCAAACCAGGAGGCAGACATTGCCCTGTCAGACTCATGAAGGAGGGTTACTCTCTACACTACTCCATTCTTATGATGAATAATCCAATAAAGACAGGATTTTGCATCATTTATTTCTCAACTAGGTGGTTAGTACGTAGGTTACACGGGTGAATTTGCCTTGGTATGCACATACTAACCATTTCTAAGACACTTTTTACCTTAAAATATCTCATATATGTGAAATGTTAACCTGACAACAAGAGAGGGCAAGAAGCCAAATGAAGACCAAAACAATTGTGTTTATAGTGATTAATTATTTTTTCTTTAATTAGGCTATCAAATGAGGGTCATTCATACAGCTAGGAGCCTCTAAGGCTGGATCCCCTGGCAGAGTGTAGCTTCAGAGGAGTCTCATTGAAAAAAGATGATCTTCATATAATTGTGTTTTTCCTGCAGTTGATCTAGTTCAGGTGTGGCCAACCCTGGTCCTCCAGAGCCACAGTACTGAAGGTTTTAGATGTTTCCCTGCTCCAGCACACCTGATTCTAATTATGAGGCTTCCACAAAGCTTGATAACGAGCCAGTCATTAGAATCAGGTGTGCTGGAGCAGGGAAACAACTAAAACCTTCAGAACTGTGGCTCTGGAGGACCAGGATTGGCCTCCCCTGATCTAGTTAATAAGCATACTTGCATGGTATGTAAGTATTACAATTAAGTTCACAAAGGGAGAACTGTGGTGTTTATTGTGTGATGTTTCTTCGAAAGAAAGATTCTACAGTTCCAATTTTTACAGTTCTAATTCTACAGTTCTAATTCTACAGTTCTAATTCTACAGTTCTAATTCTACAGTTCCAATTTTTACAGTTCTAATTCTACAGTTCTAATTCTACAGTTCTAATTCTACAGTTCTAATTCTACAGTTCTAATTCTACAGTTCTAATTCTACAGTTCTAATTCTACAGTTCTAATTCTACAGTTCTAATTCTACAGTTCTAATTCTACAGTTCTAATTCTACAGTTCTAATTCTACAGTTCTAATTCTACAGTTCTAATTCTACAGTTTTAATTCTACAGTTTTAATTCTACAGTTCTCATTTAAGTAATGTTATATATTAGGATGATAGGATAATACTTTGGTGTAGTCAGGCCCGGATTAAGGTGGGTCTGGGCCCGGGGCAGGGAGATTGCAAGGGCCCCCCCCCCAACCCCCCCAACCCCCCCCCCCCCCCCCCTGCCCTGAGCCCAACCACCCAAGCCCCCCCCTACAAAAGTCTCTTTCTGCTCTTCCTTCGTGCAAAATCATATCATATATCATTTTATGCCATATAACATAGACTACAGAGGTACAACTAAAGAAGATCCTAAAGAATATAGGCCTCTGATATCGCAATCGGCATCGACATCGGCATCTGTATTGTTGTTGGGGCCCCCCGGGCCCCCTGGAGCCATGGGCCCCGGGGCGCCCGCCCCACTTGCCCGGTCGGTAATACGGCCATGGGTGTAGTTGGTGTGTAGTGAACTACAGGCCTTCAAGTTTTTCTAATCTTGTCTTCTCCTGTGTCTCTGAAAACGTAGAAAACCCTGAGTTAATGCCAAATCTTGATTCCTATTACAGGCCTCTAATCCTAGATAGCACAACACAGGATTTCCAAATCATCTGGACTGTACAACATAATTTTCTGTGGTCACTTTGTTAGAAAGCACCAACAACCCATAATCCCTTCTGGTATATATTTAAAGTGGAAGATAATAAGTGGATATTTAGTGGAACATAATACAAAGACAGTATTTCTAAGGCACTAGGTCCAAAAAAGTTACACCATTGTAGACACCAGAGGGCAGTCAATTTTGGAATGTGAACCTTTATGCAATGTTGAAGGAAGGGAGGAGGTCATCCATCACTGAACCCACTACCGTTTTGGCAGATGTTTACACAGTATACTGTCTGAGTTCTATTGAGAACAATAGCCCAGACGTTTGTTAAATGGCTTCCATACAGAGGCTTAGTGCTAACAACGTTGGTTAAAGAACATCCCATCTCCTTGCAAATATTTGACCAGAAACACTTGAAACTACAAAGTACTGAACACAGAGGGATATGAAACTGTTTGAACCCACTGCTTGGACACACATTGTAACCTGATAGTATCATGAGCCCATATATTGTTTGTGAAAGCTGATTAAAGATTAGAACAGGAAGGGTAAGGTTTAGGGAAACAGGAAAACTGATTCAAGGAAACAATACGTCACTAACCTCATTTTCAGCTAAAAGTAGTTATTTTCCAGAGCAAGCATGGAATCTTTTCTTAAGTCCCAGATGAAATTCATACTTTTATCAGGTAAGTTCTTATCTTATCCTTTCACCTCTAATAGACAGTAGCTATTATACACTGCAAATATATGTACAGTGCACTGGCTTGTTGACGCAGATTTTTTTTAATTGTACATTTTGATGACGAACCAATTTGTTAGTACACTCTACACACATTTACATTACACAACATAATACAGTAAAACTGTTTATTTGATCACATTTATAATGTAAGTAATTGTTGAGTAGCTTTCATGTAATTATATGATTTCTGGAAATGTATATTTATTAATGTTGTTTTCTTTTCTCACACAGCATGGTTTTGCAGTTTTATAGATTCATGTACATCTTATGACATTTGTAAGTCATGCCACATCCTTGCAACATGCAAATCCCTGAATGGATCTGACGATGCTTGTTATTGTAACAATGGATATACTGGTGATGGAATTCATTCATGCAATGGTAAAATATGATGTATGATTGCATTAATGCATAGGTACATGAAATAGATTTAAATGTATTTACATGTATTCATTTAGCAGACACTTTTATCAAAAGCGACTTACAAGAGAGAGCTTAATTAATTAATTACACAGTATTAATGGTCTCTTTGTGGACCAACACTGGATAATTTCAGTGACAATTTCAGAGTTTGATCAGTGACCTATGCTCTTATTAGTGACCTATGCTCCTATTAGTGACCTATGCTCTTATTAGAGACCTATGCTCTTATTAGTGACCTATGCTCTTATTAGTGACCTATGCTCTTATTAGAGACCTATGCTCTTATTAGAGACCTATGCTCTTATTAGAGACCTATGCTCTTATTAGTGACCTATGCTCCTATTAGTGACCTATGCTCTTATTAGAGACCTATGCTCTTATTAGTGACCTATGCTTTTTTGTAAAGCTCTCCCTTGGAAGTAATTTTGGATAAAAACTTCTGATGAATGAATAAATGTAAACATATTTGATCTAACTATACACAAAACCTTACACCAAACAACCAAAACATGATAGGTGTCTTTCAAAGAGAAATGGTTTTAGCAAAACTCGATAAATTAGTTCAACATAAAAATGAAATCGTGCAAAAATATCCAGTAGTTTCAAAGATAGTGCCCTATTTTTATATTTAATTATGTTTTCTTTAAACTAAAAGCACTTTCAAGTAAGGAAAAAGTAAAAGTTAGTAGCAACATGTTATCTATACCGCTAATATTTAAAACTGAAAAAGTGAAAGAAAAGTGAGAAAGGTGATTTATTTTTTATTACATAGCAACTTTTGTACACAACCAATATTTTACGATAGGTAGTACTAAGTAGATACTTTCTGTCATACTTCTGTATGATGGTTCTCAGAACCTTAATATACATTGTTGACTAATCTTGTTATTCCATGATTCTACTCACTGTCCTGAATCAATTTCACCCCTCATTCCTCAATATAACAGGAACTAAACCTCTATTGAGTCATGAGATTATCAACTTTGAAATTCTCTAAAATGTCATGTTGTGCATTTACAATAAAACTTTAAAAGGTTTTAATATAAATAATCACCAATCTAGTGGCTATTCACTATCTATCCAGCATGAAATCTTTGTTTTGCCTAAGTGCTTTCACATGTTAGTTTCAAGTCTGGAATGTTATGGTCATATTTCCTGCTGAATATTGTAACTTCCCAACACCGTAAGCAAAGGATATCCCTTCCCGGACAGACTTTTCACACCCTGGAAAAGTACTCCTTTGTATTGTATCCTTTGAAATGACTACAACAATGGAAAGTCACTATTGCTTGAAGCTATGGTCAGTGTGTTGAGTGGGCATATGATATGTGATCAGTATGTAGAGCATTAATTCAATGAAGCACTAATTGAAATGTTTGTGAAAAATTCAATAGATTTAACTTGGTATGGAAGCCTAATCTTATTAATTGTAGTTTTCTTAATGTCTTAATTCTGGTTTCCTTTGTCCTGGTTTATCACCACCGCAGATGATGATGAGTGCCAGAATGTCACAAATATCTGTGGGTCCAACACTAACTGTACCAACACAGCAGGGAGCTACTATTGTACATGTTTACCAGGGTATACATCAACAGGACAGTACACATTCCAACCAAACGATGGGACTGAGTGCACCGGTAATATTTTCTTCATAAAATATATATTTTGTATTTCTAAAAAACAAAACATGAGTATGTACGTTTTCTATGCATACTTGGTGTATTGTTAATCCATCTATGTATCTTTTCATTCTTTTTCTTCCCCAGATATAGATGAGTGCGAGAGCTCTGAACTCTGTGGACCATTCTCTCTCTGCCACAATATAAACGGGTCTTTTTTTTGCACATGCGAGAGAGATTACATACTAGTATCAGGTGCTAAGCACTTCCATCCAGAACAGGGTGAACGTTGTCATGGTAAGTGTGTGTATTTGTCAACTCTTTTTTTTCCAACCTACAGTATATCTACATTTACATTTACATTTATTCATTTAGCAGATGCTTTTATCCAAAGCGACTTACAAGAGAGACCTTTTACAAAGAGCATCAGTCATTGAGCATAGCAACGTGATAGACCCCGAACACAGTGTTTTTTTTAGATTGTGAATCATACATCATTAGTACCAATAAGTGCCAAGGGAAGAACTATAAATGCATAACACAACGATTGTGAACATAAAGCAAGAGATACAACAACAACACTGGCAAGTCACCATATGGGGACCAACAAATAGTTCTAAAGCACATTAGATTATATGAAGTGCCATTCCTAAATGCCATGAAATTCTCTAAATAAGTGGGTTTTATGCTTTATATCTAACCTATTTAAATGCTTTTCCCTCTCAAATACACATGCTGAAAGGAAATGGGTAACAGTGAACAGTTCCACAGGAGCTGAGTGTTCTATAACACTGTCATCACATGTCATCATGACAGTAGCAAATTATACACTTGAGCCTCTAATTTGGGAACAGCCGTGTTCAACAAGTTCCGTGTCCTGGCAGGGATGTGGTTACTGCAGGTGGAGGACAGAGGTGGACCAAATGCTTGAGCTGAATTGGGTGGGGGTTACATGTAAACATTGAGATAGCATGGGATATGGGAGAGCCTTTTGAATATAAAGGCCAATATCAATTATTGTGTAATGAGACTTGTTGTCCATTTTACGATCATACATAGTTTTTTATTTTTTTTCGACAATCTGTTAAATGCAGTTTTTTTTTCTTCCAGATAATCCCAAGAATAACTGTCACGAACATCCCTTGTGCATCACACAAACTGTTAACAATGTTCTTGAACATGTAAGCAGACCCTTATTAACCTAGCAAATCTGTTGGAAAGATGTGAGGATGCTGCCCTCTGCTGGGTTGACAAACATGTGCTCATGTGTTTTTGATGAAGACTAAATACATATACATACACAGTACATGTTCTTCTAGAGCTCATTCACATGTATTTCTCCCAATTGTAGATGGGCAACCTTACAAAGCCCCATGAGATGTTGGACGAGATCATCCGGAACACACAGGAACAGTTGACTCCAGTCGATTTGATCTCATTTGTTGAAGCCCTGAGTCGATCCACCTCCCTTTTGAGTGTAGTAGAGAAGAACCAAACCACTACAGTATCCATGACCAAGGACACTCTCACTGTAACACCATCTCTCATTCATACAGCAGCTATATAATTATATCACAATTTCAGTGTTTTTATCTAACTGTAATACCTTTATTTATACATTTCAGCAGTAGATAAAAAGCTGCTGTTGTTTTTCTTCAGAAATTTGTAACGGCTGTAAACAACCTTGTGAAAAAGGATGACTTGGTTGCTTGGAGCAGAATTGAAGGAGATAAACGGGACAACACGATCACCAAACTCCTCCACACTGTGGAGACGAACACCTTGATACTGGCGAGGAACTGGGAAACTATTACTGAACTGGAGATCACAGCAAGTGAAATAGGTAAGAACCACATTAATATCTTTAGTCAACTGAATCTTTAGACGTGAAATATGATGTGCAAACTCAGACTTGTTTTAATGCTCTCTTTTAAATACAGAAGTAAAGGTTTTTACATTGGATGTCCATCAGACACGGAAAAGAAAGGTATCTGTTTCAATAGGTGGAGAACATATCAGTTTAACACCAAAAGTTGACCAAGATGGTGTCAAAAATGGTAAGATGTTTTGGAAATTACATGTATATTAAAGGGGTCATAGAATACAAAACCAAGTTTATCTTGTCATAGTTGCATAGCGACAGTTTGGTAGGTAAACTGTACATACAGGTGCATCTCAATAAAAAAAGTTAAGGGAAAGTTCATTCCTTTCAGTAATTCAACTATGACTAAATTCATTAAAGTCTTTGGTTCTTTTCATTGTCATGATTTGGCTCACATTTAACAGAAACCCACAAATTCACTATCTCAACCAATTAGAATCAGTTGGTGTAGGAGTCACATAGTCAAGCCAGTCAAATACCAGGAAATTTTGGAGCACTTCATGCTTCCTTCTGCCAAAAGCACCAAGATGGTTAAATAACCATGATGTTCTTGTGCTTGACTGGCCAGCAAATTAACCATACCTGAATCCCATAGAAAATCTATGAAGTATTGTTGGGAGGAAACTGAGAAACAAAAGACCCCCAAAAAAATTTTGAAAAAAAAATATATTGGTCATAAATTATTCCAGCTTGTTGATATTGTGAATTGGTGTTTTTTTGGTTCAATGTTAGTTGGGGATTTTTTTTTAAAAACCTCACACATCTGCCCTTATCTAGGTTGGTTGTATATTTTTCCTTGCTTGGACACAGCACTATCTGAACTGCCTGCTTCTTTGGCGATGAATGTTTGTGGCTTAACCTCCTTGTGAGGGGTGTCAATAATGGTCTTCTGGACATCTGTCAGATCAGCAGTCTTACCCATGACTATGTAGCCTTAGAATCGAACTGAGAGAACATTTTGAAGGATCAGGAAACCTTGCAGGTGTTTTCAGTTAATTAACTGAGCTTTACAAAAGAGCGTCCAACACTAATCATAACAACATTGCGTGTAATCAGATTATGAGACCTACATTGTGGGAAACTAAACAAGTGCTAAAAGGAAAAAGCCACAAGAGCATTCCGCCACAATTAAATAAACATTTTATTTCTTTTCATCAGGAAGTGTGTCCATGGTGTTTGTACAGTATGACAGCATCGGGGATATCATGAAACCCAGAACTGACCCCAGTGTTGTGGATTCCGCACACTACGCTGGAACTGGAGGAATCACTGTCAACTCCCAAGTCATAGCAGTGGCTATTGAACCTGTTGACATGTACCAGCTTGACCATGTAACCTTCACCCTCCGACACACAATGGTATTAGCACTCAAAGTCCTCTTAGCCAAACATTCAGTGCTGCTATTCACTGCAAAGCATCTGGATTGGAATTGGAATTGTTTCATAAACCATTTTTTTTTTTAAACATTCACAATATCATTCTTTCTTTGCACTGAAGCCAATCGACACAAATGAAGATGCAACCAAATGTGCTTTCTGGGAATATGATCCAGGCAGTTTGAGAGGCCACTGGGCGACACACGGCTGTAACCATGTAGATGTCAACAGCACCTCCACCACCTGCTCCTGTAACCACCTCACACACTTTGCAATTCTCATGTCTTCAGGACGAGCCAATGTAAGAGGCCTCCAACGGATCCACCAACATTCAAGTTCTGTTGCAAAATGACTGTGTAGAGCTAAGACACACACAAGCTAAGAGGAATTCTCTGTTTTATGACGGAAGGGTTAGACTGAGGTTTTGACAGTCAATTGAGAATGTTTATGTAGTACAATTCTATTTCGTGGTAGCATTTTAAACTCATGCTTTGGTTTTTCCCTATGCAGTTAAAGGCCCACCACAACGTTTTGACCAGAATCACTCAGCTGGGAATGATAATCTCTATCATCTGTTTATCCATGTGCATCTTCACTTTTTGGTTCTTTACTGAGATCCAGAGTACCAGAACCACTATTCACAAGAACCTTTGCTGTAGCCTCTTTATGGCTGAATTCATTTTCCTGATTGGAATTAATATGAACACCCATAAAGTGAGTCCTGTATTTTAGTTTAAAGTAACCCATTTGTGAATGTGAGCATGATGTGCGTCTGTGTGTCTATTTTTTAGTATGTTAGTGTATATTTATTTGCAGTTAAGTCCTGATTCAGAGAGTCAGCCTTGTCTCATGGCTTCCATTATAAAGACTTTTATTTGTCTTTTTGTTTCTGATTTTTATCAGCTTTTCTGTTCCATTATTGCTGGCCTCCTCCATTATTTCTTCTTAGCTGCTTTTGCCTGGATGTGCATCGAGGGGATTCATCTTTACCTCATTGTGGTTGGTGTTATTTACAACAAAGGGTTCCTGCATCGGAACTTCTACATTTTTTGCTACGGAAGCCCAGCAGTGGTGGTGGCCATTTCGGCTACACTCGGCTCCAAGTATTATGGTACTAATGAAGTGTAAGTACAAGAAAACTTCATACTAATATTGTCAATGAAAATACTTATTTATGGTCAGTTCCATGGTTATAATAACATTTTCTTTTCACATAAGGTGTTGGCTAAGCACGGAAAATAACTTCATTTGGAGTTTTATTGGGCCTGCCTGCCTGATCATTCTAGTACGGTCTTTTTAATCTCTGAAAATGTGTTTTATTAACCTACATTTTACTGTACAATTATGTTTCATCTGCATTGTCACTGTATCGATCTTTTATTCTCTTTTATCTAAGGTGAATCTATTGGCTTTTGGAGTGATTATCTACAAAGTCTTCCGTCATACTGCTGTAAAAAAGCCTGAAATTAGCCATTATGAAAATATAAGGTATAACTAATGCGGTATAAAGCCACATTCGACATGGGATGTCACCTGTCCATATTGTGATGTGTTTGTTTCCTGATGACTCATTTTACTATGTCTAAATGTCTATTTATCATTCTCACTGTATGTCTTGCTATTTATGAGAAGCAGTAAAACAATAATATGGCCTATGATAACATCTGCATGTATTTCCCCTGTGGTCCTGTGATGACAGAAGCATGCATCATACCTTAGGTCTTATGATGACATACAGTAAGCATGTATTTCCTTTAATGTCCTGCGATGACATAAGCATGTATCTTACCTTAGGTCCTGTGCCCGTGGTGCTCTCGCCCTCCTGTTTGTTCTTGGAGCTACCTGGACATTTGGCGTGCTCCACATCCTTAACGAGACCACGCTCTCTGCCTATCTCTTCACAATCGCCAACGCCTTCCAAGGGATGTTTATCTTCATCTTCCTCTGTGTCTTATCGAGAAAGGTAATCATGAAGTGAATGAGCTGTATCCTTTGCATTTTCCTTTTTGAGGTAGATTTGAACGTTATCTGTCTAATTCACCTTAAACTTATTCCCTTTTCTCATCTAGATTCAAGAGGAATATTACAGGCTGTTCAAAAACGTCCCTTGTTGCTTTGAATGCCTGAGATGAACCAATCAAGTAATCGTACATCCCTATAGGCCTCAAGTTTATTTTAATTAGTGGCATGTAGCCTATAGTACAGGGGCTTGTGGTTCTGCTGGTTTTATTTCACATATTGCTTTCAATTGGGAAGGCAACAATAGACATTGTGCATTTTCAAGTGTCAAAAAACTTGCCATTTACTTATTTAATAAATAAACCATTGTCCCTTCGCAAATACTGTATATGATATGCAAAAAAACTAATACAAAATAATCAGTGAAAAGTTATATTTTTCTTTGTCCATTATTTATATGAAGAACCAGTGGCTTAAGTGTGTTACTACTCCTTAACCTGCATATTATATATAGTCAGGTGGCTGAGCGGTAAGGGGGGGTCAGGCTAACAATCAGAAGGTCCCTGGTTCGAACCCTGGCTTTGCCAACATGACATCCTTGGGCATCTGTCTTGCTAGCTATGTCATTGTGCCCAAATCAATATCAAGATTTTCACAAAGTAGACATGGTCTTGCCTACTACTAGAGTTTCTACTGTGCTGACTGCAGCCTGTAAGTTGAATGACAAATTGATGTGAAATGACTGTGTCAAAGTTGACATTTGACGCTGTGTTTAACATCGAGACTAGCTAGCTAAGTATCCATGTCACTGTCTCAAAATCAAATCAAGATTTTTAAGAAAAAGCAGATGAACTAAACTAGCATAGTGTACTGTAAAGCGATTGGGATGATACTGACAGTAAATTTAAAGTAACATTTTCCAAATAGTTTGAAAGAAATATGAAATCACTTATTGTAAATAAGTCATACAGAAAGTAGGAGTTAATTAGTTGTTGAAACATCAAAATCCAGAAATCGAGTTCGAGCAGAAGGTACAATGAAGCAGAGCAGGATTAATGCAGCATGTTATTATTCATAATAATAATAATAATATCTCATTTAGCAGACGCTTTTATCCAATACAACTTACATTAAGTACATGTTATGTAAGATGTAAATCTGCTATCAACACAAGCTATACCATCCAATGGATACTATATAGGAAAACTCAAGAAAAGGAATGCTGTGTTTTGCTTTTCCAATGGTTGCAATTTAATAGTAAAAAGATGAAGTAAACTCTGGATATTTGCTTCTTGATGACAGAAATGACGATTGTGAACACACCTTAAAGAAAGACAATTCTATGTTCAGGTATTGTGGTTTGATGAACTATCTTTTAAAAAGTTCCATTAAACACATCTGAGATCTAAATCAAGTAATGGAAGACCCAACAAACTGAGCAAATATGTTAAGAGAAAAACTTAAAAGGAAAACAATCTGTTTAAGATGGGTAAAGATATCCTATTGATTTGGTCTTTCGTAAACAATGAAGAAATTAAGAATTTCTGCAATACATATCATAGATAAATATGCCCACATAATACAAGTTTCTAAGCAGGTAATGTTCTAAAGACAACCCCCCCTATAACTCACCTCATTCCTCATCCCTTAATGCATGCCCAAAGTTACATTTCCTGCACAGCTTTTTAGAAAATCTGGCACTTGGAATGTAAAAGGGATTGCTTGTTGATACACTGTTAGCTAAAGAGATAAAAGAAAATCAATTATGTCATAATTCGTAGTGAATTAAATGTGCATAGGCTAAATTCCTTTCTTACCTCTGGAAACTTAATCTTCAAATCCATACAGTCAGCAGAAGTGGCCACAACAGAGACAGAAACTTCATTTTTTGTGTTTGATTCATGTTTTTGGTAAAACCCCCCAAAAAATGCTATTCCAGGGATGTACTCTTCAACTCTGAGAGAGGAATAACGCGTATGAAAACAGTATTTTTAAATCTTAGAACCAAATATTTTGACACTTGACATTTTGGACTGTAGTTGCATTTGTTTAGTAAAAGTCATTAGTGGTACAGTTAAATCGTAACCATAATCTAGCTCAGAGAATCCTGACACAACTATAATAATTTCCTACTTTGCTATTGGAATGGTAGATCTTAGTGCTCATCAGAGCAGCATCTGAACCTGTAGCTCACCTTTTGCCTAAGGTGTTCATGTATTCTGGAACATTCTTCCAGTGCATCTTGACCTTCAATGTTGGGTTCAATCCAGGTAGGTGGGCAGTGGCAGCATTCATTGATATTTCATAGGACTGACACTCAGCCCCCCATCTAAGGTGCATCTGTTCAAATAGAAAATCAAATTACAGCTTTGAGTGACTCCTCCATTAACATTGATTACTATTTTTATTTATTATTTTCTGCTAATTTCAACACATTTTGGGTACCATGGCATCTCCATGAACATTGTCCATGCTGACATCTGTGCACATCTTCCAGTTAGTCTTCTCTCCAAACTCTGACACAATCACCTCAATGTTGGTCATCTGAGTTGTGGTGGTGTGGTAAAATACTGCTTTGTAACCCTCAGGCTTATCTCTGCTATTTACAGCCTTGATGGTGAACACTGGTTCAGACGTAGCATCCCAAATCTGAAAAGAAAGTGTGACAATGTGGTTTAACATGCCCCATTTCATCAAATCACTAATGTAATTAAGATTACAAGTATTAAAGACATGTGTTGTTGTATTGATCTTTTAACTGTTTTAGTTATTACCTTGGCTTTAATGGGGTCATTTATATGATGTATGTTCCTTAAGGAGGAAAACCTGGCTGCTTCCTGTGGACACAAACATGAATATCTGTCAAATATTGACTGTTTTAGTCTTTGAAAACCACCTCAGGGTTCGGCCATGCACTCACTGAGGACTTGTCTTGTCCAGGATGAATCTCAATATGAATCTTGTCAAAAGGTATGTTCGCTTGAACTGAGAGGAGAGATAAGGTATTTTGTGTAATATTATCTTCGCATGCATTAATTGCAATATTTCTGAACAGAAATAATATTTGATATTCCAAGGTCTTTTGTTGTTACCTGTTCGAAGCGTGTATGCAAGGTGACTTAATCCCAAGAAGTATGAAAGAGGGTACTCATCAAGGAAGTGTGCTCTCTTCACCTCAGACTCAAGACAGAGAGCTGCCCCATAGAGTTTAGCCTCAGCACACACACTTGAACTTGATTGGTAGATATCTGATTTGAAAATCTGTTCAGATGAATGAAATAGTCAGAGATCTTTGTTCCATCTCCTTCCTCACTCACCTGCATCTATTGCTTATAATGTAATAATTCCATTGTTCAGAATAATGTTGCGTGATATACTGTGCACAAAACAAATATCCCTTTTGCTAAAAATGTAACTTCTTTAACCATTAATGATTTTACTGTACAATTGTCTGTTGGTCTGAAGAGTTTTGTGGCATCTTCACCAACCTTCACTTCCTCTACTGAGTCAATAGAATTTGACATCATCGGGGTCATTTTGTTTAAAGTTGGATCTTCAATATTTCTTGAGACTGCATATACGTTGAAGCTGTTTCATAAAATGACATCATAGAATATTGTTTAATTTGAATCCAATGATACCTGTTTTTAGTTTATTATGTTAAATGTAAAATTAGTGGATATCTATTATTAGACCATGTACATACTTGATGGAAAATAGCTCTGTGTCCTTTTTCAGAGTAGGAAGGTCAAACTCAAACTTCATGCTTTTAACATTTATCTTTGAATTAAATCTCCACGGCATGGAAAAAATAATTTTACTCTTTAGTTCAGTTCCACACTGGAATATATCTGTGCTGATTCCATGAAAGACAAAGTTATCCTTGGTACTTCTGAAAAGACAAATTAGACACAAAATGTTGTTGCACATCATACAAGACTAAAATATGACCCCAGCATATATACATACATGATGTAACTGATCTACTGTATGGAAAATACTTAACCCAACAAAGCCATCTGTTTCCAGGAAAATATCCGAGGTCAACAGTGGTCCCAGATGATCTGTCAGTTCTGGACTGACTCTGGCTTTGGCTGCATAATTGAGAACAAATGTAAAAGTAATTCCATGCAAATCTCCAACAAAATGCCATAACATTGCTATTATATGCTCACCATTTAGAGTAATTGCTGTTAATGAGCTTGAATATTTGCTTATTTCGAGTGGTAGACCAAGGGTGGTGGCTTGGATGTAGCGTGTTTCAAATATCATAAAGGGTTTTGTCCAGTGCCAGGACATCCCCTTCTGAAGAGTTTCCATCATTGTCCAGATGGGGTTCTCTTTACCTGCTGAGGAAGTAAAATCCTACAAGGACAAAATGATGACACACTTCACAGTGACATATGAGAGGGTTTTGGGATTCTCAACCCGATACCCGATGAAGAGATACTGAAGCTGTGAGTTCCTTTAATGACTTAAAATATTACCATTATAATTTCCTGAAGAAACTCCGTCTTTACAGCGGTATAGAACCACTCTTGACCAAAGACTCGTGAATAGACAGACAGCAGAGGCTTGTCAGTCGGCCATTCTTCCCAGTTTTTCATCTAGAAATGAAATACTTCTTATTAAATGAAACCAAATTAACCCCAAAAAAGAAAGGACGAAGCAGATGATGAAATATGTTAAGCAAAGGCCAAAAACTCACCACATTGAGGATGATATCAATGTCACTGCGACTGAAATCTCCTTTGAAGGCAGGATTCTTTTCAAATAATTCTTTGATTCCTTCTGTCCGGACACCACACTGTAGAACATAAACAAGTGAAAGCTGTGAGGGAATGTTTGCAAAGGAAAGAATTATGAGTTGATTAAATAAGCTACCTCCAAAAGTTGCAATATTCTGCCGATGAAATGAAATTTTCCTTTAGCCACGATGGTTGTTGGGAAGAAGGTCGAAGCCATTTTCAACATGAATACCTCCGCTGCTGTGCCAATGAGTAAATCATCTGGAAATCAAAGAGGGATTAGTTAAGGCCTTTCAATCTAACCAAGGAATATAAACTTTGAAGGATCTGTGATGACTAAATAAACAAACATGCCCAGAAATACAATTTACATAAATCTTCAAGAATAACTTTCCCTCCATGTAGTTTACTTGAACCTACCATTAAACCAATCCAGGTGCACAGCTCTGCTGTAGCGAAAACCAAGACGACCAAATTTAGGGGCCAAGATTTTTACAGCCACATTACATGCTGTTGATCTGTAAAAGCAAAAACAAAAAGCAAAGATCTGAATTCAGAGACATGGCCTTGTCACCAGTTATGTTCATTCTTTAGTCACAGCAAGAGTTGCATGTCGTTGTATAAGTGGAGGTTTGTAACATCTATTTAATCAGCCTGCTCTGTCCGATCAAATATTTGACCACCTGCCTAAAACCCTCACCAGGTAAGAGCTGTTTCGGTATACACATATACTCATTAACTAATTTAGTCTACAACAGCACATATATTTATATTACTTTCAATGGGAAATATTTACATTATAGTTACAGTTAAATACACAATTACTAATTTAGCATGTGCTTTTAACCAGTGATGTTTAGATATCTTACAGTAATTGCAGTCGATAAACATGGACTACAGTTGAAACAGTATTACAGTGGCAAGGAACGGTCTGTGTTTTATCGTGCAGGACTTAGAAGCAATGCATCATTCAATACAACAGAAAAATACATTCAGGGTGCATGACAGGCTAGATGGTTCCAGCACCACCTACTGGTCACAGGTACGACTTGTTCTTGTTTTGTCACACAATCACATTCGTTACAGACACAGTAAGTGACACTGACATGGAACATTGCAAAGCAATGTCTTTAACAAATTATTTAAAAACTCAGCCATATGCTACACAAAATATCCATCTATGCTCTATAAATCCAAAGCACATTTAATAGGTGCTTCACAACATTGTCCTGGTCTACGTGACTACATTAAGTCCACCAGATAGCTGGGTTAGTCTCTCTGCCTTCATCTTCCCTACGTTCCTGTACATTCTATCCCCAATGGCCCAAAAGCCAATATCAGCAGTTTGATGAGAAAAGTCCTGCTGCGACTTAATGTTTCATGAAATGAGAAGCACTGATTTAAGACAACACAGAACAGACGATTATTTTGTATCTTGCGCTAAGAAATACTCACAGGAAGTGATTGTCTGGCGTCTTGGATGAGGCAATACTCTTCATGAGGGAATAAGTAAAGCTGCTAACGTCCAAGTCAGTCTCCTCTAATAGAAACGTAGTCACTGTTGACACCATAGCAAAGGGTGGCTTCGTTTCAAACAGGATCATAATGGCCAGCATGCGTATCTCAGAAGGAAGTTCCCTCTGCACAAACAAGGTTAGGGTGATATCCTGAACCTGCAACCACAAACATAGATACATAGTTATGTAACATATGTGAGCTTTGCTAAAAAAATTATTGTGCCACTCTACCAAACAGACTCAAGTCCTTCAAGCAGATTGAGGAATTCTAGAGGGTTTTTTAAGATGTGTTTTAAGATATACTGAATGCCAGCATCAGAGCCTGTGTGTCCTCACACTGTGTGGATCTCTAATAGCCAGGTGTCTCATAGACTGCACGGCTGCATTCAGCACTGGGATTGAGAGGTCCACGGGGTTAGCAGGGACACCAGGGAGAAAGCGCATGATGGTATTGATGCTGGAGGGGTGGCCTGCATTGCCCAAGGCCTTTAGCGCTATGATCATGTCCGTCTCATTGCCTGTCTTCAGGCTCTCATCAGCCAAGTCTAACAAAGGCTATTGCAAACAGACATCAAAATAATTTAACCAAAGAGCAAATGGATACAAATGGATACAAATGTCCCTGTATTTAACTATGATATTGAAAATGCTTTCACAGGAAATATCAACCTAAACATCAATTTACCTGAACAGCAGTCACTGAGCAAGTTGTTGTATAGGCACAGTGCTTGTACACCAATGATCCATAAGCTAACACTATAGTGTTCCAAAGCATAGGATGGGACTTGCTGAAGGTGAAGGATAGAAATTCCTGTAAAGAAGCATATATATAGATGTATAGACAGATAGACAGATAGATAGATAGATAGATATTAATAAAAATAGTAAGAAAACCCACTTTTGCCATCTCGACTAGCTCAGACTCAGCATTTAGATGATTGAAGGTAACCAGGAGTGTTTGTCCTGCTTCGCTGGCAGATAGTTCACCAGCTTTGAATCGGTTCATTAGAAACTTGAGGACTTTTGCATCTGTTGTCTCAACAATCAAGTCCAAAAACCATCGCCTGGTCAAAGAAAGGGATAAACATTAGTAAACATTAATCCACACCTTACCTGACACTCAAGTTTTTTCATAAATAAAACAGCACACCTGTGTTCATCATTTCCTGAAAATCGTTTCCATAATTCCTCCATGTTTTCCAGAGTGATAACACGCATAAGTTGGTACACATCTATAATATCCTCACTTGTTAGACTGTCAATCTGATAGATATTGGCTTTGGCCAGGCGCTTGATCATTTCTATAATCTGTGGATATTATTGAAAAATTCATTATACGATCACATTATAATGTCACTTAAATGAGACCAAATTGTTTACTTTGTTCATCCGTAATGAGGAGGCTAACAAATATGCAACATCGTAGAAACCATCTAGAATTATTATGCTAGGTATTTTAGCCAGGATACCAACTAAAACTAGCCATCTTTCTGGAAATATCTAGAACTCACACATCTCTAGGTTCATATGTTACCTCAACATACCAGACACTTATAAAGCCTGTTCTTTATTATATTCTTATTATTATAATTTGCCTTTCAAGATTAAATGCCATTGGTCTTTCATTTCATAAAATACATTTCCCTCCAAAAATTAGACGTCTAGTCCAGTTTGACATATAACATCCAGTAAACATATGTTTTGTCTTCTTCATTATGCATTTGGCTTGTGCGACTCATACTTCAGAATGATTTATAGTCTGGATAAGAACAGTACAGAGCTCTTACCTTTGACATGGGTTCATCTTGATTTTTCATCAGAATGGGGATTTGAGTCAGTTCATTGACAAACTTGTAAACCAAACTCCCTCGGTTCTGCATGGGAACCACAGTAGGGGCTGTTCCTGTGTCCTTCACCCCCAGCAAAACCAGCTCCTTTCTGAAGAAAATACGTCAACCTTACTGCACACTGGAACTTCATTTCAGTACAGTTGTCAGATTTTTGGGTTCACAAATATACCTATTTTTGTTTCTTAGGTGGGCTACCAGAACGTTAGCAAAATATGTAATACAGGTGTGTTTTAACCTAAGTGTTATGTAAACAAGTTTGGAGAGCTGAACTAAAAGAACGAAAAATACAATATTGTGATGAAGGGCTTTAGTCTATTTACAGTATAATGCCTCTGATCAATGAATATATCTGATGTATTATACCAATGTATTGGAGTGTATTTTAAGAAAATGTTCATGTGTAATTGTCATACCTGGCTTGCAGTTTGGAGTTTCCACCCTTCACGTTGAATGGAGAGAAATGTTGTCTCTCCAAGGCATTAGCAGTGGTAATGAGACCTCCATCATAAGTTGATTTGATGTTATAGATGTATCTCACTGTGGAAAATATGGAATCACCTCTCTACATCCAAGGAGGACAATAAAACACAGATGTTACAGGGACACCATTGCAATATACTGAATACAATATGTCAGAATATGTCATACAGTCATTTTGAATTAGTTTGTAGTATGCAGGTTCTACTACTCATATAGTAATGTTACCAGCAAACCTCTTTTGACATCTTGTCTTCCACAGCGAGAGCCATTCCTCTGTAGATTGCTGCTTTTTCTTGACAGTTATTGATGTCAACAGTTTGTGTGATCGTCAAATCTTTAGAGTTAACATCCTTCACAATAGCATAGATACTCTGACACAATCCATGAATACCAGCCTGTTACAAATAGTAGGTAGAGGTACAAATATTACCAAAAGGCAAGGTTATTTTGTGGGCTCCAAAACAGTATTAAAGTGGATGGACACTGACTGTATATTCACTTTAAGGTGGATTACCTCCTCAAGCTCATAGATGCTCTGGGTGGTCTTGACCGTGACATGAAAGAATCCAATGATGCCTCTTACAATATTGACAATGGTGTCAGGAATCTCAGCTGGGGCATGGATGTCACCAACTCTCCCCTTGTCATACTCAAACATGAAGGGTTTGGCAAGTTCTTTAGCAATCCGCTTAGTTAGTTTAGTGGATGCGTTGAAAGTGTTTGTCCCCAGGATTCCATTGAATTCTCCAAAATCAACTTCAGAAACCTTCAAATAATTTGACTACTGCTTAGACAAACTTTTTTCACATTTGTACATATTTACAATAAATTCGACTCTTTTCATATATTCTTATCGTAGACGTAAACTACACATGCTTGTAAAATAAATTGTTTGTTTTCCATCATTGTTATAATATTTTTACCTGCAGAAGAAAAGTTTGATATGACACACCAATGATTGTAACTCTACACTTAAGTTTCACACCAGATTCGGCCATTTCTGGCATGCCACGTCCAATATTCACAGATCCCTCATATTTGTATTCATATGTTTTTTTAGGGCTAAGGCCTGGTTCTGTGGAACAAAACAGATGTGTGATTGGTCTAAGATTGGTTTAACAGACTCACTTGATATGAATAACAATAACCAACAAAACTGGTCATTACTTACCATAGTTTTCACCAACTGAAAATTTTAAGTAAAAGCACATATATTAACATAGTTAATATTAGTATTTAATTCTTAATGAGTTAATTTTTCTTTATGAATAAAACATACGTGCAACAGCCACACAAAGACAGAGCAGGAACCCCTGCATGGTGAAATCCAGGAAAAGGCTGTTGGTCTACTGATTTATTCAGATCAAAGACTGAAAGATAGAAGAGACTGAAGTTGTGGTCAAATCTGATTTGGCAGCAGGGAGTCATAAAGTAAATACAGAACAAGGACAAGAGGTCAGAAAATTGTGTTCACATCAGACAGTCCACTGTGACCACTACCAGGGTCAAACTGACATAACCATGTCATTCAAAGTAAATTATGATGTAAAATGGACAAATACAGTGTATTGTTTAAATAAACAACATTTTCATCACATTCCAGCTATTTTACCGGTGGAAATGTGTCACGCAATATTTGTGAGTGTTAAGTATACATTTATAAGGACTTCATGAAATGCCAAACACCCCAAAAAAATGATGATCTGCCTGAAGAAACATTCTTAACGTCTACGATTCATGGAATTACAATGTGAAATTTTGCCAAGAACTAGGTATGTGGAAAAGACTTGCACTTAGAGGAATGACTTTTGGCTAACTAACTACAGTATAAACAAGGCAACAGGGATATTTCAGTTCCCTTGCAACATCACCAACCTCACAGCCATGCTCCAGTAGAGCAGAAGAGATTGGTGAATTGTTCCTCTCCATGCCAATCCTTTCCTTTCCACTGTCTGGCACTAGAAAGCCTGATTCAGCATGGTACTGTCTGTTATTTTGAAGTGTGAGGTTATGACACTGAACAGATATCCTAGTGCTATTTCTGTTACCTTTCCCTTAAACATTACTGATTCTTTCTCAGGCCATTGAGTCTACAGCGTCTCTCTGGGCACAGTATATACTGTACATTTTCCTTATTCAGTTTTAATTCACAATCATTGTACGCAAGTGTCCACTGTCCTATTTCTATTGAATTCATTATAATTTTAGCAGGTCTTGGAATTAGAAGCTGGAGGGGTTTGCCTGTTCTTTCTAGTTTTGGGCTCTAGAGGTCCTCATGGAGCCCTCATGCTTGGCTACCTTAGTGCAGTGGGGTCAGATCCTGGTCTTCGAGGGCTTTTATGAAGGTTTTAGATGTTTCCCTGCACACCTGACTCAAATGAATGGTCATTATCAGGCATCCACAGGGATAAATAACAACTCATTCATTAGTCCGGTGTGCTGGGGCAGGGAAACTTTCTGGACAGCGGTCCTCAAGGACCAGGATCTGTGACACCTGTGATGTCACGACTTGAAATTACATTTACATTTAGTCATTTAACAGACGCCCATTCACAATAACTTTCTGACATCATGAGCAGTATTCATCAGATCTCTGATCGGCTATTATCTGTACAAGCTACTGCATCAACTGTGGGTGCTGTACCACTTCTTGATCCTCAATTATCAGCTCCCCTGGTAGAACCTTGCCTACCTCCACCACAATGACTCTTGAGGAACACCAGTGCTTGTTGTGGCCATTGGCTTAAGGGGTCCAAACACCTGTTTCAAGTGCTCACAGATCGAACAAAGTAACCATTCAGTAACCATTCAGCAGGCCAAGCAGTTCAATCCTCACTCTTATGACCTGACCTGTCATCCAGGTACTGCTCTCACCCTTGAATTCCTCCAGAGATGGTTGTGGTGGCCAAAAATCTGAGAGGATACCCAGACCTTTGTTTATCCAACCCACAATCAGGGGAAGGTCCACCGCTCACCTGAGGTGTTGCTTCATCTGCTCTCTATACCTCAAAGATCCTGGTCTCGCCTTTCCATGGATTTCATAAATGGCTTCCCACCATCTTAAGGCAACACCACCATGGTCATTATCGGCAGGTTTTCGAAGGCTGTAAAATTAATTTATTTCCCCCTGCTCAAGAAATCAGTAAATCATTACCCATGTTTTCAAAGTGTTTGGCATCTCCCAGGATGTTCTGGTCACAGCCTGCATTTTTCCTCTTGATTCTGGCGAAAATTCTGTCAACTTCTGGAAGGAAATGGGGATTCAAGACCTGCTAGCTCTCTTGGAAGGAGCACAGGAGGACAATGTTTAGTACACAAGTCTGATAAATAGTGTAACGTAAGATGAAAAGTAGATTTATTGTGAATATTTGAAATGTCAATGTGCTCTTGGCACTTCCAGCGCAAGCTGGCTACAACACTCCATACACTTACTTTCTCTTTTCCCTCTTTTAGTGTCTGAACCGTGAATCCTTTTGTTCGCATTAGCTACAGCCGGCATCAGCTGTTGGAGTTGATGGGTGTGCGTGAGTTGCCTAGAGACGACTATGCTATCCTGGCTGAGTTGCAAAGGAAGACCATAGCAAACATGCTGGTAGGAAATTCCGTCAGAAGAAGGCACTTTCTAAACTGGCCACTCTTCACTGAGTCATCATGGGAAACATGAAGGACTCTTTCCAACAAGTCGGATGAGCTGGAAAAACACCAGCGGGTGTAGAGGCAGTGAGCTGAGAAGAGACATCAGAGAGGGAAAGGCCAGCTACAAGAGGAAGCTGGAGGAGCTAAAACAAAACAACATCAGCAATGTATGGAAGTGTCTTAAGACGGACTTCAGTGCTACTTAGGAATGACTGCTGGACCTAATAATAGTCTCTCCCCCCCCCCCCCCCCCCCCCCCCCCCCCCCCCCCCCAAGGTCATTAGGATTCTGAGGGAACTGTTGCCCTTTTATGACCGGTCCTAACCTGTGTTCAATGTTTGCTACTAACAGTCGGGTGGATTGTTATGGTTTGCTTTGCTGGTACCTCCTTCTTGGTATCAGTACCCATTGGGCAGGGTGGTAAGGTGTGCTAGTGATCCTGGTGGCACAGATAAAAACACAAGTTAGCCAAAATTCACAGAGAGCACATTTGGCAGACTAAATTCAAATAACTGACCAGGAGCAAGACTACCAAGGTAGATGAGACTATAATCCAGCGATGAATGAAGTGAAAACCAGGGTAGAAGTACTGCAAGGCTGATGAGTTGATGGGAGACGGGTGTGAAGACTGAGGTAGTCAGTGAGTGAGTGGGTAATTGACAAACCTGAAACATGGCCACACCCACCACAGGGAGACCTTAGACCTGAACAAAAACATTAAAAGATCCCACCACTAGAGGGCCGAGGTCGAGGCCATGACACCTTCAGGGCCTGAGTGGGACTCATTTTCAGTCCTGGGGTTTCATTCCTCAGACCGACCTACTTTCGTTCACGACTTCTAATTACTCAATGACAATCTTATCTGCCCATTCTGGTGTGTTGAGCTCATATCAGGAGCAGGCCTGGACACAGCTTGCATTGATTTGGGGGGCAGTGAATATTTCTGGTTTGGATAGGGCCTATCGTGTTTACAGAAAGGGATTGTGTAATTTTTATATTGTTAGCATTTTTGAAACCACTTAATTACCAAGTGTTAATTAATATTTTGGGCTCGAACCACAGACATATTCTGTGTTTAATGTTAAGTTAACGCATGTAACACAAACGTGCAAAATGTTGTGTTTTTATTTTAGCTCAAAACTGTTTTTGGGAGCTTCATGTAAAATAAATATTCAATTAGTAAAACTTTGTCTAGTAAAGCTGATGTGTTCCTCTTTCTTGGCTAGGAATTGTCAATAGGGCAAGCAGAAACAACAACCCTCCACTAATGACCCAAAATGCAACAGCCCGCCTGGTTTTAAATCTACCCAAACACTCCCATGTCACCCCGCTTCTCATCTCCCTCCACTGGCTTCCCATCATGGCCCCTATCAGACTCAAGACCCTGGTACTGATACTTAAGAGCACCCAATCCCAACACAAGTTTGTCCCCTGGACAATGGTGGAATCAACTCCCCACCTCCATCAGAGGCACTGACTGTCTCCCCATCTTCAAGAAAGGCTCAAGATGCACTTGAGTATCAGAGTACTTGAGTACTTGAACGGTACTTAGGAATGACTGATGGACCTGATAGTTTCCTCCAGGATCACAATGACTCTTATTGATGGATTTGTTGCTCCTGTTGGTCAGTTTTAACCGATGAAAAAATGATTGTACTCGCTCTAAATGATTATTGTTGCTTGCTTTCCTACAGGTACTCTTGCACTTGCAATTCTTGTTGTGTTACAACTGTCCCAGAGGAGATCTCAATGTCATGGAGGTAGGAGGCCACTCCTGATGTGGCCTCTACACAACGTTCATTAGCTTCTGGAAGGTTACAGGAGCCCTGTGTAACCCGAAGGGGAGCATCCTATATTGTCAGTGGCCACTGTGCTGTTAGGGTTGAATACATCTCGATGTTGGCTTACTAGTCCCCATATGTCCTGGCGCTGCATGGGGGTGAAGTCTTTGCTCACTGGGACATCTTCGGTCAGTTCGGAAAAAGAGGTCAGGGCAGGGGTTTTGGGTTTCTAACCGGCATTTCAGGCGTGTTGATGTGGTAAGTTTGAATATCTTTTCTGTTTCCCGCCTGACGCACCCAGTAGGTGACCAGACCCAGTTTCTCAATAATGGTGTACAGGCCTTGCCAGGCCATGAGGAACTTGAATATAGTAGTGAATGTAGTGAACTTGAATATAGAGTATCGGGGCCAAAACCTGATCCCCTGGGGAGAACTCTCTTGACTGGGCACGTTGGTTATAGACCCTCCACTGGGATCATTTAGCAGCCATCATGCGCTCTTTAACAATTGGTCTCTCATGTTGGATCCTCCATTTCCCATACATGCTCAATTACCGTCTATGGGGGGGAAGGGGTGGGGGCTGTTGCTGCCATGCCTCTCTAACTGCATCCAGGAGTCCTCGTGGCTGCCGGCCATATAAGAGCTCAAAGGGGCAAAACCCGGGGGATGCCTGTGGCATCTCTCTCACAGCAAAATGGGCATACAGGATAATTTGGTCCCAGTCCTGGCTGTCCTCCCTCACCACTACCAGATGGTAGACTGAGGTGCGTTGGTGGTGAATCTTTACCAACTGGCAGAGGTCGGCCATCAAATGGGAGATGAACATAGTACCCTGGTCGGTCAGTATGTCCTTCGGAATCTCTGCTGAATAGCTGGACAGGTTGTCTGACTTTAGAGGTGGCCAACCTTAGTGGAACTGCTTCTGGGTCCTGGGTAGCATAAACCACCAGCACCAGGATGTGCTCTTGGCCCCAGCCTGACTTTGGCAGGGGTCCCACCAAATGCATTTCCAGCCTCTCAAAGGGAGTTTCAATGATTGGCAAGGGGATGAGTGGGGCAGGTGGTGAAGCAGGCCTTTGGTATTCGGTACAGGTCCTGCAAAAGTGTTTGATGTATCCCCTCATTCCTTGCCAGAGGAATTGGGGCTGAATCTGAGCCAGAGTATTCTGGATCCCCAAGTGGCCCCCAAGGGGATGTGGGTCAGCTCTAGGACAGTAAGTGTCTTTCTACTGGGCACCATCAGGCAGCGCTCATCCTCCTCACCTCTTTGAGTGATATGATATAGTCCATTGGATATAGAGAAGTAGGTTGCAGGGAGTGGGTAGGTTGCAGGTAGCTTAATTCATAACTTTTATTTGACAACTATGAACAATATATGCTGTTTATACTGCTTGTTATTGGGAGCAAGTAAACACCTGTTGAGAATCTGTAAAAAAAAAAAATAATAAATGTGATGAAAAAATAAATAAACAGTTGTAACGGGTTCAACTGACCAACAAACACTGACTAACAGAAATAAAAAAACACACAGAAGGGTTAAGATGCCAAGAAAAGTAAGAAGTCTAAATTCTGAAACAAACTGGCTGCAAAATGCCGTGATTAGTGGCCGCGCTGAGAAATGCGTCTGATGTGAACAGCCTAGCGCCAGTCTAGCTGACTGTGGTGCTTCAGGCCACTTTGCAGCCCAGGTGTTCCAGTTGTAAGCCCCCATGAGTGAGTTGAAAGGTATTACTAGATTTTCAAGTTTAAAATCAAGAAGGGAATATCCAAAAACCTTAAAAAATAAGAAACTTAGGAGAGACTAGCAAAGATAAAACTGTCATTTTATGCACACTGGTTGTTTTTCTGTCAAATTATTAAATACACAGCATTTCAGTTGTATCATGTCTAGCTCTAAAGCTAGGCCATGTGCTGTAAATGATGTTACTGTCTTAAGCACACTATACAAAGCAATTCTACAGTTTCATTATCATCTGCCATTTATTAGTATCAAACCACTTCTACAAAATTACATCAAAATGTAGACGGGCTATACACAATGTAGGGTAAATTTGGTCACTTTTCTTCTCTTTTTGTTGTTGTTTTTTACAAATACACATAAACATTATATGAATGCCACGTAAAGTCATGTATGTCAATCCAGTGATCTAAAACGTATTAATATACAATTATATCCTTGATGGACCTTGATTCACATTTGAGTGAGTATAACAATTTTAAACTTTTCATCAACAACTTTTAGCATGATTATATAAACCGAAAACATAAAAAATCTGCTCATTTTTGTTTTGATGTACGATCTACTTACACAAGTATCACCAATTGGTATATCTAAAAATACACTCAAAAACACAAAAAATTAAAGAAGCTAATTCTGCACCTCATTTGGAATGTTAGTTGTTAAATGATCAGGTCTGTAAAAATTCAATATATCATATATGTTTCAATATATTTCTAATTTTAAACTTAGTTCTTTCTGAAACTGATTATATATTGTAAGCTTCACACACAAAAAAACTACTCAGGATTCTTCATTTGTACATGGTGACAATGACTACATAGCTTGCTTAAAAAAAGTAAATTATTCATGTGTGTATCAGTGCTTGCCATCTTATTTTCCATCTCAGTTGAAATAATGAATTAGGTTGACATTAGGTTGACCAATTTAAAAGCAAACATTCTCCTAGTTGGTACATAGTATAGCTTTGAACTGATTAAAGGCAAGATAAATAAGTCGTATGGTACATGCATGTCTGATCATGCATTTGTACCATATCAATGTTTCCAGATAGATAATGTAAACAACAAGGTCTGAAATATTCTCCCCCGTTACACAAGGCCTAGAAGAAGACTTGCCAAGATGCTAGTTATCAAGCCAGCCAATGGATTTTGTTGCTCAAACTGAGAAACAAGAGCTAGCCCCTGCCTGCGGATCTCTAAACGTATCCATGAAAGCAAGTATCTTTTGGGATTTTCACAACTGGAAACGCTGCTCAGGGAGTGGATGGACAAGGCAACCGGCTACAGACCAAGCGACAAAAACCTCCCAGTAAAAACTGACAAAGGCACAGGAAGGATTTTATGAACTGCTGGGTCAGAGGGATTAACTCTGTCAAAAAAGGCGCCGTCATTTCTCCAATGTTTCTGTCTTAAACATTCTTTTGTGGAGAGCAAGCAGAAGAAACAGGAAAGGGTTCTATACACAATGGCACACAGTATAGACCTTACAGACTGTCCCTGTAAGATGAAGTCTCTTTGATGTGCTGTTTAAGGATGTATCTAAATGTGTTGTACATTTACTGTTTTCTGTATTTTTTTTAAGCTGGAATAAAAAATTGACGCAATTTACTGGAGGTGATTAAATTATCATGACAAAGACGTTCAGTCATACTGGTCAATATGGTTTATTATCAGATGGTTGTTAGTGGTTGTTTCAGTAAAAGTTGCAGTTAATAGACCAGGGGCTATATTCACTAAACATTTTGTCACGTAAGAGAAATACTCTTAAAATACTCAGTAAAAACTGAGCCAAGACTTTCTTCCTAAAACATTAACAAAGCTGCTGAGACCTGAGAGCTTTACTAAGGATTGGGAAGAAATATTTAAGACAAAGTACCGAAATGACCTTGTTGCTCTGAAGGATGTGAACACGGTTCCTAATTATACTAATCCAATTAAGTGATTGGAAATTGTGGAATGGATCTCTGTCGATGATTTCATCTTAGAGATATTGTAGAACGAGGTATTGTATTGCAGTATGTAAAGCTTTTTAAATGAAAATGCTCCTAAATCCTCTTAAAGTTAGGAGCTTTTAGATGTTTTAAAGCTAAAAGCCTGGGGCCAAAAGCCATATTCACAAAACATCTTAACCCTTGTGCTTTCTTGATATTCTGCATCTGCATACTCCACCCTGTCCTACGGGTCAGAAAGGACCCACCTTCAACCCTGAAATGTAATTAATATTTATCCTGTAACCTTTTAGGCATTGAAATGTGCAGTCATACTGCACATGCATCAGAAAGATTTAGTTTAGTCTATATTTAGTTCAATCAAGCCTATGTATCTAATTTAGCTTTGCCAAAGTTAATTTACAATTATATAATCTTTATATGAATATGGCAAAATATGGTGAGTATGGTAAAAAAAATATATATATTAATTTGTGCATATGACAACATAATACCTCATTCTACATGATCTACATCTACATGAATTATGGTCAGAAACCTAGCCCCTCAACCCATCAGCCAATCACTGTGGGCATAGTAAACTGGTTGACGTCATCCATTACATAATCCTTCTCTCTAAGCTCTTTTCTTTTCGTCTCTGCATCATCCCCTTCCCTTCCTTTAAGATTTCTCCCCATCCCTTAGTAAAAGGCTGGCTCAGCAGCTTTGTGAACATTGTTTAGGGAGGAGACACTTAGCTGGGAACTCCAGGAGAACTCTGAGTGGTGAGATAAAAAATAAAGGAAAAAAGAAGTTAATACGGTCCCTGATTGTCCTGTAATGAAGTGCTTAATAATGGCTGCTTGTGTATTGTCCCAGCTTTAGATGTTTTTGGACGTTGCCCATAGGTCCAAATGTGAATCTGACATTTTTACATTATTCAAAACCAAAGATCACTGTGAGACCAGGCTTTTGTTTAATTTTAATACAGTGACAAACCCCTGTTAACACATTGTCATAACCTAACATTGCATGTATTATCCAAAAGTGTCTAAGGTCATACACAATTGGGTTTAATAACTGCAATAATGGTTTCATGAAATAGGCTTCAATATGGTCAACGTATCCGATAAATATCTCAAAGGCACATTCAGCATAGTACTTGTTCCTCTTATGAAGCCATTTTACATCTGTATGACTATTGTTTTACGAGGCTTTTGATACTGTGTTTAATCCATCAAACGCTCTACAAAGTTAGAATTTCTTAAAATCTGGTGAATTTAAGGGAACCCTATGAATCATTGGAAAAGTCCAGGTATCATATCGGTGGAACTTAAACATATATTTAAAGATTATCTTTGAAAAAAATTGGAGACACTTGGTTTACAAGTTCTCTTAGTCTACAGGGATTTATTTTACACACATGTATGTCATGGTCGGTTATTGATACTGAGGTAAATTAACATGAATTTAACATCACTCTTGGTTTACAGTACCAAAACTCACCAAATTCAAGTGTCAATTTCCTCTACACAACATACACATGATCTTAGATCCCAGAGCAACATGATGTGCACTGTGGAGCAGTAGTGTCTATATCAAACACTGGCAGGTTAATGCCAAGCAGGTACATTAGTTATAATGCTACAAAGCAAGTTATCGTGGTCTTTTATTGCATGTGTCATGTCTACAGTTTGTCATTTGGCCACCATTACTGTAAGATAGTAAGTAGGAAGTCCTTGAGTAAACCTGGTCTCAGAATTCGTAATGAATGCTACAATAAACATTTCTGGCATAACTGAACAGCAGTACTGTAGTACCAAAAGTAAGTTCCAGCGCTCTGGTTAAATAAAAAAGGTTACAATCCCATTAAAAGAATGGTGAATGTGTGTTGCTTAATTGGAGAGTGGCGCAACAATAATCATGTTACTTGATGATTTCTCTCATTTATACTGTTCCAATAGGTCCTAAAGGACACATTTGTAGTAAAGTAAAATATAGACATGGATATTAATAGTAGATACTGTATGTTCAGGTATTGTAACAGAACCTACAATGGATTGTGCATTGAGTCATA
This sequence comes from Protosalanx chinensis, assembly GCA_030340685.1. Lineage (NCBI taxonomy): Eukaryota > Metazoa > Chordata > Actinopteri > Osmeriformes > Salangidae > Protosalanx > Protosalanx chinensis. The sequence continues at coordinate 656,832 of CM059340.1, forward strand.
TATATTTTGAGAATGAGAAATGTCATTGTAAATACCAGTGACTTGATTAGAGGGACTTACTAACACTATTTGATGCAAAATAATATATTTTCATAAATGTGTAATAATACCAATATCTTAGCTGCATAACAGGTAACCAACACACTTCATGCAGTCACCAATGTGCCACATTTACAATGACTTCAAAACATCAATGCATTATCATCAGATAGAATGTTCATAGAATGTATTATAACATGTAAAATAGTAGTGGAAGTTGTCTGGTTATAGAGCAAAATGATTCTCTAAAACTGGCTTCAAAAAACTGAATGATTATTTGTAAACTGGCCAACCTTTAAACATCAGTTAAATTTGACACCCACATTCATACTCTGCACATAATCACATGTTATAACTAAACTATACAGCTGTTCTAAAATTGACATCAAAAGAAATCCTATTCTCTCCATACTGTATATACACAACTATAATAATTCATATAATACTGTTACTTTTAATTGCACCTTTTTGGTTTTTAAAAAGTAGATAATTAGTTTGCAAACATTTGTCTTTTAATCTATTTGTTTGACAATAATTAACAACAATAACGTCATCTAAATTAGTTGACAACAACATGAACTATGCCATATCTTGTCTCAATCAAATAATTTCACATACCCGGATTCACAGCTATATTTTTTCTTTACAGTGTTTTCACAAAGGAATGTAATAAATATACAGTAGTTTTGACTCCTTCAGCAAAATACTTCCACATTTAAACAAGATAATATGGTGCAGTATTCATAAAACAAATGGATAACGTTTTTCAGTAAAAAAAATAATAATACCACCTCCCCCAAAAGAATCATTGTATACACATAATCAACTAAACTAAAGTAAAGTATTTGTGCTTTCAGTCTTCAATTTTCATGGCTATACTTTCTAAAGATTTAAAATTACATGTTTGTTACTGTATTGAGTATTAAGCAGTTTTCAAAAACATCCACCTTGCCCAGGTTAACTCATGAAAAACAACACTCAAGTAAGACATACATTTAAATTCTGTTGACCTCTCCTCCACTACACTAGCTCAAACATGAGACATCAACTACAGTTCATTTTCAAATCTAGTAAAAAACTAAAACTAATAATAGTGGTTAATTAAGTATTTTGATCGGTTAAGCTCCAATAACTAGATTGACAAGAAAATGTATTGATCAACTGGAGCCTCACCCTTTAGTGGAACATCCATAGACCTTGGTGTGACTTTAAATCAACACATAATCTATATGTAAAATCATTGATTTCATAGTAAATACTAGAGCCATTTCATGTGAACACTATTTATAATCCTATTTATCTTTTATTAGGTTCAAGGAACTGAATTGTAGTATAACATGTATTTTACTTCTGCAGAACTTCAGGGATGAAGATATCCTGTGGCAAGGAATGTCTTCAGTTTTATCACCTATTCTCACAGCTCAGAAAATCAGAAGGGCTTTTTGTAAAACAAAAAATTAAATTTCAAAAGATTTTTTGATTCAGGACAGCTCCTGTGAAGGAAAGCTTCTTGCTTTAGACAGTACTCATGTACACTGGCTAGCACATGTCTTGCGTCACTCATTTATGTTTCTTTGTAAATTTAATTTGACCTGTTTGTCGAACATTGCTACTCATCCCTGTATTCGTTTTTGTTCTACTGAACCTTTTCTTGTTTGATATGGTGAGGAGATAATCAAAAACATAAACGCAAACAAGCTAATACAGGGCTGTGACTCTTAATCCTGGACAGTGATAACATGTCACTGCTGAGTCAATGGAAGTGACAAATGTATGAATAATCAGACACACATCCACATTCAAGGAACCAAATAGCAAAGACAATAAAGTCAGATACTTCCTTTTATGTTCTTTACTCGATAATAGATGATAAGCCGACAACATGAAATTGTCTATCTCTATTTTATAGCAGTCCAATAGAGGGCAGTTTGAGTAAGTTCTGATTAGCTATTTAGTCATTTTTATGCCTATAATAATACAAACATTTGAAAACCACAATCATATACTAATGCATAATTAATGTTGTGAATGTATATAGTTCTTTGTTTTACAGTACTATCATTTAAATACTGTTTAGAAGATCAATGTGGAATGTGTCCTGAGGGACTTGGCACTATGGCATCTTTCTGCCATTAACAAAAACAAAGATGCAAATGTTGATTTCCACACTACAACCTCGTGACTAAAAATAAATAAAATAAATCATTTTGTAGCTATGAGGGCCTTCGAAAAAACAATGAGCACTGATTCTCAAAGTGTGCTATCAAAAACGTCCCACAAATGTAATGCTGATTATACTCAATACTGACTTAAACAAACTTCACTAGATTGGATGAAGCCACCAGCCTGTGAAAGCATTGATGAGTGCTTGAAAGGCTCTTTACAGTCAGTGTGTTGCCTTAGTAAACACTGATGAAGGTAGATACAGCCAAGACCAGGTACCGACAGGCCATTAAGACCTGAGCACTTCCTGTACTCCCATATGGTGCTGTGTTGGGGGCTGTGGACAGGAGAAAAGAAACAGTGATTAGAATAATTAAACTTTCTTGTTTACATTTAACAGACGCTTTTATCCAAAGCGACTTACAGTAAGTACACCGTACACTTTCAAATGCCATTCCATTTCAAAGCCATTGGTCGGTCAACATATGTTGCTTATGAATCACGAAAAACTGAGGTTTACCATTCAGGTATTTGATTATGTTTACCAGAGGATAAAGCATTAATAGTTTAAACAGTTACAATACTAAACCGTTATTTGGTATTCAAAAGTGCTGCATGGCAATAATACTCATTATTGCTGAGTACTTTTTCAAAGGTACCTTCTTCTGATAAATGGACAGACACTGAGCTCATCGCTCTACTGCGCCAATCTGAGAGAACAAGTGCATGCTGGGGAGAGGGTGGGGACTGACTCACACACACACAAGCACACACATACACACAAACAATCGTGCACGTACACACACAGGGAAAACACAGGCTTCCTGGAACGCTTAATTATATCAGGGCATGAAGACCACAGCCATCTCAGCATTCATTCATGTCATCATCTGACACATTATTTAAGTCATACGCAGTTTACACAGTCAGCTGTAAAACCATGTGTGCATTTTGATGCATGCAAGCACGAGCATAAGTGTACACACAAACTTGTTGTCCTCGCGTACATCAACGATACACAAGCCTGGTTCATCAACATGTTTATTTTGGGATCATCAACACCTTGTTTTTAGTTTAATTTTAGAATGAATTCAATGCGGCACTTTCAGTTTAGATCATCCTTGGTTGCGAAATATTTGTGTGGCAACTGACTGTCACTAGACACTTCAGACGTTAATTGGAAAAGCTTCATGCAACATTATTACACATTGCACTACATTTCATGGTGTCTGTCATGAATGTGAATGAGTCCTGCTCATACTGTATAACTGTTATTAGGAAATTCAATTCTACCACACATGGAAAGCTAAACACAAAAGACAATGAACAGGTGAAAATGGTGATAGTGTGTGTGCTGCAATCTCTCTGTTTCTCTTCCTTTTTGTTCTCCTTCCATCCATACCAGAGGATAATGACACCATTTTCCTGGGCTGAGAGAACCCAAAGAGGGTTTCCATGGCAACAGCTCATATCCTGGGTGCCAGCACTATTACCATGTGAAGGCTTTCGCAAGTGTACATCGCTTTACCAGCACTACTAAAATCCTTTAGCGGCAATAAGCATTTCCTTCTATTATATGTGGGGACAGTAGAGTCATCAGATCACAATCAAACAATCATTTTAATGTATTCTTTAGCACCAGTTAATTAAGGAATCTTTTTTTATATATCTGAACATTAATTATGAACATGAACATTAATAAATAAAATAAAAATTACAGCAGAAGAGTATTAGTGTTGGTACATTTGTCTTTTAAGTAAGTTTCATTTCAGCTCTGTTGAATCTCCCTCTGCATCTTCAGTTACAAAAACTCAGTTGCAACTGGCCAACTGCCTACGAACACAATACTTCCAGCTTTTTTAGTGGAAGAGAAAGACAGAATGGGATAAGAGACAGACAGAAAAAGAGGGTAGTACTATAACTTTGTGTGTTTGAAGGACACAAAAAGATAGAGATAGAATCGTATTAAAAAGAATAAGCTGCAAAACTGGAGCTCTAGAACAGACAAACAGTTGTGCCAGTTATACGATCCTGTTCTTTATTTTCTTTCATCAATTGAAGAGGATGGTCCTTCTTGGCATCCCAGCAATGTTCCCCCTATACTTGTAAGTAGAGCTGCCTTTTTATTGTGTCAGCAGTCAGCACTCTGGGGCTCAGATTCCTATTGTTGTTTATAGTATTATTATTATTGTGTTGTGTCAATGGCAGCCCCTATACCAGACATCTAAAATTTACCATGTTGAGACTTCAGCACATTGCTAATTACCATACCAAATATGGGCCCATTTAGACTGAAGGTGGCGCACTAAAGGCCATGCAAATATTCCCAGGCACATCCTGACCTTTGATAAAAACACAAGCTTAGTAAGCTACATACACATTCAAAGCTTTCTGGAAAAGATGGGGTGACTAAGCTCACTCTTTGGCTTGAAGCCAAAGCCCTTGTGGATATTGGTAGTATTGCATTTCCGATGTTGTATGCAATGGTAAAAAGTTGTCCAAATTCTGAAAATTTTAAAGTACAGGCCATGAGTAACTACCACATTTATTCATTTAGTAAACACTATTATCCAGAGTGTACCACACCTTAAATGGCCCATCATTGGCTCTACATTCAGTCATTTTACATGTAGTCATTTAGCAGAAGCTCTTATCCAGAGCGACTTAAAACACATACTGGGACATTCCCCTGAGGCAAGTAGGTTGAAGTGCTTTGTCAAATATGACTGAATTGCAGCTGCTTACACTTGGGCCAAATCTAACTGGGTTGGATTGTACTACAAAATTTGACTTAATGGGTTCAAATCCAGTCAATGTCAGGTTGGATTGCTTGATGATTTTTCAAAATGTATAGGCTCAATATTAAATAGTTGTCGTAATTTTGCATAGACTTTACATATTTTACAATACGTACAAATCTTATTAAGGTTCTAAACATCTAATGGGAGTCCTTGCGACATCTGACGTGTTGAACAAGAACAAGAAGAGAAACTTTAAACAAGCTTTTTGCGGTGTATTAAACCCCCCACACACACACACATTGAGTATGAAGATACATTTCTCTTCACTGCAGTGAAATGACACCTTGTTTGAAGGCATGGACAGGTCTATCCTTTTTTAGCACGTCACATATGGTAATTCTGCCAAAGTAATGACTTTGTGCACGAATAGTTTAAGCAAAAATAGCGTAACCAGTGGAAGCGATTACATTTCGTGACTTACAACCGTAAGAGAAGGAAAATATACAGCTTCTGGAAAGAGATTACGCAAAGCGACATTGACAAAAGCAGCAGAACAGGTTAGAAAGGGGCAGCAGAGCTACAGCCAGCTGTTTGACAAGAGAAGAGAAACTGAAAGTGATGCCAGACAGAAATACTGAGAAAGACAGTACACTGCAAACAACACAAAAACGGTGGCCTTTTCACCCAACATCCTGCTTTACATGCAGACTGTACTTAATTAGCACAGAGAAGTAAGGAAACGAGATGAGGAAGCCAAGAAAGGAAAGCCATCAGCATTAGCTCCATTAAAATGCCATCAGTCTCAAAAGTCACTTTTCTACTGTGCTCCACAAGGGGAACGAGTGGATTGGCTGCAAGTGCAATGATACGGGCTGCTCACAGAAGACAGAAACGCAACACTAACCAATCCCAAGTAAATTAAGTGATGAAAAAGGAAGACATACAGTGAAGCTGTAAACCCGCCAGGCATCGCAGCCAATTAAGATCAAATGATTGAGATGGAGGAGGAGTTTGGTCAGGTTAGTGTTGAGAATATCAAATCCCTTTGCTGGTTGGTGTGCAGCATGGTGACATATACTGACCTGGGCTTGAGACAGCACTAGTTGTGGTAGGTTCAATAATTGCTACAGGAAAAAGGGGGGAAAGGGAAAAAGAGGACATTCATGTATTATTAACAGAATGGAGACAAAAAAGAAAAGAAAAAAAATGCAAGGAGAAAGGACAGGGAAATGATGACCAAACGATATTCATGCATAAGGACTGGTGCATTTTCATTGCAAGGTTCCATATGCTTAAAGGATAAAAAAAAACTTCCCCTACCAAAATGAATCAGACATATTTAGGGGCTTAGAACTGTTTCAACAAAATTCAAAAGGTCTGAGCTGTGAACAGCGATGAAAAAAACGGCTCTTTTTAGGGAACCCTGTTCCGCTCTGATTAATTCATGGATTTATTTCTGACTGAGCCACTAGGGGAATTAAAGAACGTAATCACTTCAGTACGTGTACATTTGTGTTTTTGCCTGAGAATAATATACTGTACACCCTAATAAAGTATAACACATTTACAAATATATAATATTATTATATAATATTTGTAATTTACATACATTACAATTTTATATTTACTATGTATAGTCTATTATTAGCGATAAGATTTGTCATTTTATCTAATACTACAGAAGAGTTTATCAGTCACCAGGGAAACTTGTAGCCATTACAATTGTTGTACAGAAGGCAAGATATCTAGGCCATCCTAATGTATGTAAGAACATGCTTAAAAGCTCCTTTATAATCCAGTTACATGAGCATTTCAATTTCAGGGGAAATGAAGGAGCCCCATTGTAAATTTCAACAATTCAAAGTCTTATCTTCTGTTACTTTAATAATCATAACAAGTGATGAGTAATGGAACTCAAGAAGGATCTATTTCTACAGTTATATACTTGTTATTTCCTTCCCTGTGTTTGTCGGTGAGAGAAAGGCTCCTGAATGGGGGCCGAAATGTCTTGATTGTCAGAACTCTGACACTATGGAAAACTCCTGGACGAATGAGGGTTTATGCCAATTTATTATGAAAAGTAAAGCTTTTTAATCCAATGATATGCTGTAAAAGTATTTGACCATGATTAGCGAGGGTATTTTTGGAGTCTCCACAGGTCACTTTTAGAAAATGACTAGATATACCATTAGAAACACAAGTAAGAGTTTCATTTTTGTGGTATTATAGTCGACTTTGGACAAGCACATCAAAAAGTGCTTGCATTTTCACCCCTTTTGAATATTCCCAATTCCCCCCGTCGGGGGCCAAATAAAGGTTTGTCTTATTTTATGTTAATCGGCATTTTATGGATTATTTGACAAACATACATGTTCTTGGATTTTGATGACTGCTAACAGGTCTTAGCCTGCTCCAAGTTCTTGTTGCTAACCAGCCTGAGCGTCTTGGAGCTAACCTTCCCCTGCTAACCAGGCTTGAACCTGCTAAAGCCTCCTGATGCTAACCAGGCTTGAACCTGCTAAAGCCTCCTGATGCTAACCAGGCCTGAACCTGCTAAAGCCTCCTGATGCTAACCAGGCCTGAATCTGCTAAAGCCTCCTGATGCTAACCAGGCCTGAACTTGCTAAAGCCTCCTGATGCTAACCAGGCCTGAACCTGCTAAAGCCTTCTGATGCTAACCAGGCCTGAACCTGCTAAAGCCTCCTGATGCTAACCAGGCCTGAACCTGCTAAAGCCTACTGATGCTAACCAGGCCTGAACCTGCTAAAGCCTTCTGATGCTAACCAGGCCTGAACCTGCTAAAGCCTCCTGATGCTAACCAGGCCTGAACCTGCTAAAGCCTCCTGATGCTAACCAGGCCTAACTACTTGTTGAGCTTTTTGTTCTGAGCTCTGTGCAGTTCACTTCCTCATCAAGTTCCTCAAAAAGTGCTGAAAGTTGTGGATGACCCTTACTTATTCCTCTTATATGCCTATTGGGATTTTGGGATCTTGGAATGAGCAATTATTCCTGGACACTAGTACTCTAAATATGCTCTATGGCGTTTCTAAATCCAGAACAACAACTGATTCGATTGGGTCATGCTATGAACATATTACTCTGGCCAGAGATCTACCTAAACTGAAATGTATTTTTGCTTTGTATAACTATCTCACTTGTTCACTCTAGGAAGGGCTCTGCCTGACCTCAACGTATCAGCTTGAGCTGCTCCCAAATCTTTGTCTGGTCTCAAATATGTCCAATCGGAATGTGCAAAGATAACTGTCTACGATGAACCTGGTCAGAATTTGGGTTAAATCAACAGATGCAGATGTTATTCTTATTTCTGAAACTTGTCTGACTAAATCAGTTACTAATGAAGACATTAATATACAGTATATACCGACAGTGATTGACCGGCGGCGCTGTAGCTATATATCTTAAATAATTGTTTTGTCTCTATAATTTTGCAAACAGATGGAATTTTTTGTCCCTTTCTATTGCTGTTGTTGGGTGCTAGGATTGGGTTTCGGCCCCCTTCTGCTTCAAAAGAGGGATTATATTCATTAAAGGATTTTTTGGCTATATTAAATGACACTGAACTATTTATGTCTGGAGATTTGAACTGGGATAGGTTGAATGCAAATTCAGATTAATGAAAATGTTTTTTAGGATTTTACCCAGTTAGTAAACCTATCCACCAGGCCTAATCTTAAAATTACAGAAAAGTCCACGTTGATCGATTTGATTTTAACAAACATGCCTCACAAGTTTTCTTCGTTGGGTGTCTTCTGCAATGACCTATGAGATCATTGTGTTGTTGCTGCTTGTAGAAACACAAAAATTCCTAAATGTAAACCTTGCATTGTTTGTAAGTGGAATCTTAAACATTTTAACAAACAAGCCTTTCATCAAGAAGTAGAGCCTTTCATCAAGATCACACAAGGATGTAGAGATAGCTTGAGCATAAAATGTTATAGAAATTAACATGCTCCTTTAAGGAGATGTAAAGAAGAAGCGATCAAATCTGTAGTTTTCTCCAGAACTATCAGATACCATACACGAGCATAACCTTACTACATAACATACGTTAGTATAGGACAATGCAAGACAAAAAGATGAATCCACTGGTTGGTCTGTTTTTGATCAATTTAGAAATAAATGCACTTATTTATCAAAAAGTCCAAATCTGATTATTTTGTATCTCTCACCACGCCTTAATGATCAACAGAAACTCTTTTTAAGAATTAAGTTAAGTTATTAAGTCTCTTTCTCTGAAAAAGATCTCTCAGGCTCTTCCAACATATGTTTTAAAAGATTCCGTCCCAGTTTATGATAAAACTGAGGTCTTAAATTGCTTTAATGATCGCCTTTATTTGATTCTGTAGGAACTTCCTTGGTGAATCCTTGTACAGAATCCCCAATGTTTTCTGGAGACTCTTTGAATTTTGTACCTGGAACAGATTTGACAGAATCTTACTTTTTGATGTTGTCAGCATTTTTTTTCTTTCAATCAAAGACATTCCAACAGTTTGGAAATCAGCTTTTTTCCGCTTTATTAAAAAAGAGGTGATCCTGCAGTTTCAACTAATAACAATATCACATTTATTTGTTTTATCCCAAAGTCTGGAATCTAAATTCCTGTACTCTAATGACATCCTCTCCAAATTTCAATCAGGCTTCAGGCAGTATTATCGCCTATTATTATGAAGATGATAATCATGTTATAGTGGCACCGGATGGGAAACACTACTGCGCTTCACTTTTTAATCATCTGTCCAAAGAGTTTGACAGTCAATCTTGTTGTAACAGGACTCAATTTCGTTGTTGTCCACAAAAGGGTGACATATGACTTAATTTTAGGACCCCTCCTATTTATCAAGTACATGAATGACTTGTCAAAATGTCTCTGATGCGAACATGCACTTGTATGCTGATGACACAGTTATTTACTGCTATGGATCACGTCAGGCCATTGAAACTCAGCAGAAGGTTTTTGTAGCTGTCCAGTATTTACTCCTTGTTGTTTTCAAACTTTAAGAAGGTGCCTCCAACTGTTCCAGTAGTGTCCACACTTGAAAGGAATGTCATAGAGATGCTGTATGAATACAAATACCTTAGTGTCTTAAATAATGATGCTATCACTTTTAACCCACACAGAAACTTGAGTAGTTTAAATTGAAGAATTTGAAGAAGCTTATCCTGCTTCTCTGAGGTTCATCACTAACTGTAGAGACACTGTGACTTATCTGTATGAGTGAGATGTCCTTCTCTGGCCACTAGGAGGCAAGGTCATTGGTAAACTTTTATTTACAAGGCTATGCATGAATTACTGCCTCCATACATTTGTACTTCAATCACACAGAGAAGTGTTGACTCTCCCTGCGATCAAAGCATCAGCTCTCTGTTTCGCCCACACTGAGCTGGGAGGGAAAGCGTCATCTGCTCAGCCCCTTTTGCCCCGGCTCTTGGCTTTAAATGCCTTTAAAGACAAGATGAAATCATCACAGACTGCCTCCATTGTATGTAATCTGTGCTAATTTTAATCTTTTTCGTTTGTTGCACCTGTGTGTAATTGCTGCCTCTTGGCCAGGACACATTTGGAAAATAGGTTTTTTAATTTCAGTGGGACTCATGAAGGAAAAAATAAAATGTTCTCTGAGTAGAAACCTTCTGCTTCACGTCAAAGCAGTTACTTTCAGACGGATTAACAAAAGTAAAAAAAAAAAACATGTTCATCTCTGGTGTTTAATCTACATCTATTCTGTCTCATACTTGCCTCATTATGTAAGGAGTCATTACTTACATGGCATAATGTCCAAGTCAACTTGAACTTCAGATAGAATGAAGATTATGAGTTGTCTCTAGTCCCGACTGTCAGTCCCACCCATCAGCCTTATACCATGCCCCTCACCTAACAGAAATATTAATATCAAAAGCTACATCTGTGTTTCTGCCTTACTGACCAAGTTACTTATTTCACCTTTTCCTTCGACTTGAGATCCAAATGAACACAGCAAATGCAGTGTCTGAATGGTTTGTCTCCCACGAGGAGGCCCAGAAGTTCCATCATTTAAGATTTACTTGGGATTACAAAAGGTTGCTACAAACTTCACCAATTTCACCTTGACTTGTCCACCTTGACCAAAGAGATGCTGAAACATTGATGATGAAAATGTGCAAAGTGAGTGAATCAACAGTGATTTAAATTCAACCTCCCAAAATACCATACCTTTTTAAGTAAGTTATTTGTTATTTTGCTGATCCTTAAAAGTATGTTATGATTTATACACAATTAAAGGCACATTGCCTGGCAACAACAAAAACAACATTGGACTAACGAGGCATCCTTTTTTCAAGCTGTGATTGATAATCATAACAAATGAACAATACATGAATCATCCAACTAGCACAAATGCCTGCAGGAAGTAGAAATAGATGAGAATTCCATTCCACTGTTGCTTCTGATCTTAGCCCTGAGCAGTGGAAGTACGATCTGGGGGCATAGATAGAAAAGCCCTGAGCAGTAGAAGTACGATCTGGGGGCATAGATAGAGAAGCCCTGAGCAGTAGAAGTACGATCTGGGGGCATAGATAGAGAAGCCCTGAGCAGTAGAAGTACGATCTGGGGGCATAGGTAGAGAAGCCCTGAGCAGTAGAAGTACGATCTGGGGGCATAGATAGAGAAGCCCTGAGCAGTAGAAGTACGATCTGGGGGCATAGATAGAGAAGCCCTGAGCAGTAGAAGTACGATCTGGGGGCATAGATAGAGAAGCCCTGAGCAGTAGAAGTACGATCTGGGGGCATAGATAGAGAAGCCCTGAGCAGTAGAAGTACGATCTGGGGGCATAGATAGAGAAGCCCTGAGCAGTAGAAGTACGATCTGGGGGCATAGATAGAGAAGCCCTGAGCAGTAGAAGTACGATCTGGGGGCATAGATAGAGAAGCCCTGAGCAGTAGAAGTACGATCTGGGGGCATAGATAGAGAAGCCCTTTCAGCTTTATTACAAGGTGGGGATGAGTTAGATGAGTAATCCAACAAAAAAAAGAAATCGAGAGACAATTTATTGTAACTATGAATAATAAAATGAAAAAAGCAGGGATTTTTTTAATTGTGGTTGACCATGCTAGAGGAAAGGACATATTCAATGTACAGTACAAGTAGAATATGTGTACTTGATGGTAATGATTCAAAACAGTAGGTCAACATTAGATTAAATAATGAAAAAGCAGACAACCTACCATTTCCTCTTTGAAAACAAGCAAATGTTCTGCTTTAAAGCATGCTTGTTAAGTGATGATGAACTCCGGCAATATCATTTTTATTGAAGTAGCTGTACATAAGATCTAACAAATCTGAAGGCCAACCTTGCAAGCACACCCTCTTCAGCAAATCTCTCAAAATAATCAAGCTGGTTCATTCATGCACAAGCTGCCTGAAATGGTTCATCTACATCAGACTGAGTAGCAGGAAGGTTCTAGAAGGGCAGAAAAGAAAAGCTTCCACTCTCCATATCTTATAATAACATTCACATTCGTATGTATTGCATGCTTAGGTATTCAATCACTACCATGTATGGTAATAACATATGCTAATAATAATGCTTTGTTAGGTGCCTGTATACAGCAGCATGTAAGTAATAAGTGACACTCACCATGCACTACTGTGTATATCCCCCCCCCCCACTATATATATATCCATTCCCGCACTCCCTATAAAGATATGCCCCCCATCTGTACAGACGGTGCACTTTTGGATTGTATTTTATTTTTATTCCACTTATCTTACTATAATATATGATGCTCTTTCCTGCCACAGTAAATTCCATGTTTGTGTATCTTGCATTCGCGATTAAAACTGATTCTGATCAGTGGTTAAGGTTTAGGGCACTGTCTGCTCTGATGTCTTGTTGAGAGCGATAAGGAGCTGATACAGCAGAACCAGTATGCAAAAATCATGTATTGTAACTTTGTAATAAATATGTATCAAGTAAAAACTACCAATTCCTCCTGCCTGAACCTATTCTAGACCCCTTTGACATCAAATCTGTATCTGAAACATATAGCTTGAAATATTTTACTTTGTTTTACGTAATATAACCATAACACACTGCTTCTATAGTAGATAGTATCAAAACTAAATCAAACAAGCACCTTGAGGTGAAGAAGTTCTGCTGAACTCATGATGAAATGTGGGTTGCAAAAAATAATAGACCGTAGGTGGGATTGTGACAAGCAAACCAAAACATTCAACCATTTAGTAGTGTCAATTCAATACTGCAAAAGAACACATCTTCCATTTGTTCACCACACAACCACAAAGGACCTATTGTTTCCATTTAATATACACCTGGATCATCAAACTATATTGACTGATCTAAGAAAAGCTATTCCGTGTTCAATCATTTTTTCCAACTCCAGTAGGCAGGCTGTAAGGATTTCTTGTCACATTTTATTAGAGGGTAAGAAGAATTGGACGATTCACGTGGATCATCAAGAAAGACACGGAGAAGCGCAAAGGTAATAGAAAAAGAGAGAATAAGATGGAGTGATTTATGATCTCAACAGTTTCACATTAAGAGGTGTCATTGGAAGTTTATTAATGTTGTTATTTGTGCATAAACAAACAGGAGCCTCAAGCTCTCCCTTGACAGTCTATAGTGAATGTGTCTTTAATGAGCCTGGTGTGATGAGGATTGACCAATATTAAGACCACAAAACACAGCCTAGTAAGCAATTGAAAAAATAACTGTTCATGTTTTCTTGCCAGTGGTTATCAAGGAAACATATTGTTAAATAACATATTATTAACAATTCCTCTTGTAAAGCTTGTCTAACAACATGACCTGTTCTCTTAAAATGTACACCACACACACACACAGAGCCATTGCCAAATTGCCAGATTAAACATAACAAATACGCTGAAAACATTTCATATAATCAGTGCATCACAAACAAACTGGTCACACTGGTTGTCCACACATCCAAAACACTCCAAACTCTGTGACTCTGGGAGAGTAGATTCAAGGTTAGCGATACTGAGAAAATACTGCCTACTTACGAATGAGAGGGACACTGGTGTTGGCTGCCCCCAGCTTGTTGATGGCTACGCATGTGTAGTTACCATAGCGATCCTCTGTCATGTTGGTCATGGTGAGAACTGATCTGGAGTTAAGGTTCTTGATGTCGATGCCTTGACCCCTGTGAACCCTGAAAAACAACAGAAGACTACTTATACTGGTGGATGTCTCTAGAATATCCCTTGTGCCGAGTCAAGGACCAAGACAATTTAAAGACAATGAACTATCTTTACAGATCTCTGCAGAGCTTAAATAACCCTCTTCAGCAAATCACTGAGGGAGGGAGGAGAGGTGTCTTACATGCTACTATATCCACATTTTTAAACCACTTGGCTATTGATAATGTTGCTCCTATAGCAGAGGCTTCATGTGTTCATGTGTCTTAAATGTGTATCAAACAATTGTTACAGTAAACACTCTAATCTACATATGAATTGGTCAATCAATACAATATAACTTAGGTTAAGACATATCTCAACTGTACTGTGGCTTTCTGAGTGCACTTGCTTGCTTTGATACAAGATGCTCTCTAAGTTGAAAAGTGAACCTTCTATCCAGCAATTTATTTTTATTTTATTGGAATACTTCCCAAAATATGAATGTATGTAAATTATGTAAACACCATAATAATTCAAAAAAATCCTCTTTAGTAATTTTAATTCATTGAATCAACCCTGTTATTACAATTAGCACAGTGGGAACTGATGATTGAAAGTGTGCTCTCTAGGAGATGATGATTTATGAGTAACAGGGTATAATTTGATTTTCAAATCCACAAACCAGCACTTGAATCTACACTCATTGAAATACAGTATGTGGCCAGAATTATTAAACCCGCGGATAGTGTTATGTAAACATTTCATTAGAATGTGAGATGCGGATGTGGTGCAAATTCCCTTCTGAATTCTCTGGGACCTATTCATAATCTGGATGAATGGCATTGTGAGCATTATGTCTTGTTGCTTAAAATGTTTTTTAGATACCAGGGGACTTTGTTAAATGTGTGCTAAATGTGTATATTGTGTGAGACGAAATAGATCAATAGTAGAAATTCTTGTATGATAGCCACTGTTTTGATTGTATAAACATATATAGAGCCTCTCATTTAAAAGTGAAGGAATAGGGTTTCACCTTTTCTCTCCCTTGTACCACTCAAAGATTGGGGCAGGAACAGCTGCAGCTTCACATCTGATCAGAGCCGTGCGTCCAAGTCCAACTGCATGACTCTTCGTCTCATGGATGGTTGGAGCAACTGGGACAAAGAAACAAAACATGAAATGTTATAAAATTAAACAAACATTTTGTCCACGTTAACACTTTTCTAATACGACAGATCAGGGGAGGCCAACCCTGGTCCTCGAGAGCCACAGTCCTGAAGGTTTTAGATGTTTCCCTGCTCCAGCACACCTGATTCTAATGACTGGGTCAATATCAAGCTCTATGGGAGCCTTATAATTAGAATCAGGTGTGTTGGAGCAGGGAAACATCTAAAACCTTCAGGACTGCGGCTCTGGAGGACCAGGGTTGGCCACACCTGTGATAGATGATTTTATTCAGTATCCTATTGTGTTCAGTGATTTAAAACACACACAGGGTGCCAACGATTTTTGGCCGGCCCATTTCTGGAGTGTGAGGTTATGTCAAATTTGTTCGTTTTTTTCTCTGTTTATTTTGTGTTGTTCCAGTACACTGTTAGAAGAATTTAAGAACTTATATCAGACTTATAATCATGAACTAATTATACTTATCAAAGTTATGCAAAATACACAGAAGCAATATGTCTTATTATATATCTTGTTAAAGTTACTGTGTGCTGTGTAAGACAGAGACCAAATAATGAAACAGGATGTTCCCTTTTCTGCCTGTAAGGAAAAAGTTGTGCAAGAAAGTTGTGCAACTATGATAAAGGGGTGCAAAACGGATGGTCTCCCTAACTAAAGATTGTAACCATATTAGGTATTGTTGGTGTTGGCAGGATGTTTTTGTCAATATATTCTGCTTATAAGATGACATCATATATCCTGACTTCTGTAAATGTTTATCTCTATAAAACTGGGAAAAAAACTTGGGGGGGTGGGGCAACAAGTGCCATGACTAAATCATCCAAGATAACTGGGAATGTGTATGCAATATTTGATATGTGTAAATGCGATCCTAAGTGTGAGTGTGGCTTAATTGGAATATTAATGAACACATAAACCATGAGTATGTGTTTAGAGGTTATAGCAATAATAATCATACATATAGTGATAACAGCAAACACATAAAACACGTAAACAAGTAAAAACTAAAAAACAGCCAGTGCCAATGGGGGGGCATTGTTCATGTGGCTGATGACAGTTAGAAAGAAATCCATTCTCTTTGTTTCTTGATGTTCTTGGTCCTGATGGACCCCACACTCTTGCCAGAAGGAAGGTTTTCAATAAGAAAGTTTATTTCCAATCTTGACAACCTGACTCAGGGCTCTGGAGGTAAACCCCCATGCAGCTGGTTACCCTCTCAGCAGAATTAATGAATGCATGTGTGTGCTGCACTGATGTTTTAAATCATGAAACAGCTCCACAATGAACCTAACATTTAATCCCAACTACTAATTTAGGAGTAAGCACATCATGAAGAAAGAAACAATTAATATAACTCCCACCAGCACAATCACAGCAGAACAGCACAAACCTGCAAGTGTTTCATATATACTGCTGGTGACATGGATTGGATGACTGAACTGTATCTGTGAGATAGGTGTTGTTATAGAAACCCTGCCTTTGTGCATCTCTGGTCAAGGGTATCTATGTTGCTGGACGTAGTAGTAAAGACCGTAGCAATACTGCAAGCTCACAGGGCCATTTCATAATATATTATTATTATGAAATAATATATATTATGGACAGTGTGTCCAATAAAACAATATGATAAGTAGAAGCATACGTAATAAACACAGCCTTTAACCTCTCAGTTTAAGAACAGTTAATACCCCACATATTTAGCTATATAAAAACGTTTTTTATTTTATTTATAAATTTAAAAAGGGAGTGATGTGGCACAGTCAGTTAGGGTGTCGGGTTGGTAATCACTGGTCACTGGTTCAAACCCTGGCTGTTTCAACATGATGCTCTGTTCTTGGGCAAGGTACTTCACCCTACTTGCCTCAGGGGGAATGTCCCTGTACTTACTGTGAGTCGCTCTGGATAAGAGCGTCTGATAAATCTAAACCCAAACCCAAAATGAGTTCTGTGCTCTAGCCAACCAACTGAAGCAGACACTGCTAGAACTTCCAGTAGTTCATATTAAGGTGATTTCACTGGCGTATCCTACAAACTAAAATCAATTGCGTTTTTTAAATAATAATTTTAATCTCAGGAATTCTAAATGATCATGCCCATATTATCGATTCTTAATGACTTTTCCTACAAACACATCAACAATTATATCAATTGATATTCCCTGCATCACTCTAATCAAACTATTTTCCAAAACTCTTTACGTTACGATACAGCCGAATAGTTTACAAATATATCACAGTGCATGCTGGGTGGCTGGCTGGCATTTTCATCAAGTCATTTAGCAGACACTCTTATCCAGAGTGACTTATAGCAAGTACAGAGACATCCCCCCATAATATGATTATTTATCTTAAAATATATGTAAAGACAGCTTCCCAGCTATAATATCATGTTTTTAACTAAAACAAACCATTACAAACAAATACAAATTGGCACGTCATGCTTCAGAAGAACTGTAAAAGGGTTAGATAAAAGAAAATCCATCTCAAGACAAGCTTGTTTGAGGACCATTCACAAAAATATTTGGTTGGCATTTGATACATGCCGTACGCTTATGGACAAACACAAAGGCCTTTATGCTTCAGTTCATGGAAGTGAGATGTGGGGGTGAAAAGCAGAGGAGAATAATTGTCAAGCACTCTTCCACCTTCTGTGTAGCTCAGCTAATTTCCGTGTGGCAGTGACGACGTGAACTAGTATCATTCATTAATACTCTGGCTGCTTATTAACGTCCCTCTCGCTTTGAAAGACTCTCTACCTACATAATGGCACCGTTCTTATGACAGCTGGACTCTTGCTATGAAAGAATAATTTTTGACATTTGTGATGTCAAAGGCAGAATTCTCTTGTTAAATATGAAGAAACTTGACATTTACCATGATATGTTATCGATCAATAAAACATTGATTTCAATTAAGAATTATACCACTGTTTTAGACAGAGAAAGGTTCACTTACAGTTGACAGTGACTTTCATTGTCTTGGTGTCCGGAGAGGCAATGTCATTTAGAGCACTGCATTCATAGTCCCCTGCTTGGTCTCTGGTGATACTTGAGATGTTTAGATATTCTCCACTGCCATACTTCTTAGCTGTAAACAAAGGGAGGATAAAATGTCATCAAATACTAATAAAAAAACTGATGACTTTGGACTAATTACTCATTCATACCCACATTACATTTACATGTATTCATTTAGCAGACGCCTTTATCCAAAGCGACTTACAAGAGAGAGCTTTACAAAGAGAGCATCGGTCACTGAGCATAGCAACGTGATAGACCCCAAACATAGCAGGTTTATAGATTATGAAACATACACCGTGAGAAACAATACATTCTAAGGGAAGAACTATAAGAGCATTCAGATGAACATTTAACCTGTGGGATGCGAACAATAAAGCCACAGCACTAGGGAGTTTCCGCATGGGGATTAACAAGTAATTCTGAACAACAACAACAGATTATATTTCTAAATGCCATTACATTCTCAGAATAAGTTTACATTTACATTTATTCATTTAGCAGACGCTTTTATCCAAAGTGACTTACAAGAGAGAGTTTTTACAAAGAGCATCAGTCATTGAGCATAGCAACGTGATAGAACCCGAACACAGTGGGTTTTTTAGATCTTGAATCATATGAGTGAGTGTGTAAGTGAGTGCCTTTTCTTGAAGTTGTGTTTCTGTTGGAGGTGGGGAGTTGATTCCACCATTGGGGAGCCAGACAGGGGAAGAGTTTGTGTTGGGCTCTGGCAGTCTTAAGGGGGGGGACCACTAGATGGTTGTCAGAGGAAGACCATAGGTGGCGGGCAGGGGTGTTAGGACGGAGCCAAGAGATAATTTGGTGCAGTCCTGTTCACTGCTGGGAAGTATAGCTTCAGCAGTAATCCGATTGTGTTTACTATTCTTTGTGACCAACTAAAACACATCTTAAATCGTTCCGTCGTTCAGTTACATAAATTAGTAGTCAGACTGTGTTAGACTAACGAGAAGAGGAGGAGAAATGTCAGGTCCTCGCCAACTCTCCACTGGTGTCCCACAGGGTTCTGGCCTTGAACCTCTCCTATTCCCCCTGTACACCACCACTCTTGGACCAATCATCACCTCCCATGGGTTCTCCACCACTACTACGCTGACAACAAGGCAGCACTTTCAGTTGAACCTTCCCAAAACGGAGCTTCTTATAATCCTGGCCAAACCCTCTATCTCCCACGACCTCTCTATCACTCTGGGATCTGTGACAGTGACCCCTTCATCTTCTGCCAGAAACCTGGGGTTTACCTTGGATGACGAGCTCTCTCTCACGGCTCACATCGCCGCAGTCTCTCGGTCATATAGATTCAGCCTCTACAACATCCGGAAGATCACAAGATACCTGTTAACATTACACCCAGCTGCTAATCCAAGCTCTTGTCCTCTCAAAGCTGAACTACTGCAATTCAATGCTCACTGGTCTCTCAGCATGTGCAACCTGCCCCCTCCAGAGAATCCAGAATGCAGCAGCCCGCCTGGTTTTCAATCTGCCCAGACGTTCCCGTGTCACCCTGCTCCTCATCGCCCTCCAATGGCTTCCCGTCATGGCCTGTATCAGATTCAAGACCCTGGTACTGACCTGCCGAGCAGTGAAGGGAATTGCACCCAATTATATCAAGTCTGTCCCCTGGCCCTACACCCCAACTCACCACCTACGGTCTTCCTCTGCCAACCATCTAGTGGTCCCGCCCCTCAAGAGCGCCAGGTCCCAGCACAAACTCTTCCCCTTCCTGTCTCCTTAATGGTGGAATTAACTTTGGCAGCATCGGTGGTTCAGTGGTAGGATTCTTTCCTACCATGTGCAGAAAGCCTGGGTTTCATTCCCGGTGGAGGTTTGAATCCCGGGCCAATGCATTAAATAAATGTGTGCGCCTCTGAAATTTCCCCATTAGGGGACTAATAAGGGATAATTTATTCTTCTCTCCACCTCCATCAGAAACACAGCCTTCAAGAAAAGGCACTCACTTATTCCGAGAATTTGATGGCATTTAGAAATATCATCTGTTGTTGTTGTTCAGAATTACTTGTAAATCCCCATGCGGAAACTCACTAGTGCTGTTGCTTCCGAGACACTGACTATTTCCCCACCTTCAAGAAAAGGCTCAAGATGTACTTGTTCCGGAAGTACAACGGTACTTATACGGAATGACTGTTGGTAGTTTTCCCCCCCCAGGATCATATTGACTCCTACTTGACATGTTTGGCTGAATGTTCTTATGGCTCTTCCCTCACAACATAGTTGTCTAGGTGGAGACTATCACATTGGTATCAGTGACCGATGCTCTTTTGTAAAGCTCTCTCTTGGATGTCGATTTAGATAAAAGCATCTGCTAAATGAACGTTCTGGCTACACCAGGTAACCAGGTTGTCAACTTCCCTCCTGTAGTCAGACTAATCTGAAGAAAGATAGACAGACAGTTTTGGAGCCCTCCCCACACCATTGCAGGCCCCCATCCATCAACATGAACACAACGATGACTCTTTCTACCCAGGAGAGGGGAGTCAACAAAGTGTTCTGTCTCCCCTGTCATGCTCAGGCACTGTGCAAACCTCTCCGGTGTTCACCAACACCTGTCATACTTGCCTACTTTAATTATTTTTCTACTTTTGAAGTCCCAAATATGTTAATTGTTTGCTCCATCCTGCCACAGTAAATTATGTGTTTGTGCAATTTACATGGTGAGTAAAAACCAATTCTGATTCAACTCCAATTAAAGAATCTCAAGATAAGAATCTTTTAGAGTGAATAAAATGTAAAAGATGTGATCATGTTTCAATGAAGCAGAAGGTCTGTGTCAGGATGTGAACTCACCCAGTGGGGTTATGTGTCTCCAGGAGATTGTGGGCTCTGGTTTTCCACTGGCTGTACAGATGAGTGATACATTGCTGCCCTCGTTAACTGTGATGTCAGAAGAAATGTCATATATCTTCGGAGGAACTGAAAGAAAAAAGAAAACACATGAAAACATTTTCAATCTGTGACCCTTGATTCATTTACTAAAATACATGAGTTCACAGCAGTTCAGACTGTTGAATTGTTTGTCAAATTATTGAAATGAAGAGTTAAGCAGCATAACATATATAAAGTGATTCTACGAGGGAGGCTGGTAAGAGGATGAATACCCCCAGTGTTAAATTAATGATATAATGGATGTTGTCAGATTTTTTCAATCCTAATTTGTGTAGGATAGAAAATCTGTATTAGTAGAAAGGGCAACCCTGTTTGAACCTTTGTCCTCCCTCGTAATAGAGGATACAAATGATACAAACATATAAAAGCACATGCACTTAGAAAGCAGACAAATTATTCTACTAGTTACTAACTGTATCCTACACACAATAGCAACACAAAGGACACATACCTTTTACAATTAGATGGAGGTGCTTTGGTTTTGGGTTGCGTTCACTCTGAATGGAACAAGTGTACAAGCCATCATCTGTTACATCCACCTTCTGTATCTGCAGACTGTACTCGTGTTTGTCCCCCACACTTGATACGATGGACACACGTGGGTCTACAGACCATTTGTCATTCCCCGCAAATATGATGCTGGATCGGTTCAGCCAAGCTCCTTTTGAGATCCCATCCAATAGGTAACATCTAGAAGGACAAAGAGAGCAAGGAGGACATCAACAGCATTCCTTGTATTAGAGTTATATACTTACATCAAGATGAAACATTGTCATCTTCTTCACGTCAGCAACCTCATATGGACTGAATGTTAAAATAATGTAACTAGAGAGAGCACAATTTCAGGGTAAATTGTGGGAGGTGAAATTGCAATTCAAACAGTACCATTCGCTAAGTGTAAATATGTCCCCCAAAACGTAAATAATACAAATTAATAGGGTTAAATAAATATTTAGCTGCTCGGTTAGACTGCACACCAAAAAAGGGGAACCCACTTGTGTAGCAGATGAAGTCGTGTTTATAGTATCTAGCCAAAAATAGCCTCCTTTGATAGGAAAAGTTTTTAACTAAAGTAGCTACTAATGCTGAGGACTCGCTGATATCTGGCCTAGTAGAACGTCGTATATATGAGTTGTTGCGAATGTGTGCAGACATTGCCAAGGAGTGAAACCCTTGCTGTGAAGGTGGACAGAAGGTTACCAAGGGAACCTCACTTGGAACTGGAGGATTTCTACCTTTGGGACAGACACAACGATAGTACTGAAGTATATCCTGAACCAGACAAAACGATTCCATACTTATGGTGCCCCTAGAATCGCAGTGATACTAAACTACATGAGTGTTGGTATGTATGTCCTGGGGACAATCCAGCAGACGACAGCTTGTGCGTTTCAGGGCCAGAATCACTCCTGAATTCCACAAATTGGCTGAATGTTCCTCACTTCCTGTCAAAGGATAAATCTGAATGGTCTGAATGATGATCTCAGTTACGTTCACAGAAGTTTTAAAAGTGTTCTATTTGCATCCCGTTTGTCCTAGAATCCTGGAATGTATTCCAGATGCCTGCATATAACTTGCAATATCACAGAGGGTGATCAAACACTTATTGACCTACTATTAATGGCATTGCAATTTCACAAATATATTTTTGCTGATTTTTTTATGCTTCAGTGACATGGGGGGGGGGTCCCATTTCAGTTGTGAGTGTGTGTGAAAGGGATGGAGAGCGAGAACATGATGCTATACATCAGAGGTACAGAGGCTCTTAATCTCTGCCATAATCCTGTTCACTGGGGCTTGTCTAAAGCCTTTCAGACATAATCTACCACAATCCAACACTCAAAAACATCCAACATCATCCAAGTATACAGTAGATCAAGACAGCCCATTCGTGTTTACATTGATATACATGTTTATTATTTACCTTGGAGTCTTATCTTGATTTGGAACAACTGTCGCCTCCAAACATATGATCCCACTTGCTAGTTTGTATGTTATACAATTGAACTTGGCTTGGATGCAATACAACCTATATTCTGAAGAGTAGTCAAGACTCAAATCCTGGGTTATGCAATCGGCACACCAATAAGATGGAAAAACTGAAATCCTCATGAATAATTAATATTACCAGATGAACTGCTTTCATGTTGTTCCCCCTTTTCATGTTAGAATCAAAACCTTCACGTTTCATACACTACTTCACATACTGCTTACTTTAATTGGGCATATGTCATCCTATGTCTTATGGGAATAGACAACACTAAGTAATTTGCATAAACAAATCTTGGGATTCATTCTCATTATTGATTATTTTGGAATCCTGACGCTGACTGAATTAATTGGACTTTAAGTGAATTAAAAAAGTGAGGGTTGATGAGTAAATCTTTATGAACAATGTAAGTCTGAATTTAAACTATAAGGAAAGCCTTTAAGTGTAGCCTAATGAAATTGGCATTTGACAATGTGCCCATAGGCCTTAATTTGATTTTCAATTTGACCTTTCGACAGAACCCATTTCAGACAGAGACAACAGTCAGTGTAAATGTCAGTTTAAAGTGTCATGGAGATGTACAATATAGGTAAAAATGTAATTCAACAAATCAATATATTTTTCATATATATATACGGTCTATATATCCAAACTAACAAAGCCATTGGCCCGCTAGCACAGTGCATAAGAGAAACAAAGATTAACTTCTAATAAGACTGTTTATGACAGAGGTGAAAGCATATAAACACTTATTTACTCAATTTGAAAACGTTTTATTGATTCAGGCAGGAGGACTCAGTAGTGTTTACTTGATACATATTTATGACAACGTGATATAACTGCTCTCATTCTCTCTCACCCCCACACCTCCTGTCGCCTAGATCCAGTCCACCTTCTTACAAACCATCTATCCCTCCATCACACCTTTCCTTCTCCACATCCTCAATTCCTCCCTCACATCTGGCACTTTTCCCTCTGTTTTCAAACAGGCCATAATTGGACCCCTGCTCAAGAAACCCTCTCTTAACCCAGCCACCCTCCAGAACTACAGACCACTATCACTGCTACCCTTCTTTTCTAAAACAATTGAATGCACCGTAACCAGCCAACTGTCAAACTTTCTCTCCCAGAATAACCTACTTGACCCTAACCAATCGGGCTTCAAGACCCTGGTACTGACCTTCCGAGCAGTAAACGAGACTGCACCAAATTATATGAACTCTCTCCTTCAGCCTAACACCCCTGCTGCCACCTACGGTCCTCCTCTGACAACCACTAGTGGTCCTACCAAGAGCGCCAGGGCCCAACAAAAACTGTCTGGCTAATGTCTGGCTCCTCAATTTTGCAATCAATCAATTCACCTCCATCAGAAACACAGACTGTCTCCTCACCTTCAAGAAAAGGCTCAAGACTCACTTGTTCCGAGAGTTTTAATGGTACTTAGAAATATCAGCTGTTGTTGTTGTTGATTTGTTATTGTTTGCTTCCTAAAAAAAAATTATGTTTTCAGCTGAGCTCTTAACTCTTCACTTGGCACTAATTGATTTCTCACGTTTTTTTTAAAAATTTAATACATTATTGTAAAACATGTTTTTGGGATGCAAGGTGGCAGTGCTGTTAGCGCTCTCACCTCCCAAAAAGGAGATCATGAGTTCGAAATCTCGGGCCCAACCATGATCTTTCTGGGTGGAGTCTGCATGTGTTACTGTGGGTTCTCTATGGGCAATCCAGCTCCCTCCCACCGTGGTAGGTTAATTGGACACTGTGAATAAATCACCCCTAGTGAGTGAATGGTTGTCTCTATGTCATCTGTAACTGTCTGTGTGTTGGCTCTGTGACTGTGACGTACTCGTTGTACAACTGTATAATGACAATAAAGGGCATTCAATTCAACTAGCTGGCCCCAGTCCAGGGTGTACCCTGCCTAAGGCCCAAAGTAACTGGGATAGGCTCCAGTCACCCGTGACCCCTAACGGGAATAAGCGGCACCGCTAATAAGCGGTAGATAATGACTGAATGAATGAATGATTTTGGCATAATGGTTCTGCTGCATTGGACTCCTTATCGCTCCCAACAAGATACTGTCTCAACATCCGAGTAGAGAGCAGCGATGCATTCCTGCTAGGAGAAACACACACCAACACCAAGGAGGTGGCCAGGGAGGTGCAGTTTTCTCATGGTTTGTTTATCATTTGAATATAAATGTGTCAGGGCCGGGACTCAAACTCCAGTGTGAAAATCAGACTCAGCCACTAGAGAAAGGTGAATCCAAAAAAACAAGATGCACAAACTGAAGGCTGAGATGCAGGATGTTTTATTTATAACAGGTCTTGCAGTTATCCACACGGGCAACAAAATAGTCCTCAAACCAAAGCCAATCCAAAAGGACTTTCCACGGCATTCAAGTCCACTAAGCCATAAACAGGGAATACTGAATCCATGATACAGCTAACTCGGGAACTTGTGAACAAGGCCCATGCACGCTTAATTGCATTAATTGCAAATCCTTTCATCCCTCAGGAAGTCAGGCATGAGGGCTTCATGAGGACTTCTAAAGGCAAAGAAGAAGAAAACAGGCCAACCCTGACAAATGTGAACACAACAGTTAGTTTCAACCAAATAGACCTACTTTGACTAGACAAGAGGCATTCCATGAGGGCTGACATAAACATCATAAGACAGCATAAGCCTGCCTTTCTGTTCTGCTTTACGTAATTACTCTTGTTTTAATTTGTTTGTTTTCAT
Organism: Protosalanx chinensis; assembly: GCA_030340685.1. Taxonomy (NCBI): domain Eukaryota; kingdom Metazoa; phylum Chordata; class Actinopteri; order Osmeriformes; family Salangidae; genus Protosalanx; species Protosalanx chinensis. Next base: position 682,790 of record CM059340.1, read on the forward strand.
ATGTTTTTTGTTGTTGTTTGTTTAATTCAGCTGCACTTCCATTCCTCACAGAGTATGCTGCTGTCATGAGCCCAGTACTCCAGGCACCCAGCATCTTGGAAGCAGGAGGACCTGCCCAGGAGGGGCGGCTACTTCAACCTGCTGCCTGTCAAACTTGGCCGAGTCAACATACAATTGAAGGTCTGCAAGCCTGGGGTGGATGCTCTACAGGTGGGGATTAAGAATAGATTTGGACGCGCGTTACGAGACCATAAATTGATCACAGCGCGATTCTTCCAAGTTCCAAACAAATTGGACAAGGGATGACACCACAAACTGAAAACATAAACCATCATGCAGAGTGTATGAGCGTATATTTTGAGACCATGTTGGCAAATTTACAAATGAATTAGAAATGCATGGATAGTGCATGCAACTACGTGCATAAATTATAATTAAAGCAAACGAATATAAAACCTTTAAAGAATTAAGGTCATGGCATGTTAGAAAGAATTAATCCTATCATTTATATGTTCTTCCTAATTGACCAAACAGGCAAGGAGTCGACGTTTTGACATGCAAGTGCATGAGAAATAAACATACGTAATACAAAACTAAGGACACACGTCACACGGCCATCGACAATTAAATGCAAATCAACTTACATAGTCATCCTAATAACCTAACGCAAAACAAGTGTGTATAATGGTGACGCAGATCGAGGAAGACTTGATAGAGTTTGAGCACAGAGTTTGAGGGAGATCTTGAAACTTTAGACCACTTGAGGGGGGGGATCTCCAGATGCCTGCTCCGAACTTCACCGCAGACAAGCCCACAGGTACGGTGCAGGTTGATTAAACTGGTCTTGATGAAACTCTGACTACATAGTAAGAGATCTACATTTCCACAGCAGACTCCCAGGACCTCTCCTCTAGGCCATAGCTCTCTCAATCCACCAAGTACTGCACAAGTCCCCTGTCTCCTGCGTGAATGGATTAACGTCCTGATGATGGATGTCAGGGATCCCTGGCTACAATGATTGCAGGCAGAAGGTTATCTGAGGGTTGTGATTCCAGGAGTGGACCTCGGACCACTGGCCATAGTAGGGAAACATGAAAAGAGGGTGAGATGCAATACTGGCAATTGGAATATGTACATCACCCTGATGATCCTCTTCAGGATTCAGAATTGAACACATTGGGGGGTTTAATTTTCTGCAGGGCTTAGTTTCATGTCCCTTGTGGATACCCAAACTCTCTGTCCTGGATGAGAGATGGATGCCTCCTGCCAAAGTCTGTTTGGATGATCCTTTTGTGTCCTTTTTGCCCGATTCAAATCACGATGAGCCTCTGACCCAACATGACCACTCCTTCTGACAACAAATCCTAACTACGAGGACGTTCTCAAGAAATGGAAAGAGAGGGAAGTTGGCAATCCAGAACACACTAAAATGGTATATGCTTTTATAGCTTTTATTGGTTCTCACGATGTATGTTTCATAAACTATAAACCCGCTATATTTGGGGACTATCATGTTGCTATGCCCAGTGACTGATGCTCTTTTGTAAAGCCTCTCTCTTGGAAGTTGCTTTGGATAAAAGCATCTTCTAAATGAATGAATTTCAATGTAAATGAATTCCACGTTATGATGATCCGTATAAACCACCAAGGGGGGTGCTGCTCTTTCAAGCCAGGGTCTATTTGCCAGTAATTCCCTATTTCCAACATCACAACTGAATTCCAATTAATTAAGCTCACAAGAAAGAAAGGCACATGGATGTAACTTTGCTGGGTTGTCGTTGAGAGATGATGGCACCATTATGGATCAGGAAGTTTTAAAAAAGGCACCGAAGTGAACCATTTCTTGAGTGCACCAAGGGCTTTCTGTGCCTGAGCTGACTATGGTAGACATTGAGGTGCCCTCTTCAGTATGGTGCTGCAATGGTGCTAAAGTTCCTTATGAACCAACTGTAAATATTTACAAACCCAAGGAACCACTGCAACTCCTTGACCATCTTGGGAGACATTTAAGTGCAGCTTATTGCCATCCTCCATCTGTGCTGCTTCAGGGCTTCTACATACCTTAGAAATGATTCTGAGTGAAACACAGGCACATTTATTCACCTTCGTAAACAGAAAATGGGACAACAACTGAGATGACACTGACCAAACGTGACTAATGTGTAAACTGGCAGAGTTGATCGGAATATCATCGATATAAACTACAAGGAAGCAATGGAGCATGTCACTCACAACCTCATTCATGAATGATCAGAAGAACCATGGGCATAGTTCTTCACCAAAGTCATAACGAAATGCTCATAGTGACCATAAGTGGTGGAGATTTTAATTCATTCATTCATTGCCTTCTCAGATCCGTATCATGTGGAAGGGTTAGTGAACCTCTGTCCTGTAGCTTTTTGTTCATTTAACATTGTGATTGAAACACTATTGTGATATTTAATGTACAATACGATGAACACTGATATTACTAGTATGTTTACTTAAAGAGTAAAGGGTTAACAAGAATTAATCCACTGGACACAAGATACTATTTTCTCTCCTTGCCAAAGCTCCATTGCTGTGTTATGTTGCCTATGACCCTATGACCTAGAGCAGGGGTGGGCAATTACGGTCTTCGAGGGCCGCTGTCCTGAAGGTTTTAAATGTTTCCCTGCTTCAGCACACCTGATTCTAATGAATGGTAATTATGAGGCTTCCACAGAGCTTGATAACAACCTGTTCATTTGAATCAGGTGTGGTAGACCAGGGGGGGTCAGATGGCTCAATGGTTAAGGCGTCGGCCTCATGATCGGAGGGTTGCGAGAGCGATCCCCGGCTGTGGCTATATGATGTTGCGTCCTTGGTCAAGGCACTTCACCCTACTTGCCTCAGGGGAAATGTCCCTGTACTTACTGTAAGTCACTTTGGATAAAAGCGTCTGCTAAATGAATAAATGTAAATGTAGACCAGGGAACCATCTAAAATCTTCAGGACAGCGGCCCTCAAGGACCAGGATTTTCCCACCCCTGTCCTAGAGCCTAGTCTTTCCTGTCTTCTCTCTCCTCTTCTACCAATAAGGCAGGAGGGCTGGAAGGTGCCTGGAGCAAGAGTGATGATTTATGATTCCTTCTCTGGCCCACAGTTCCCTGCTGACGCCCACACTGACACACTTTTCATCACTAATTAGGCAATGCCACCAACTCTCCTCCCAGAGATTGGGTACATTCCTCTTAACAATCCATTCAGAAGTCTCATTGTGGATTAGGTTGGGTTTCTAATTAAGGACTACCGTACCCCTCCCTGTGTCAGTGGAACCCTGCATTAGGTTTTGTAGCAGGCGGTGTGCAAACTTGCCAAACTCGTATAAATCGGCACCTCATGCCATAAACATGTTTGGGGTCTTTCACGTTGCTGTGCTCAGTGACAGATGCTCTTTTGTAAAGCTCTCTCTTGTAAATCGCTTTGGATAAGAATTATAGGGAAGAACTATAAGAGCATTCAGCCGAACATTTTACAAGTTTGAGGTGACGGACAGTAGTCTACCTGTGGCGCGAATAATAATGCAACAACAACAACAATAGCGAGTTTCTGAACAACACAGCAACAACAGATTATATTTCTAAGTGCCATACTATTTCTAATATTTCTAAGTGCCATTACATTCTCGGAATAAGTGCGTTTTGAGCCTTTTCTTGAAGGTGAGGAGACAGTCTGTGTTTCTGATGGGGGTGGGGAGTTGATTCCACCATTGGGGTGAATGTTGATTCTAATGATGAAGTTTCTCACTGTTCAACTCATATCTCTCCCTGCATTTTGGAATCTTTTTAAATGTATCTGGTCTCTTCCTCCGTTCACCTGTCTCTTTCATCAAGACATTCTTAATATGGAACTGTCTCTAGTTCCCAGACAGTATAATTAAAGTCTGTCACGTCCCCAGTGGGATCAGTAAATGGTGTGAGGGGGCCATAGTGTGTCATCAAGTGCTGTCCCCACAGAAGCCTTGGAGTTAATTGTGTTCAACATGAGTAAATGTAATATGTTGTTACCCTAGATTAGAAATTGCACAAAACACTTTAACGGCCATCTTGCAGGGTTTTTCCCCCAAAGTGTTTCTGATATTTGCTGGCTGGTAATAAACATTAAACTATAAACTACTGTATTTGATGTTGTTGGGTGTCACAAAACAGGATATCATACAACTAGGTAGCAACCATTTTACAGCGGTTTGCAGGAATTCTCCTTTCTCCCACAATGCATTGTATAATATCACGAGAGATAGACCACAAGCAAAGGCCACCTTGAGACCCTTGAGATCAACGAGTAACGAGTACTGAGAGGTTATAGATGAATATACACATATATATAGCTTAAATATATAGATAGCATAGATAGACAGCATTTATATATACATTTTCAAACCACACATTTAATTGAGTTTGATGGCCACCAGTTTCCAGCAATTTGTCATTCACCCTCTCAAGTCTAACTCGTTCTAAATTATACAGCTGTGGGTTATCATACACACTATAATTTATTTCCACCTCTTCCTCATCCCAATTAATCACCATAGTTCTAGTACTACTTTACGTGACGTCAATTGTGGAATAAATAATCTGTGATTATTCAGGTCTTAAACACCATTTGGAGACATTTTTTAAACTATCAGATCAGAAGTATCTTGAGCTGTACCCATGTACTTCATGTACCTATTAATCGAAATTGGAGGTTAACTTAATGGTTTTTTAATTCTTTTTTTAATGAATTGTATACCCTGTGCCTTTTCCATGCCCTGGGCCCTCTCTCTAGATCCTTATCTTTTCGTGATCATATATCATCACTAGTTGGTTGCTTCGTCACCAGAGGCGAGAAGTATCGATAACCACATCCACAAACTTCTAAACGTATTCCCGTATATGTTCTTTGTTTGCTCCATCCTGCCACAGTAAGTTCCATGTTTGTGTAACTTGCAATGGCGAATAAAAACAAATCAAACTGAAGGTGATTCAGGCTGGATTGGATGGACGACCACCTTCATGACGTCATCCATCTTTAATGACTTGCAAAAGACTCCTGATGTAAAAGAATCCCTTCCTCCATTTGCAGGTCTCTCACCTGCTTTTTTTCCCGATCATTGAAGGCAGATTATCTATGGCCAGGCTGACAGGACAGAACCAGTCCAGTCCAACCCTGTCCAGGGCACCAAAGACTGTGGTGAAAATATCAGCTACTTTTGTGGGATCAATCATTGACACCAACTCCTCTGTGGCGGTTAAAGTGTCATCAGCTCTGCGGATGAATATGGCCAGCTGAGCAACATCTGTAATGTCCATGCTTTTATCAATTGCAACTGAAAACACAATAAATGACATTACTTTGTGCTTCCCCATGACCCCATGGGCCTCATGTATAACAGATTTCGTAGCTTACATACCAGAAGATGGTATGTCCAAAACTCGAGTTCCTACGCACAGAATTATTCATGTATTAAAGCAGTCGTATGGCAGGTCCTGCACACATTTCCTTTTTAAATCCCAATCAACGTGAGATTGACCGCACATGAAGAAGCCACTGATCCTATCTTGCCTCCTCTCATAAAAGAATATGCAGACGGCCTATAAATACTCCCCAAAGGTCCCTTCTTCCTTTGAATTAAAATGGCAAAACAGGTAAAAAAGAAGGAGAATTTCACAGACTGTGAGACTAAAGATAGATGTTTTGGGGTCCTCGGTGGAGTGGCAGATGAAGGGACAGATGTAAAACGACTTATTAAGAACAGAGTGGTGGTGCATCATAACAGCATGGCACCTACAGATGAACAAGTCACATGAATATTCATAGAGTGAAAGTGTTTTCTGTTCTCATAAGTAAATTCATTATCAGATGGTGCTCTTACAGCAAGTAAAAAAATAAATAAAAATACTATATAATTTATGAATAAAAGAGGTAATAAAAATGTATAAAATAAATGTTGAAAGGTGCTTTATATAATATCATCACAGCCTGTGGAAATAAGCTAAAAGGGCGGGTTTACAGGGGTATGTGTCCAATCGCAGCATATTTCACGCAGGAGGGACAAACTTTATTGATATCACTGCCCCAGGCACAAGATTTGACCATAATTGCACTCATGCATTCCATAAGGTTAAACTTGTGTTGCTGTATTATTTTAAATGCAAACCTGGCAGTGGCAAGCGATTGTGGGAGCAAAACAATTATGAATATGAAAACATAAATTAAACCGATAAGTGGCAAAAGGCACTTGTACTTGTACATATTTTAAGGTCCACTGGAAGTGTTCCAAATGGTGCCCTTTCCAATAGAGAAAATGAGATGCTGTGTCCAGATTCTCCCCTACTACGTGCCAACGAGCCCCATCTCCTAACTCCCTGCTAGACGGTCTCCCAGATTGCGCAACCAGCCCCACCAGAGGATCTAGAATGCATCAGCCTACCTGGTTTTCAATCTAACCAGACGCTTCCATGTCGAACCCATCCTTATATCCCTCCACTGGCTTCCCATCCCAGCCTTACACTCCCACCCTTCACCTAAGGTCTTCCTCTGACAAGCGCCTGGTCCCAACACAAGCTCTTCCCCTGTCTGGTCCCTCAGTGCTGGAATCAACTCCCCACCTCCATTAGAAACACTGACTGTCTCCCCACCTTCTAGAAAAGACTCAAGATCCAGGAGTACAACGGTACTTAGGAATGACTGCTGGACCTGATTTTAGTTTCCCCCAGGATCACAGGCACGTCTTCAGCCCAAAAAAACACATTTGAAAACAAACATGCCAGAGTTTTGGAGAAATTGAGAAATTCTGTTCCTCCAAGTTAAACACATTGAGCTTGATATGAATTGAACGCAATCATTAACTGATTCAGAAAATACACAATAATCAAATTAATATTACTAAATGGACTCAAGTAAATGTATCTTTTATCTTGATTCATTAAGTAAGATGTGCTGTTTGGGTCACATTGCACGTTGCTTTTGATAAAAATAGATTACATTAAAATGTCTTCATTTGATAATAACCCTTGCCACTAACAATTATTAACTTTAACTATACATACTTTTAATGACCTAACATGTAACTGCAATTATTTGAGTATAGGTATTATAGTAATATATAGCTATGAAAGTACATTGTAGTTTGTGACCTTAATGTAAAGTCTTGACAAAAAATATATTACAAATGATTGTGAAGATCCCTTCAAGTAAGTAAGTTGTGTCGAATAAAATACCTGGACACAATTAAACATAAACCGAGGGAAAGATTAAAGTATGGAAATAAGAGTATGCTCCATTAAAGGATCTGTATTGGTCAAAAATCCTTGCTTCAAAAGCAATTACAATTTAATGTAAAAACACATTTAGAACTGGAGAGAATGATTGTTTTTACAGCAACACTGATCCCATTTAACCCATGGAGAGTATAAAACAAAAACTGTGACAGGTGCAGATGTACCCCCTGATGTGATCTGCAAGACGAAAGTAGGCTACCTTCCATGGATGGCTGGAGAGAGCAGTTGGTCAACATGTTTGTTTACGCTAAAAGGGTCACATTCTGAGACCTCTCAAATGTGACTGTCCCTATCATTTACAGTGCACAATTATCAAAGCCAAACTGCAGGTAAACAAACTACTATTTAGTAGGTATGTGGAATATACTATATTACATATCAAACTGTGAAGACAGACATAGGCTTGTACACATGCCTGGCTTGTGTACGTTCGACAAGATCTGTAGATGAAGTGTCTGGCATTAGTTCTGATGTTGAGACTGTATACAACAACAGTGTTGGGGGGTTTCTGCCTCTATCTGTACAGTGCTTCTGTTTATCCCTGCTGAAGCAGGAAACCTGTGTTGGCATAAATGAGGATAAAACCTATTTCATCAAGTACTGGGTTGACGCCAGTGACGTTACATTTATACCATTACCACTGCTGTTGCAGTGAAAGGTCAATTTTGTACCTTTACATGGAAAAAGGGAGCCAACACAAATTCTATTTTACAGTAAAGGACCAACTGTCAAATTAAATAACTGAAATAAACCTTAATCTCCATCCTTCCTTTACAGCCACATTAACACTAGGCTTGACAGGTGCCATCTTGCTGTTTATAATTTTCATAATTGCTGTACCCTTTCCTGTCAGGCAGGTTGAGTAACATTTTACACCACTAGATAGTTTCATTGTATACGCTTTTACACAAAACTATGCATAGAACTTTGCATAGCAATTAACTATCCATCTGCAATATCCTTTGATATCCCTCTGGTTTCTCAGATTTTACAGAATCATTACAAATCTCAAATGTCTTGGCTATGGCTAGACTATATCATTGCACTATTGTAAAAACAATATCATTAAAGACTTAAGTCCTACTAAATACAACAGTGTTGATAATATGACCAGTTATAATGATGACAATATAAATGACAAATAGTTTTATTTTTGAGTTCTAACTGTAACTGTATCCCTGCTGTCACTATTATGAGCAGACAGGCTTCCCACAACTTGGATGGACTCACCATGTGACTTGAATTTCCCTTGTTTTGGTGTGTGTAGTGGCTCATCATTTGTTACATAAATGGACTATGGACCTTCTTTTTTCAGGACAGATCAGATTCCAGATTCCCTAACTTTTCCATGACCGTCAGTACACTTAACAACGTACTTGATCACACTTGTGATCTTTACCTCAATCACACCAGTAAATGACACCAGTTAGAGAATGTGTGCTGACAAGTACAACCTTCTCTATTCTGTTCACCCTCATTGTAGCTCAGGGGCTCTTTGTACGTGTAAAAACACCTCATGCATGCAGCAAGTGTTCAGTCATGCGAAACATATTAGAAACACCAAACGTTTCTTGTTGAAAATACAGGGAGCTTTTGATGATGACAACTATAAGTGCCAATTAAAAAACAGAAACATTCCTACACAGATGGTTAATGTGTGTTTCTGTTAAAGCCCTTTTAATTCATGGCCTTTTTTATTATTATTATTATTATGGACCCCTGTGTTATGTATTAATCTGGAAGGTAAAGGTTACACATATGGCCAGTGTAACACAGCATTAAGAGTTTAAGAGGAATATTGAACACGGAATGCAATCTATAAAAGAGAAGCTTCGACTTATTTAATTGTTTACCTCTTGAGGAATGTCACCACTTAAGTATGCACACATTTTACTCACTACAATAATCAGCGGGCTGGAGACAGAAATTGCCTCCTAATAGTCCTGGGACTACAAAACAAGGCCTCCATACTCCAAGTCCCCCCAGTATTCTTTTTAGTCAGTGGTTCAAACATGCATGCTTATTTCTTATATCCATGCTCCTCAAAACAAAGGTCTCACTTTGATGAGTGAGTCTTCGAAAAGCATTCATCAGACTGCCAAATTGTTTACAGTGGACCTTGTCATCCTGTTGATGACAATAAACTGAAATTACATGCAAGACAGTACAGTAATGCCTTAAATAGATAGTCATCAATCAATTTCACAGACTGCTCAATTATTATTCCACCCTGAATTGCAATTGGTTGCTATTTATTTCAGATCACAAAAGGACAACCAGAAATTGCTATAAACTTCAAAAATCTTAGAAGAAAAGACCCAAAACAATCTCCAGAATACATTTTTTTAACTTCTGGCTGAACTGCACTGATGCAATGACTCTGTTGTGGAATATGGCCCTCTATGGCAGCTGTTCTTGTTTGTTTAAGTGATTCAAACCACAGAGATGATCTCTGGCGAAATGAAGCAATTTGACCCCTCAACTGAGCCTATTCGAGGCATCAATTGGATGAACATAGCCATTAGTCATGAATAGGAAATGCTTGCCTTAATTTCAAGAAAAGGTTTGAGACGCACTTATTCCAGGAGTTCTACAGGATTTAGGAATAACTGCTGGACCTAATAGTAGTCTTTCCCCCAGGGTCATAAGGATTCCTACTGGGGGACAGGTTGGCTTTTTGCCCAGTCCTAACCTGTGTTGAATGTTTGGTACTGGCAGTCAGGTGCAATGTTATTGTTGTTTGCTTTCATTCAGGTACACTATTGTTGGAGATGCTTGTCATATATATATATATATATTTGTAACTTGTTCAGCTAATTGCTCTTATGACTCTTCCCTTTGGCACTTATTGGTTTCTCCCGATGTATGTCTTATAATCTACAAACCCGCTATGTTTGGGGATTGTCACGTCAGTGACCGATCAGTAAGCGATGCTCTTTTGTAAAGCCTCTCTCTTGGAAGTAGATTTGGATAAAAGCGTCTGCTAAATGAATACATGTAAATGTACAAAGGGTATTACGATCCATCGGTGGATTTTCTGTCCTTGTAATTTTCACATTCGACATTAGATAAAGGGAGTAAGGTGGCTGAGTGGTTAGGGCGTCGGACTAGTGATCAGTTGTCAGTTCGACTCCTGGCTAAAGCAACATGACGTTGTGTCCTTCAGCGAGGCACTTCACCTTACTTTCCCCAGGGGGAATGGCCATCGCCAGCGTTCAACGCTAGTCATTAGCATTAACTTTTCTACGTTAAGAAAAGTTCAACTCGAAACACTTTGCTCGGCTGGCCTTCCCACAATGCCCTTTGTGAGCATCGATGCTGTAACTCTGTTACCTTGACAATGCATTGGAAGCCAACGCCTGGCGTCAAAAACACGCTGCAGTGGACGAGCATCATAATGTTCCTTCGTGGTCGTGTCCTGTTCATACCCACAAGCAAGTTTCCAGGCAACGTTTTTTTGACGTAAACACGTAAATTGAGTTAATAAATGGTTTCACATTTTCCAGCTTCTGGAATCTAAGAAAAATAATTGGCAGAGGTAGTTTTGGAAATGTTGACTGGAGTTAAAAGAATAAAAAGACCAGACTAGCCGATTGACTATCCGGAAATGCAGAACCACCTAAATCCACCAGGGACGTTGATTTGATCTGTGGTCAACGTGACGTCATACAATGCATTGTGGGAGAAAAAGAGTAGTAACACACACCTTTTCATATTATACTGTTTTGTGACACCCATCAAAATCAAATACAATGGATAACATTGTTTATTACCAACTAACAAATTGCACAAACTTGTTGGAAAATGAATCCTGCAACATGGCCTTTAAACTTTTCATATTAATACACTATATTACCAAAAGTATTTGGTCACCCATCCATCTGATCATTTGGATGGGTGACCAAATACTTTTGGTAATATAGTGTATATGGATATTTACATGTGTCTAATAACACATCAGAATAAAAGATAATAGAATATTGTATTGGTTCTCTTTTTTATCAGAAACAAGATTTGATAATCTTTGGGTTCAAAAAGTCTAATTATGCCCCAAAAATAATGTTGACAAACCAGTTGTGATTTTCATAATTTCTCCAACAGGCTTGAATGCATCTTTAAGACCTGATCTGTCTTGAACTCACTGAAGGTTTTATCCTTGCACAGATATATTAATATATGAAATGTTGTTTAATCATCAAGCTACACCACTCACTCACGAATGTATCAATAGGCGTATTTGAAAATATAACACATAATAAAAAACAAATATAAATCAATAGAAATAAATGAATGAAATTCAACTCCATTGACAAACATTATTTGATTCAGGGATGTGAATTCGATTACAATCACGATAAAATACGGACGGTTGGGCGATGGTCTCTAATAATTTACCATCATTGAAAGGATCCACTAAACATCTTACACACATCTCATGCAGTCCTAATGAAACGATTACGATTATTTCAGTATTCACTCATTCATGAAAAGACAAATACAAAGCAGGGATTTTCCTCGACACTGAATAGTGTGGAAAACATCACTAGGGTTGCTGCTGTACGCAGCTGAAGCAGTGTGTGTGGGGATACTGTGTGTGTGTGTGTGTGTGTGCGTGTGTGTGTGTGTGTGTGTGTGTGTGTGTGTGTGTGTGTGTGTGTGTGTAGAAACTGTGTGTAGTCTATCCTCCAGAAGACACAACAACAACTCACTTGGTGCAGATATACACACGCGTGAATATGACCCACTTTACTGCCGCCTATATCCGGGGGAGTTAAGATTCAAATATAAAAGATGTATTTCTGCTGCTGTTCCCGTGTTTCCTAAGTATGGCGCTGGTTTGGTCGATGCAGAAGCTGTTGTTTTGCATGTTTCCTTACCTCAGTAGAGCCGTGTCTCCTTGTCGGCTCACCACACTTTCAATAGAAGAATAATCCACAGTTTGTCCTGCAGGCAAGCAAGAAGGCAGAAAGCAGCAAAGACTCAGGATGATCGCAGTCAGCCATTGACCAGAGACACAGGCATCCTGCACAGCGAACATCATGTCCATCACAGCTGCTTGTGTTTCCCCAAGTCTTCTACAAAACAATAAGATCAACACAAATAAGATGTCCCTTTTAACAACCCATAAAAAATGGCACACGGTAGATTTTCCCTGGTTTGTTTTGTTAAGACTCTACTCCTCCTCTTCAGTGGCTCTCACTCCATCTAGTGAGGAACTGTGATGTAAAATGGGAGCAGCCCCAGCAGCAGACAGCCCCCATCCTCTGATCCTGTTGCCATGCGGCCGTTTCCCAGGCAACGTGTTCCCATGGTTCTGATGGATCATAAAATCTGGTATCTATTGATATAACAATTAAAAACGCTGAAGAAATCGACAGAATTTAATTAGGGAGTCATCTTCAATAGATTTGGATATGTACATTCTGAGAAGGATGGAAAGGAACATTCTAAATGGAACGTTTCAAATCTTAAATATTCCTAAATGGTTTTGGAATATTTTACATAATGGTGCTTAATATTACGCTCACCACATGAGTAAACACACCCGTAACCATGGAAATGACATATTGCTCATAGATGACTCATTGATATCTCTCATTCAAGATGTTTACATCCTGAGACATGACTGGTTAAGTCCACACCCCATTGTCACCTGGTTAACAAAGGTCCTTCAGATTAGTATAACGTATTTACAAAGAAGGTAGAAATGTCCATTGAAAATGAGGATGCACTTCACCATACACCATAAAAGATTATTGGGAAAATAGACATTTCCAGCAATAGATATTATCTTGAAAACAGATTTTCAACATATGCAGTAGTACGTTTTTTTGAGGATTCAATATTGAAATGACTTTAAATACAAAAGTAATACCCTAAACCTTTTTGTTCATTAGTTCATAATAACAGTGCTAAAACTATGATATGTAAAGACAGTATAAAACAAACAAAAGTGTGTAATATTCACAAATTATTAAAAAATTAAGGGCTGTGTGAGAGTTGCTGTAAATACAAATATAAGGTGCATCTGTGCTGAGATGCCCAGTGTTAGTCATAGGTCTGACGACTCCTTGGCAGTATTTTCATGCAGGGTCTAGAAAGCCTATGGATAGAAGCATATCATGAGTCATATTTGGCCTTGTGAATAGGCCACCTCCTCCCCGACCGCAACAGATAGAAGTTCCATACCAACTTCCATCACCTTCACAATAAAAGCCTTTCAAGGTTCCACTATTTAATACCTGATCCTCAGGGGCGGATCTACGGGGGGGCAAGGGGGGGCAGTCGCCCCCCCACTTGAGAGCCTTGCCCCCCCAGCTACCCACGTACTGTTGTCCCATGACCCCCTGCCAAGACCTCTTGCCACCCCTTTGCCCCCCCATGTAAACATTTCTAGATCCTCCCCTGCTGATCCTTTAGTACATTTATATTTACGTTACACTTTCTTCATCATTTAGCAGACACTGTTACCCAGAGAAACTTACGCACAGGAACATTCCCCATGAGGCAAGTATAGGGTGAAATTCCTTGCCCAAGGACACAACATAATGTTGACACAGCCAGTGTTCAAACAGGGGACTTCCTACTGCACCTTCAGTTGAACATCTCACTTGTTCCCAGCCCCTTCCTTCTGCCAATTTCACTGAAATTTCACCCAAACCTATCATTTCTGTCAGATTTCGATGAACTCATTACCCAACTCTTCACGTGCACATGTTACTTGAAGGTAAGGACATAGGTTTGGTCTCATTTGGTGGCATTCAGACAAGTTGTTGCCCATTATTGCACATAATACTGCATTCAAATTGCATAATAAATATTGCTATAGATAAGTAGTGAATGGCATACAGTCAAGATATTGCACGTAATAAAACAAACATTGCACGTAATATTGCACTTAATTGAATGAATGAACATTGCATAATAGTGGTTATGGAAGGGGGTACAGCAGCTGAGTTAGCAGTGTTTCTTGAACAATCTGACAGCAGTTAAGTAGATAGCCAATAAATAGCCTTTTGCATTTATAGTGCTCTTAAGTACTGTACTAAGTTAAACTAAAGAGGGTATTTCTGGGGAAATTATGGTGTGTGCTTGCATCACTTGCAGATGGATGAATGTACGTAAATTGTACAAATGATATTTCTGATATTTTTTTTGAAAATGCATGCTTATTATCTATAAAGATTACATATATGTAAAAACATGCATTTATTGCTGCTCATTTACAACTCAAAAGAGTGAAGAGTAGAATGAAAGTTTTCTTCTCATTTTCCCTGCAAGACAGAATGGTGACCAGCTGTAGCAGCCTCATAGTTGAAAAGTTGGAGAAAAAAAACAAATAATATACGGTGTAAAAATGGTCCAAACTTCTATCACTTAAACATGCCTTTTTCCCTTCTAATGATGTTTCCAGGCATTTAACCTACTAAAATTGCATTCATTCATCAAGACAGGACTCCCTTTGAACTGTATTGTAACTGTTGTCACCAGCAACATCTCAGATGAAGTTTATGAGTTTGTGGCAATTAAAGCATTCTACTGCATGGTTCCAAATATCAAACCTGTTAGAGCAAAATACAGGGTCATTTATTAGATTACATTACATTAGATTACATTTTATTGTCATTATGTATGTATTAATATAAGAGAACAAAAAACAGTTTAGCATCCAATCAGAACTGCAACAGAAGTAGTTATAAACAGACCATTTAGATAAATTCTGAACAGATGATTTAAATGCAGATTGGTTAAATGAACAGTTATGTACAGGTTAGTGCAATGTAACAGATGAAAAAAATATATATCTTAGCAATAAATATACACATGAAGTCAGGGGAAAATATACAAATGTTTTACACGTATATATACAGATGTTCTATAAAGAAAGTGCAAATATACAGGTGTTCTACACAGTATATATACAAATGTTCTATATTGAAGGTGCAAATATACAGATTATCAATAAATATGCTCAAGAAATCTGGGCAGAAATATACAGTTGTTCTATATTGCAGGTGTGAATATATACCTGTAGTATGGACAATGTACAGAAGTGCTTATGTACATTTACATTTAAACATTTAGCAGACGCTTTTATCCAAAGCGACTTTCAAAAGAGAGCTTTACAAAGAGAATCGGTCACTGAGCATAGCAATGTGATAAACCCCGAACACAGTGTGCTTTTAGATTGTGAAACATACATTGTGAGAAACCAATAAGTGCCAAAGGAAGAGCTGTAAGACATACATAACATGCAAACATAACACAACAATCGCATCAACATAAGGGTTGCTAAAAATAAAGCAAGATAGCAACAACACTAGCATGCAACACCCGCATGGGGACCGACAAGTAGTTCAAGTACCATGCTATTTCTAAGTGCCATTAAATGATCAGAATAAGTGAGTTTTCTTTTGAGCTTTCTTTTGAAGGGGAGGAGGCAGTCTGTGCTTCTGATGGAGGTGGGGAGTTGATTTCACCATTGGTGAGCCAGACAGGGGAAGAGTTTGTGTTGGGCTCTGGTGCTCTTGAGGGGTGGGACCACACTAGGCGGTTGTCAGCTCATGACCGTAGGTGGTGGGCAAGGATATAAGGCCGGAGCAGAGTTGATATAGCTTGGGGCAGTTCCGTTCACTGCTCGGAAGGTCAGCACCTGATACGGGTCATGATGGGAAACCAGTGGAGGGGGGTGACATGAGAGTGTCTGGGTAGGTTGAAAACCAGGCAGGCTGCTGCATTTTGAAGGGCACGGATTGCGTTTACACAATCTGTACATATAAATATACAGAGAGGGGTCAGAGGGCAAACAGAGTTCAGTAGGGAGACAGCTATGGGAAAGAAGATGGCTCCTTGAGAGATGGGGTTCTTGAGATGGGAGGGGTCGTTGTGATGGGAGGGGCCCTTGAGATGGGAGGGGTTCTGGAGATGGGAGGGGTCCTTGTGATGGCAGGGGTCCTTGTGATGGCAGGGGTCCTTGAGAATGCTGCACGCCCGACATAGACCTCTCTCTTTCTGGATGTCCTCATCAACAGAAAGTATACTCACTATGATGCGTTGGCCGTTTTTCACCACCCTCTGCAGTGTCCTGCAATCAGCGACTGAGCAATTCCCAGACCAGACTGATACAATAGGTCAAGATGCTCTCAATCCCACATCAGTAGAAGTTACCCAGGATGTCATCAGACAGGTGGTTCTTCTTCATTGGTCTCAAGCAGAACAGGCGTGTGTAGTGGTTTTCTTGATGGTGTACACTTTGACACACTCTAAACTGTATGACCCTAAGTCAAGACTGTTTTTTTTCTCCTGACTATTTATCTTCTGACTATTTATATCTCGCGATCTGTATACATTGAATCCCATCACTCTTATTTTACTCCCAGCCTTTACCCCTTGTGTGCATTACTTTATTTGATCCCGTATTCCTTCATCCCTGTGTGCAATCTTCCCTACTCTTTTACCTCTACACCCTTACCCCTGTGTGCTGTGACAAGACTGTGTGCCAGTGTACTAAAGAGTTTCCCCTCAGGGATCAATAAAGTAATCTGAATCTGAATCTGAATTAGCATATTGAGCGCATATATTTTGAGAACATCTGTCTTCAAAGCATGTGTATCCCTCCTCTGATCGGTATTTTGGACTATTATTGTTTTGAATTAGTCTGACTCAACCGTCGATAATGGCAACACGTCCTCCATAACATACTTGGCTACTAATCTGTTAACACTTGTTATCAGTTTGGTGCCAGAATGAGCTGCCGATAGGTTTAACGCACACACACACAACGAGACATTTACATTGTATTTGCTCGTTAACGAAATCTTTCTGATTCATATTCAGCATGGCTGCTCATTTCAGTGGCCAACAGGGTACTAGGGTAGAAATTCAATTAACCTGCTTTATTTCAGGGTTGAAGGTGGGGCTTTGACCTTTAGGACAGGATGAATGTGAAGAGAGCTCAAGGGATGAGCTCAGTGTGAGACAGTGGCCCTGTCTTCCTCCTCTTCAATTTCCATGGCCACACATTTTTTATGGAAGCATGTGCTGTAGGAAGATTGTTCTCGAGGTTTGAAGAAGTAACTAGGCTAGGCTCCAGTCACCCGTGACCCCTAATGGGAATAAGCAGCACCACTGATAAGCTGTAGAGAATGAATGAATGATGTGAAGAAGCACCTTCTTTCCAGGGCATAATGTGCATTTACTGTAACTTGGAAAATGTTTCTATCCTCTAAATTGCTTTGCAGAAAAGGAAAAGGCTATACTTCCATTTTGAGCCTTACTGGGCTCCATATTCCTGTTTTCTTTTACTACTTTTGTGTGTGGTTATGCTTTCATTTGTTTTGTGTCAACAATAAACAAACAAATATTTAGACTTGTAGGACACCAGTAGTTGACTCCTTAATATTACTGTTAATATTACATCTACAGGGAGTAGATCAGCCTTGAGGAGATCCAGTGATGATGGACCTGGAGTCAGAGACATGTTCCCATCTTAACACACTGCTTCCTGTCAGATAAGAAGTCTGTGATCCAACTGACCAACCCAAACATGCAGGTGGAATCAGGTGAGCAGAGAGCTTGTCCTGAAGCAGAGCTGGGGTGATGGTGTTGAAGGCAGAGCTGAAGTCCACAAACAGGATTCTGCGGTAGGATTCTGGGGAGTCCAGGTGTTGGACGATGATGTGGAGGACCATGTGGGGTCCAAGAGGGGGTCTGTGATGTTTTTGAGGTGTGCCAGCACCAGGCGCTCTAAAGACTTCATATCCCACAGAGGTCAGGGTGACGGGTCAGTAGTCATTCAGTCCTGTATGTATAATATTGCCTCAGGGGGAATGTCGGTGTATGTGCTGTAAGAGCGTTCTGTTAAATGACTACATGAAAATATAAAATACATTCCGTTGTCATATGCAGAGTTAAACCTTTTTTCTTCTTTTTTGGGGGTGAGTTTTGATTGTCTCATCAAACTTCAGATTGAGTTTAACCTAGCCCAAGAGAAATGTTTAACTTGATCCAATACATAAAATTATATGAATATCTAATGCGAAAGTACGGAGCACCTAAAGTCCCAAAAGTAGGATTTTTTTATCTTGTGCGCACAAGATAATTATCTTGAGGGAACAAGTTATTATCTTGTGCAAGATACTTTACTATGAACTCATATGCATCTCTAACGACTTCCGATGTACACAGCCACGATATAATGGAGAGAACTGAGCTAATCAAGTTTTATTTTATGTATTATTATGTATTTATGTATTCATCACGTATTGCATTTTCATTCTAAGATGAAAATAAAACTTGATTAGCTCAGTTCTCTCCATTATATCGCACACACAATCACACACAACACAACGCAATCATTGTGTTATGCATTTATAGTTCTTCCCTTGGCACTTATTGGTTCTCATGATGTATAATTCACGATCTAAAAAAACGACTGTGTTCGGGGTCTATCACGTTGCTATGCTCAATGACTGATGCTCTTTGTAAAAGCTCTCTCTTGTAAGTCGCTTTGGATAAAAGCGTCTGCTAAATGAATAAATGTAATGTAAATGTAAATGTAAATATTGTGGCTGTGTACATCGGAAATCGTTAGAGATGCATATGAGTTCATAGTAAATGATCTTGTGCGCACAGGATAATAACTTGTTCCCTCAAGATAATTATCTTGTTCCCACAAGATAATAACTTGTGCGCACAAGATAAAAAAAATCCAACTTTTGGGACTTTAGGGGCTCCGTACGAAAGCATTTCGCGACTAAGTTCGTCAGCAATAATGTAAATTAACAGCGCGTGCCGTTGCCGTTTATAACTCCACCGCAACGGCACGCGGCAACTCCCAGCAGCAGTCGGTCTCGAGCGTACGGAAAGTCGATCTCGAGCGCACCTAAAGCATGGATGTATTAAAGTCAGTCTCTTCTCTGTGGTCGCTTATTTGTCTCGCGATAGTTCTCGGTCTCTTCTCTGTGGTCGCTTATTTGTCTCGCGATAGTTGGTAGTGTGCGTCTTCACCTTGTTAGCTACTACTAGCCAATAAACATGGAGACCAAGTCGGGAAAGAGTTTCCGTGTGAGCGATGGGGACTGGATCTGTCCTGATAAGAAGTAAGATACAACAATCCGGGATTTGAGGGGGTCAAATATCTACCTAATATCTATTAAATATCTGTTTAGTCAGCTCATGTCTCTGGTCTAGGCAGTTAGCCTGAGCTACTGTTCCACTGAATATATTACTGCGATTATAACACTCATTTGTTTTATAATGTTGTGTTACTGTGGCCTAATAGACCCCCTTAAAATATGTTATTTGCTTATTACAGTGGCTACATAACAACTGTTAAAGTACCAGTCATATTTCAGTCACTGCTGAACCTCAGGAAGATGAATCGTTGTAACAGCGTAACACAGCATGTTAGCATGTTAGCTGGCTAGACAACTGTAGTAACTAGCTGTCTAACATCACCGGTGGGGCCCAAAGACAGACTGAAGGGATATTATCTTACCCATCTCTTACAATTACATTTTAATTATTACTTGCCAACCCTCTAGTAAACCTCGCTGTCTAGATGGCATCAACATATTCTGAGTTTCTAATTAGGACAGTTAGTTGGTCAAGCTCGTGTCAGAAGCACTAGCTAAGCTAGTTAGCCTAGCATTGTCCTGAACGTGACACAAAAGTATCATTCCTAACAACGTGTTTGTGGGGAGTGAATTTCCGTTATTGTTGATGTAGGAATTATAGTCAATGTATTCTAACTGAAATAGCTTAAATTTGTCTTAAGAAACATGGATCCTGAGTTTTGTTACAGGGGTGAGACGGTAGCAGACATATTGAATGGAAAGTAGAGATGGTATTTTTGGGGCAAATTCTCGCAGTATCTCGCGATGTCACTGAATTTTGAATAGAGCTTCCACTAGTACCAGCAATAAATGTACTGGTGAACTTCAGCATGTAGACACTTGTCCAGCATCTTCTTCTACATATTGAGTGGGACAGCATGCATTTGAGATTTTGTTCAGTATTGACTGAACGGCAATAGTTTGGACCAATTAGTTTCTTATGAACAAGCAGCAATGTAGTTACATTTTGCAGACGCTATTATTTACATTTATTTATTTAGCAGACGCTTTTATCCAAAGCGACTTACAGTAAGTACGGGGACATTCTCCCTGAGGCAAGTAGGGTGAAGTGCCTTGCCCAAGGACACAAAGTCATATAGCCACAGCGGGGGCTCGATCTCACAACCTTCCATTCATGAAGCCAACGCCTTAATCTGTTGAGCTATCTGACTCCCTTTTTATCCAAAGCGATTTACAAGAGAGCTTTACAAAAGAGCATTGGTCACTGAGCATAGCAACTTGATAGACCCCAACATAGCGGGCATCTAGATTACAAAACATACATCGTAAATTCTGGAGGATGACTTGGTTAAGAGAGGGTTTTTTGAGTAAGGGTCTAATTATGGCCTGTTTGAAAGCCGGGGGAAAAGTGCCAGAAGTGAGGGAGGAGATGAGGACATGGGGAAGGAATGGTGTGATGAGAAAGAGGTGCAGAACACAGGCATAATATAGTAATACATAATATAGAATAGTAATATATAATACATCATTAGTCATACAGCAGGAAAGTGTCAGTGGGTGTTGAAACACCATAATTCAGTTGGCAAAATCTCCATTCAAGCAGCGGTGGCCAGAGTGCTGGGGAGGGTTGATCAGCACAGCAGTGGCACAGAAAGAGGAAAGCAGGGATTATTGGAATGAGGTTCCCACCAGTCAAGTCAACACTAATGAATCAATTCAGCAGATCAAAAAGGGTATCTGAGACAGCTCAAGCTCACTGGAAAAGTGGGTGGGTTCAACTCTGTCCTGAGTTGGTTAACACATCTGGATTTGAATACCATGAAATAAAAGCTGGAATTCGGAACTTTGGTTTTAGATTCATATTTTGATCTGAAACCCAAATGTTTTCAGTGTACCAAAAAAATAAGGAATTGACCTCGCCGTTCCAATACTTTTAGAGGGGACTGTACATCAATAGATGGCTATTTGAGAAACTCAAATCTCTGTTCATGTCCATATTTTTTTTTTCAGTTGCCAAAGTAAATTAATGTAACAAAATTATAAGCAAAGTGCAATATTGTTATTGAGTTATCTTTTGTATTTATTCAGATACAGTATTTAATATAAATGTTGTATTGTAAACCAAGTTCTACTCCCCAGGTTGAGCTACACCCAATCCTGGCTGTCATCTTGTTTACAGTAAATCAATATTAATTTTGATTTATTTAGGTGTGGAAATGTGAATTTCGCGAGAAGAACAAGCTGTAACAGATGTGGTAGAGGTAGGTTCTTTCTTTAGTAAACTTTGAGATTCTTTTAGTTTGATTTTAGCAATATTCATTTAGACATGTTACATTACATTTATTCATTTAGCAGACGCTTTTATCCAAAGCAACTCACAGTAAGTACAGGAAGTAAGTTAGTAAGAAGTAAGTAGAAGTAAGTTACTCACAGTAAGTACTTCTTGGGGCAAGTAGGGTGAAGTGCCTTGTTAGATTCGATTCAACTTTAATATCATTACACAGGTACAAGTACAGGGTAACGGAATACAGTTAGCATACAACCAGAAGTGCAAAACGGTTATTATAACAGAATATAATAATAGTATACTCGGAATAGGTTTACAGTACATGCGCTCCTTTTCACATATTACATACATATTAATACGATGTGTGTGCACGTGTGTCATAGGGAACACATCTGTGGAATATGGAACATATTCTATGGAACATATTCTATGGAACAATAGCCACAGGTAGACTACTGTCCGTTGGAGACTCACCTTAAACTTATAAAATGTTCAGCTGAGTGCTCTTATAGTTCTTCCCGTGGCATTTATTGGTTCTCACAATGTATGTTTCATTATCTATAAACCTGCTATATTTGGGGTCTATCACGTTGCTATGCTCAGTGACCAATGCTCTTTTGTAAAGCTCTCTCTTGTAAGTCGCTTTGGATAAAGGCGTCTGCTAAATGAATACCGTAAAATACGGACTATAAGCTGCTATACTTTTCCCCAGGTTTTCAACTATGCGGCTATTACAGAGATGCGGCTTTTCTATAAATTTTTCTTCAGCCCTCAGGAAGATAAACTATCTTGTGGCTTCAGTGCACGGGAGAATTAAGCAACTTTGCGCAGTTGCGTTTACATTTACATTTATTCATTTAGCAGACGCTTTTATCCAAAATCTAGCCCTTTTATCCATCAACCTGGATATTGGCATCTTATAGTCTGGTGCGGTTTATGTGACAAAATGTAATATTTATTTTCAATTGTACGTGGTGCGGCTTATATTTAAGTGCGCTCTATAGTCCGGATTTTACGGTAAATATGCTCTACCACTATACTATTATATGAATGCAGATTTTTCTCTTGTCCAAACAGAGAAAACGACTGAAGCAAAAATGATGAAAGCAGGAGGTACAGAGATTGGGAAGACCCTTGCAGAGAAGAGCCGTGGTCTCTTCAGTGCAAATGATTGGCAGTGTAAAACGTAGGTGACGGGAATGTTTTCCTTACACTGAAACTTCTGTGTCAGTTCATCCAATTTGACTTGGCATACTTATGAATCTGTTCACTTGAACATCCTGCTCTGGACTTGAGTCATCCAGTTATGTGTCTGTTTTTAAAGATGCGGCAACGTGAACTGGGCCAGGAGGTCAGAGTGCAACATGTGCAACACTCCCAAATATGCCAAGCTTGAGGAGAGAACAGGTTCAACTCTTATTTACGTGATTTATTTACTGTAATGTCTTAATTTAGCCTACGCTTCTATCAAAAGTAACAGGATACAGGATATTGTGACCTGCAACTTCTGGATCTGCAATTAAGTGCATTAACCACAAAGCTATACCCTCACCCCTGATATTTATACATAAACTCACACACACACATACATTTCTGGATCTGCAATTAAGTGCATTAACCACAAAGCTATACCCTCACCCCTGATATTTATACATAAACTCACACACACACATACATTTTTGTATATAATTTGTTGTTGGTTAAATGTTATTGTTGTTTTGGTGTCTATAGGCTATGGTGGGGGGTTCAATGAGCGGGAGAATGTTGAATACATAGAACGTGAAGAATCAGATGGAGAATATGATGAGGTACAATTATTTTCAATTAATTTGCAGTGCGAATTAAAGTGACCAACTACCCAGAATGTCAAGTAGAATGTTAAATGGTTTCTTGTTTGTATGCTCTTGGAAAAATGTGCGCCGTTTATTCAGAAACACTTCTAAAGAAAAACCTTTACATTAGTTTGGAAGGAAAAAGAAAAAATATCGTGGAAAAAGCAGCAACAAGTCGACCTCAAAAGAAGTAAAAGAAGAAAAAAAGGTTGAGGCTAACAAAGAAGACAATGAGGAAGAAGAGGAGGAAGAAGAGGAAGGGGACCTTTCAAAATACAAATTGGATGTAAGGATTTGCTTATTTACCACTTTTAGGAGTTTCAGATAATGTATTTACACATGATCCCTTAAATACCAACTAATGTTCAACTAGGATGATGATGATGAGGACGACGATGATGATGCCGACTTGTCCAAGTATGACCTGGATGCCAGTGATGAAGAGGGGAAGGAGAAGGAGGAGCCTGTAGTGAAGAAGAGCAGCCACTCTGGATCTTCCCGGTCCTCGTCTCGCTCTTCCAGCTCCAGTTCTCGGTCCAGGTCCAGGTAAAAGGGTACAGGTCAAGGGTAACCAGGCAAAATGTCAGTATCAGCTCAATTTTTCTTCCAACCTATTTATCTATTTGAAGTCTGTGTTAGATGTTTGTTTATATGTACTCATTTTTTTATTGCTTGTGTGTACATGAAGTACAAATGCAGCTAATGTGTTTTTTTTCTCCAGGTGTTTGTGTATAAGTATCATATTGGTTTTCAGTGTTTATATATTTATTAGCATAAAAAATAAATACTTTAAAGAAACAAGCTGGATGTTAGTTGCTCAGAAGTTGTCTCAGGGAATCTATCTAATCTCCTGTTGAAGCTAATTGCGTTTTCTCTACCATGTTGTATCTTACACCTGTGGAGTACGGCAGTCATCCACTTGAAAAGTATTGGAAAAAGTGTTTTTTTGTGTTTCAGATCCCAATCTAGAAGCTCATCCAGTTCCAGATCTAGATCTGGATCAAGCAGGTCCCACTCCAGGTGAATGGTGACATGCACTCCTCTAGGAGAGAGTGGATGTAGCAGGACAGGTGGTCATAAGCATGTTCCCATGTAGATACAGGAGAAGGTGGAAAGTAATGACCTTCAGTGCATTTACTAGATTTGTACATTTCCGACATGTTATACACTCTTGGAAAAAGTCATATTTACGATGATAATATAATCTGCAAGAAAACCTATTTGGAAACAGTTTTGTCCATGGCAGAATTTGGTACCAGTCTGTGACGATACTAGATTCAGCCTGACTGTCCTTACTGACTAACATTTGATTTATCCTCTCCCCACCAAAGATCCAGCTCCAGGTCTGGAAAGGCCTCTTCTCAAAAGCAGTCTCACTCATCCTCATCTTCACCAGAAGGAGGAAAGAAACGCAGTCGCTCAAGGTCCTCATCTGGAGGGAGGAAAAAAAGACGCTCTAGATCAGGATCGTCTGAAAGGTTTGGGTTTCTGTGGAACACCACGATGGTGTACTGACTTGCCTGCCATCTACTCTCATATTCTGTCAAGATTTAGGAAACAGGAAACTGACTCCTTCTATTGTGACCGCTTCATAATCCATGGTATTGAAGATGTATGTTCGAATTCCATGTCTTAGAGTTTAGATTTAACCTGTCAATTGCACATATCTCTCACATTACAAGTCTTTTTTTCTAATTTCAGACCCCATGGACAGTCACCTGGATCCTCCCATTCTGGCTCAAGTTCAAAAAAGAAATAAGTCAAAAGCAGGTCCATAAAACAGGCACATGATTCTTGATATAAATGCATGTTGTGTTTAAGAAAACAAAGTTAATTATGCTGTTCACTCTACCTAGAGTTTTGCAGTGCATAACTAATAACAAATCTTCCCCACAATGGCCCCCCCGCTTATTAAAATTGTTATTGTTTGGACCTCAAGAGCAACTGCTATAAAGTTACTTCCTGACATTTTTTATCTACATTATGTATAGTATCAAGGAGGTGCCACATTTTAATCAAGTCATTCATTTGGGAAATACAAATTGCAGAAGAAACGTTCTTTTTTTTATTATTTTTTTTTTAAGTAAGGACGATCTTAAGATCTTGGTCGTACAAACATGATTTGAGGGGATTCAACATGCACCATGTGTGACTGTGAGTATTAATAATATAATATTCTTAACAAATGTTTGTATGTCCACCATCTTAATATCTCTGGGGCATTTCTGTGAGTGGAATAGTGTTGAACCAATTTGTTTCTCATGTTGGAAGGTAAGTATTTTTCTTTGTGTTTAATTTCGTTTAATTAGATGGAAGCAATGGTGGGTTTTGGGGGCATAGGTGGAAGAATTCGTATAAAAAGAATGATTCAAAAACACTTTTCACTTGTTCATAAACAAGTCAGTTAATGCAGTAGTGAATCTATAACCATGAGTTACAATTTGTGGTCTAGGTCTACATAAATATAAACAAATTAAGTCTTTCTCAAATTCGGTTATGATAACATTTCTCATTACAAGTATTGTTCTCTCTTGAGAGAACTTTGTTAAATCGTTTATCGCTTCTCCTTCTGTATACTCCAGTAGTTGAAACATGTGCAGTGAGGATCCCATAATAACAGCATCAATAAAATGTGATGGATCTCTGTTAAGTTAAAAGAAATTAAACTGTAAACATGTATTAATAAAGCGTCAAGTTTTGGTTTTATATCCCAGTATATATATATATATGTAACATTTATAGATTTTACTAATCAGATTTGCTGATGTGTTGTTTTAAACCATGTTTAATAAAATATAGGTGCGAGCAGTGAGCAATGAGAGGGCCAAGCAGGTCAAATGGTGAAAACATGTTAGATATCCACCCAATAATGGGGGGATTTTGTGTTGGGTCCAGGTGCTCTTGAGGGGTGGCACAACGAGGCGGTTGTCAGAAGAAGACAGTAGGTGGGGGTGTAAGGTGGGGGTGTAAGGCTGGAGGAGGGACCTGATGTAGTCGGGTTCAGTCCTGTTCACTGCTTGGAAAGTCAGTACCAGTATGGGCCATGGGAAGCCCGCGGAGGGGGATGATTGGGGCAACATGGGAGAGATTGGGTAGATTGAAAACCAGACAGGCTGCTGCCTTCTGAGTCCTCTGGAGAGGGAGGGTTACGCACTTTGTGTTGGTCTTTCACATAAAATTCTATTCAAAATTCATTCCTTTCTGATGCCATCACACCCAGTAGTAACATTTCTTGGGAAATGGTATGGTGTGCTTGTGCCAGTTGCTGATTGGTCGGACCCACTACCTGTCCTGAAAACTGTCTCCACATTTTAAGATACTGAATGGCAACAACTGCTCTACAGGACATATAGTCATCATTTTCCTGGGTGTTGATTTCACAGCCTGGAAATATAACCTGGTCTTTGCCTGTGGTGTTTCTGAAACTGTCTTGCTGCAGAAGGTTGTCAACTGTCTCCTAGACGTCATCGACCACATGAACATATGTTCTATAAGAAATGGCACCTAGGCTTGTGATGTTACTGATGTTTTTTTTTGGCTGTGGCTAGTTTCACCAAACCTTTAAATTATGCCTAAACTGTCATGGAAAGATGGTGTACACCAGGGGTGTCCAAACTAAGCACTTGAACTTGAGTGTATTGCACTTCTTAGCTTTAACACCAGGGGGAGGTACCGTTGATCAAGGCAGTTGCTTCACCAAGAAGGACGATTACAGAGAAGATTCCCTAAAGATGGTAGAACCAAATAAGTGAAAGGTAGAAAGTGAGTGCAGAAAATGTCAAACACGATGGGAGAGTGAATATTTCTTCAAAGAATTCAAGCAGAAGTTAGTTTGATCTTTTTATTTATTTAATGTTTTATTATTATGTCAAATATATGTTCTGTTTGCTCCTTTCTGCCATAGTGAATTCTGTGTTTGTATATCTTGCATAGCGATTAAAATAGATTCTGGGTCTGGATCTGCACTAAAACTGTGGCAGTTATGAAAGGGTTACATGAGTGAGAGCAGAAAGTAAAGCAAATTGTAGTATTTCTTTAGTGCTCCAAAAGTCCAGGAGAAGGCTACACTAGCCAGCTATGAGGCCAGCAGCCGTCTGCATGATGTCCTTCACATATCAAACAGTAACTTTACTCCAGACCTGCCAGCCACCCTCCAGAACCAGAAGTTTGAAGTCCAATAATTAATATTTTTCAGAGGGGTGGAAAAATTATAATAAAAAGTTATATAAAAAAAGAAATATGAGCGATATAATCTAGGTTGTGCCTCGCCAAAGGCAATGCTTCCCAATAAGAAGAATTGGACTCAAAGTGCAGAGAGATACTGGTAAGACTGGTGTTACACCCCATTGTGCGTTACTATAAAAACAAAATGAGACTGAGGAGAAGGTAGAAGCGCAGAGCGCAGACATTTGTATTACTCGCACAAGAATGAGCAGGCAGAAGACGAAAACAAAGTCAGGCAGCGTAAGGTACACAGAGAGGCAAGACGACAGAGCAAGGGTACAAGACAGGGCAAAGGTTCTAGACGACAGGGCAAAGGTTCTAGACGACAGGGCAAAGGTTCTAGACGACAGGGCAAAGGTTCTAGACGACAGGGCAAAGGTTCTAGACGACAGGGCAAAGGTTCTAGACGACAGGGCAAAGGTTCTAGACGACAGGGCAAAGGTTCTAGACGACAGGGCAAAGGTACTAGACGACAGGGCAAAGGTACTAGACGACAGGCTAGAAGAGTCATTATTAAATTAACTTGTTTTGAATTCATCGCAGCCTGACCTCTGACCTCTCACAGTCCGGTTCACTGGATTCATCTTCTTTGTAGACTTAGAATAAAAACGGACACATGTTTTTTGCATCACTCTCAAACTTGTCAAAATCTTCTAATACACTTGCTGCATAATCCCTCAAAGAGTTTACCAAACTAACAGCATTACATTAATCCAGGTCAGCTCCCTGTAAAGCAATACTAGTCTTGTGGAAACGCTGCAGTATGTTGCAGTATGTTTGTGGCGGGGTTCGCCAACAAACTCAGGCAGAGTCAGCGCTTTCCTTTTTGGTGCTTTAATTCCGTTCTCCCAAAGTGAAAATACAAGTGCAAAACCCAGTGCTCTGATGATTATTTAAGGTTGCAAATCTGAGTGACACAAAACCCAACACATCAATTGCTTTGGCAGACTTCCCCTTTAAGTCTATTCCAATTCTCACATGTTACCTCCACTGTAACTTTGATCAGACTACCTGCAGAGCTCAAGAGCTCTCCTTTATACCCCGTTTGCCCCTCCCACATTATATAAGAATTAAAGGAAAATATAATTTACACCATTCCTACAACTAAATGGTTAATTTTCCACAGCCAAACAGATTCAACGAATGTAACAGTTACAACAGAGTTATCAAACTAAATAAACAACAACTAATATGGCCAAAACAGATAATTTTCTCTGTATATGATTTGTGGCTCACATGTCCACTTAAACCCGCGAGACTGAGGTATTTAAACCCTGCAGCGGATATGTCCGGGTTTGCCAAAACGTACCACGTTAGGAGAGTGAGAAGACGCAGCGCACAGGTAAGTGAACAGTTGATTTGTGTGTCTAAACTAAACAGAATTGACGATTCTAAGTGTGCACCCTTAGTCACGGCAAGACGCACTGGAGAAAATATGATTAATGATTTAAATGCATTTTAAATTAAAGGATTTGGCGCGGCGCGCAACAGACAGGGAAACGGGCGCGCGCATCTTCATGTGCTCTCCCCGGGCCAGCGCACTTAGGGGACGGACCCGCTCCGTCACAATGTTGTTCCACATATTACAGAGAATGGTGTTCTCTAGTTCAGGGGTTGGCAACCTTCTCTATCAAAAGAGCCATTTTAGCCCCTCTTCCATGAAAGAAAATGTTTCTGGAGCCGCAAAGCCATTTGACCCCTGAACTAAGAATAACGTTAAACATGTAAAATATCTATGTTTTTTTTTTACACATGAATAAATAGTTTGTTGTATTTTTTAAAATAGATAACAACAAAAAGAAAATGGTTACATTTTGTTTGTAATAACTATTATTATAAAGGGCAACAACAAACTAACTTTTCTTCTGAAACCTTTCTGTTTGGTGATTCATCCATGGTTAGCTACCCGTCCAAAAAACAATCTTAGCCAACCACAGTCAGGAAACAGGAACAGAATTTGCAGGTTGCAGGTTAGGACGCATAGTTTAGCTAACATCATAATTTGAAACTTTCTACAAATGATGTTACTGTCACAGTATACAGTACTGTATTTCGTCACCCTGTACTTGTACCTGTGTAATGACATTAAAGTTGAATCTAATCTAATCTCATCGGTATCATATGTCAACCTCCAATATTGAGGTGAGCTGTAAACCTGCTGTAAATGTCGGCCAACAGGATGTGGATTTGAAGGAAAAATTACATTGTCAGCAGGCAGCGGCTAACACCATTAACACCCATTAATTTGTGTGTGCTCAAGATACCCACTCGATTAATGGACTGTCGTAACATTGGCCTCTGCAGTTACTTATAGCAGTGCCCATGTCCTGCAAAACACCAAGCACAGACTGGCAAAGTGACTGTCCTGTATGACTTATGCAGAAACTTGATGAAACGCTCTGTAATGCAGCCATAATGTGTGGAATCAACACTGATCAAAAAGGAGGAGCTGTGCTTCTCTAGGAAGAGCTGTTCCTCCTTCAGGTCAATATTCAGTATTTTAGGCGTGTTTCTGACGAGAGGTGCAATGGCATTCCCTTTCCAGGATTGCAATTGTTTTAAATATGTGCTTTCAAAAAGGGATCAAACTCGCTGACAACTTCCAGCACACCAATAAAGTATCCATTTGTCCAAAAAATAAAAACAAGTTTTGAATCTGTCTGCCCATCATCTCCACAGCAGGTAACATATGAGTGTTGTCTTTCTGTAGCTCTTTGATCTTTCATGTTCAGCCAGGCACACTGCTGCATTTTCCCATTCACTATAGCCGTCAGTACAGACTGAATATCACTGTCACTGGATTCGCAGCCTCTTTTTGTGCTCTCTCCCCTGCAGCAACAGGGGGGGGGGTTGGGAGGTGGGGGGGGTTGGGAGGTGGGGGATGCAGGTGAACTGTGTCTGCTTCGGGTGGCTAAAGTCTCTGACTCGGACCCTCTGTCTCAGACCCCCTCTTATCTAAGTGAGATGGTTGTGAGGCTGCAGCCTTGTTGCAGAGGAGTTAATCTCGTGACACCATTGACTGATGGTTTTACATCTGTCACTGATCACGTGAACAACGTTTGCCAATGATGCTAGCTGGCGGTTCTCTCGCTGTGGATCATGATTTCAACTGAATGAAGATTGAGACTCAGCTGGCTTGAAGAATCCTGTCAATTTCGTGTTGTGTTTTCATTCATCTTGTACAGGTTGCAACATGTATTTGAACACAGTTACACCACTGTTACAACCATCCCAGTGTACAAGGACAGTAACACATAACAGGGACGGTTGTAACACATTTTGAAGAGACAGTAATAACATGAGAAAAAAGATAGGAAGCGGTGAAAATAATGATTCAAGAATATTTTTACTGGGTACAACAGATCCATAAAGTGGTTTCAAAATACAATAATTGGAAGAGGAGTGGAGGGGATGATCGATTGGTTGTTTCCTTCTTTTGCTGATTATTATTGAACATCATCAGTTACTCCGTGTCACAGTTGTGACAGCTGTAAAAGGCTTTACGTGACCAACACTGGAGCCAGACCTTTCTTGGAGGAGCTCTCCAGGAACACGATGCACAATTCCTTCTCAGCAGACGAGTCTGCAGTTTTCTGCGTCTTGCTGTGTTTGCATGAGCAGCAGTGGAAGCCGTGCTGTAACATGATACTGTGTTCTCAGCAGCTGGAGCCGTAGATTGAAACTCCGGGTCAATGCTGGCAGTGGGCGGTCTGTAACCAGGGATGGTGCAAAATCGCTCTCACTGAAAATGTCATTATTGAAAGGCAGAATTCCAGTTCCGGAAAATCCTGCCTGTATATTAAATGCTGGTGCAGCCAGGGGAAGGACACTTTGGACCATGCCAGGTAGATCATAAATGTTTATTGTGACTCCAGGATGACCTTTCATCCAACTGTCCATTTGGTTGTAGACAGGCCTTTTCAATGGCCCATACACACTGCAATCTAATGGCTGCAGTTTATGGGTGCAGTGTGGAGGGAATGAGGGCAGGATGATCCATTGCTCCTGCAGAAAGCTTTCCCTTTCACAGACAGGTAGCAGGAATGATTGTCCAAAACCAGCAGGACCTTCGGATGAAGTGAGCACTTTACGTGTCCCTGGAAGTCTTTGACGAAGACCCAAAAGTCCTGTGCAGGCATCCATTCAGACCCATTTACTGTCCATATGTAGCCAAGAGGACCTTCAGTTATAAAAAATTGATGAAACCTTTTGATTGGGAATATTAATAATAGTGGAATGTAATTCCCAAGGGCATTTACAGCACATGTAAGTGAGATTAATGCCCTCCGAATGGCTGACGTCACTGCACCAACTTGCTTCGCTCGCCTTATGGAACCTTTTCTGGATTTAGGACAGTGGTTATTGTAGTTTTGTCCTCATTCCAGATGTCCTGTGCATCAAATTTGTGTTTGAACAGGACAGCAGACAGGTTGTTAAAAAACTTGTTGACATTATTGACATTAAAGCTTGTTGCCCATGAGAGGCTGGTAGCCTGAGTGTTTCTTATGGAAAGGCCAGAGTGCCTTTCCAAACATCTGTAAACCAGTCTGCCCAGCCAACCCTTTCCCTGGTTTCAGGGAAGTTGCATTTGTAGGCCTTAGCTAGAGCATAGGCAAACTTCTGCACTTAAAAAGGAATACATTCCTGTAAATTAGTTTACATTTAGTCATTTATCAGACGCTTTTATCCAGAGCGACTTACAGTAAGTACAGGGACATTTCCTCTGAGGCTAGTAGGGTGAAGTACCTTGCCCAAGGACACAACGTCATGTTGACATGTTGAACCAGGGAGCTTCTCATTACCAACCCGACACCCTAACTGACTGCGCCACCTGACTCCCTAGTTGAATATGTAATGTTCTTTCTCAGTATGGTCTACTGAGAAAACTCTCTTGGGTTTCCAGTATCTGACTCTAGGGAGGGGTTTCCATCCCTGGGACTCCAGCGTCTGCCTCTTCTTGTGAAAACGATACAGGGTTACGTTATGCCCGAACTGATCTGTCCTGTTTTATTTCATTGCTGGCCAGCAAAGTGGGGCACCCCTGTCTGTCTGATATTTGACATTCTGTAAGCAAAACAAACATACTTCCACTGACTATTTGCATGCAATTGACTATAATTAAGTTAGTATTTAGTTTACGTACTGTAGGTCTTTAGGAACAGGGTTAAACCCATACATTTTGGGTTAAACTTTAGGCTGTGAAAAAGCCTGAAAGTTAATAAATAGAAACATAATTGTATTAATTGGTTTATGGACGGTTGTAACAGCATGTCACCTCATGTTATCTGGCAATTCACATTTATAATCAAACACAACTGAATAGACTGCACATGTTACACGGAATGATCCATTTAATTTATCACTAGGGCATGGATTAAGGGACAAACGTAACATTTTACAGGAGCAGCTTCTAATGGATCTAAACTGATAAAAAAAAGAGAGAGAAGCCCCGCCTCCTGTCTGACGCGTCTTTACGCATCTCAGTGTTCATCCCAAGACTGCGCACAGCTGGAGAACCCGATCATCTGGAAGATGACTCTGCGTAACTGTGACTTTCTCCAGCCCAGTTACAGTCTAGACAGTGAGATGTTGGACTCCAACACATCCAGATCGGTGCAGGACAGTAATGTCACCAGGAATGGCAGCTCTGGATCCGTGTCTGTCGGTTTTCCCATCACTATGATGATCACAGGCATGGCTGGGAATTCTTTCGCACTGGTTCTCGTTTATAGCTCATACAAAAAGAAGGAAAACAAGAAGAAACGGTCTTTTCTACTCTGCATAGGATCTCTAGCCTTAACGGATCTGTTCGGACAGCTGTTAACCAGCCCCATAGTTATCTCAGTGTACAGATCTGGATTGAAGTGGCAGCTCATCGACCCCAGCGGTAACTTGTGCGCTTTCTTCGGGGTTTGCATGACAACTTTCGGTCTCTGCTCACTGTTCATTGCCAGTGCAATGGCCTTTGAGAGGGCTTTGGCTATTACAAGTCCTCACTGGTACTCCAATCACATGAAAACATCCGTGACCAAGAGAGTCCTGGCTTTGATCTGGTGCCTCGTGTTACTTTTTGCATTACTGCCCATTGCTGGTGTGGGACAATATTCAGTTCAGTGGCCTGGAACCTGGTGCTTCATCAGCACGGGGGACAGGAGGATCCCAGGAAACCTCTTCTGCTCTTTTTCCTTCGCTGTTCTTGGGATATTATCTTTACTTGTGACTTTTTCTTGCAATGTGCTGACAATACGGGGCTTAATTTTTCGTTGCAAAATGAAATCTGGCTCGAATCAGACCTCCAGACTGTGGGAGAGACTAACGACTGAAACTGTCATTCAACTGTTAGGAATCATGTGTGTGCTGCTCATCTGCTGGTTCCCTTTGCTGGTATGTGTTCACTTTTACTATACGATGCATATGGATTCATCTTTACATAACGTAGCATTTAAATACCGAACATCAATGTGAATGTCAATTATGATTTATTTTTGGCCCACACATTTATAAAATTTTCAATTACCTACACACATTTTCCTGTCGCTATCAGAATATGCAGGTGTCAGTGTTTAATTTTAGCATGAACAGAACCCTTTTCCAAAACATTCTGTGATGTCAGGAATATCTTAACAGTGCACTGTTTGAAGGAAAATAAGAAATGTTCAACTTGGTCCAACTGTTCGACTTGCAGTTAATGTTATCCTACCAAAATGAACGAGCCATTCCTTTTGTAGTGTTACAACATTTCATTATAGAACTAGAGAGGGTACAATTTCTATATCCCCCCTGACCCAATCTTCTGCACTCTCCATTTTAATTTACTCAAAGTTTGCAGGTGTAGACCCATCATCAACAAATATAACATGTTTGTAGTTGTGTTGAATGCCTCCTTCCTAATCTCAAGCATAACTTGATGTGCCTTGTTCATCATAGCAACATACATATCCATAGATTAAATCTCTAAGTAGTGATTCCACTGATAAATAGCGTGTGGTGGTTGTTATTTAACCGCAAACACATTTGTGCATGCTGATAGCCACTTACTTTTGAAAACAGCTAACACTGTCCCTATTATCGTCATTCAATAGCATGTATTTTATATTCAAATTTAGAATTGAGATTCAGAATACTTTATTAATCCCAGAGGGGAAACTCCTTAGGAACAGCAGCACACAGTCTTGTAAAAGCACACAGGGGTAAGAGTGTGAGGTAAAAGATTAGAATAGTGCACACAGGGGTAAAGGAGTGGAGGCAAAATAAGTAAGTGATTGCACACAAGAGGTAAAGGCTGGGATAAATTGTACAGATGTACAGACCATACAATTTTACAAGTATTGCTCTTGCAGAATATACAGTGTTGTGTTTCAGAATATACAGGATTTACAGGATATACAGGGTTATGTTACAGGATGTTATGTCACAGAATATACAGGATATACATAGAGCAGCCTAGGTGTAGACGTAGGGTATCAGACAAATCTTTTTGTATATAAAAACAAAGTGAGATGTCTGAACGAGTCAAATGGCTGAACGGGTTAAGGTGTTGGTCTTGTGATCGGAAGGTTGTGAGTTCGAACCCCGGCTGTGTCAACATGATGTTGTGTCCTTGGGCAAGGCACTTCACCCTACTTGTCTCAGGGGGATTGTCCATGAATTTAAAATCGCTTTGGATAAAAGCGTCTGCTAAATGAAGCATTATATATACATGTATGTGGCTTCACAAAAGAGCATCGGTCACTGAGCATAACAAAGTGATAATCCTGAAAACATTGCAGGTTGTCAGATTATGAAACATACATGGTGGGAAACCAAACAAGTGCCAAAGGAAGAACCACAAGGAGCGTTCAGTTAAACAAGTTACAATTACATTAGATTAGATTAGATTAAACTTTAATGTCATTACACAGGTACAAGTACAGGGTAACGTGGCATGCATCTCAAACGTGCAATAGTGCACCTGTAGGAAAGCCAACAATAATAATAGTAATATACCTCACAGTGGGTGCAACCATTCCAAATCATGGAAAAAAACGATATATATACTATGTATGTATATATATATATATGGCTGTATTTCCTCATTTCGGCCATGCCAATAATAAGTACTATATCTATATAGAGAGAGAGTATTCTGTCACTCAAAGTTATATAGTGTATAAATAATATACCTAATATGTATAGTTTATACGTTCTGCAAAATGATAACAAGAATGTAATAATATGAAGTGGATGGGTTTCACTGTAGACAATGGTATAAACACAATTCTTATGTCCCATTTTAGAGCAACAATCATTTATGATGTAAAATAAGATATGTCTTGTAAAGCAGACACATGTAACTAAATGGAAATTGCTTATGTATGTAAGGCCAATTAGTGGGATACTCAACCTAAGTAGGTCTTCTAGAGGAAGCAGCCATTGAAATTGTCTCAAACATTCAAGGCTCTGACAGATCCAGATATCCTGGCAAAAGAGTTATTGTCATGGCCAAAATAAGGAAAGTGCAGCCATCTGGTTTGTAATTTGTAAATTAGAATCCACAATCTCTGCTTGTATCCCTTTTATCCTGCTCTTAAATGTTTGCTAAATTGGACTGTGGCTTGTGTACATGTTCATGACACGGGGCTAAAACTCTGTGCCAGTTTATAATAAGGCCACTGCTCATTGCTGGTGAAAGTCTATGACTGTTGTTTTCCCACATGTAGTCCAATTAGATTAGATTAGATTAGATTCAACTTTAATGTCATTACACAGGTGCAAGTACAGGGTAATGAAATACAGTTATTACAACAGAATATGTATGTTGTATGTGATAGCCCTGCGACTAGCTGGCCCCAGTCCAGGGTGTACCCTGCCTACGGCCCCAGTCCAGGGTGTACCCTGCCTACGGCCCCAGTCCAGGGTGTACCCTGCCTACGGCCCCAGTCCAGGGTGTACCCTGCCTAAGGTCCCAGTCCAGGGTGTACCCTGCCTACGGCCCCAGTCCAGGGTGTACCCTGCCTAAGGCCCCAGTCCAGGGTGTACCCTGCCTAAGGTCCCAGTCCAGGGTGTACCCTGTGGTGTATCACCACTGCTTTAATCTGCCCCCATCTTGGCACTTTTCTCAAACCCAGTGGGGAGGAGGGCCACAAAATCATGGCCGCCAACCAAACTCAGTCAAGACAGTTGACCCCTGACCCCTGACACTGATGTACCCCAAACCTGCAGGACAGCTTGAACTTCTCTGGAACTTGTTTGGGGCTGCTTATCCAACAAGCTTTCATACGTTGCGTTGCTTCTCTTCCATGATGTGTCTTGGTTAGATTAGCTACAGTGCCAGCCGGTCGCAAACGTCTTCATCAATTCAACAATTCATCAATTCTGTCCTCAGACAGTTCTCTTCTCTGATGACGTCTATCATTTCTGTGATTGGCAGGACATTCCTGGCATTAATGAGCAGTCGTCCAATTTCACTGAGTTTCTGTCTAATGTATTCCTGTGTCTTGGAGTTGGATGCACTTGTATTCTTATTGAGCATGTGCTAACCTAACAGCATTATTTGTCCTTTTTGACAACATTAGTTATCTCATCTTGGAGCTCCCAAAGCTTATTGCTAACGTGATCTGGAGCAGGATCCATGAAAGCACACAGTGCTAGTACACAAGTCTTGAGTTGCAACTTTAGGATGCAGTTTGCAATTTCTCATGTGTCTCCACAGTCTGTTTCCAACAAAAAGTCCTTTACAATCGGCTCAATGCTTGTAGTTATTGGCCTGGGACTTCCCAGCTGGTCATTTGTGAAGAACAAGCTCACCTTTGTCATCCTTTCAAACAGCTGCATTGTGAACATGATCTCCTCTGTTGTGAATATCGTTTAAATGAATTCTCCTTAATTTTGAGCTTTTTCTAAATAAGTTAGCTGTCGCAACTTCTCTTTCATTTGCATGCACTTGTTGAAGATGTTTTGACATTTTACTAAAAGTCTTGAGGCAGAAGAGGCAGGACTGCTCTTTACTGATCCATTTTCTTTTTTGTGCTGCCTCAAAAAAGAAAATCTTGTTTATCGAGATTCATGTTTTCAGAGTTAGTGTGTCTGTCTTCCCCTGCACTATTTGTGGATCTATCTTCAAATCCCACGTTGATACAAGTAGTTTGGGTAAATAGGGACTTGGAGTAGAAGAACCAAGGCTCCTCCCCACTATCAGGGGTGCTTGATTAAACTCAGAGAAAAGTCAATCTTTCTGATTCATGTACAGCATGGCTGCACATTTCAGTGCTCAACAGGGTACAATTGTATTAACCTGCTTTATTTCAGGGTTGAAGGTGGAAGCTTTTTTACCCTTGGGACAGGAGGAGTTACAGAACATGCCACTGCCACAGTTAAACAGACCAATACATTTGCACATTCAACTTCAATTGGACTGTTATTTCTTCAGCTAACTAATGTTTTTAAAATAAAGGTCAAGATCAGTAAAGCTGTTAAAAACCATCAACCATTCAATCTCTATTAACAAACATGATGATGTTGGTGAAAGTGATGTCGGAAGCAGTTTAACCACAGAAGTAACAGTAACTACAGTTCATGATGTGCAATCCAGAAAGTAAAAAAGACAATAAGTAGAGGAATTATGGTTATAGGTTGTCATTATACAGGTACAAGTACAGGGTAACGAAATACAGTTTGTAACTGTTTGTTCCCACATAGGTGCTGATGTTGAGAATGATCTCTACGCAGACGTCTTCTCATCACTGCAAACCAGTAGGGGTTACCTCAACCCCCAGCCGAGATGTCCAGGTGGACTGTAACTTCTTTCTCACTGCCATCCGCCTAGCCTCCCTCAACCAGATACTGGACCCCTGGGTCTACCTGCTACTGAGAGAGATCCTGCTACAGAAGTTCTGCCAGGTGGCTAATGCTATGTCCCACTGTTCCACTGAGGGGCCCAAAGAGACACAGGTTGTTTTAGAGAACCTCAAGAACCCAACTAACAGTCTACATGAGAACAGTCTGAAGAAACAAGCATCCGTCGAATGATTTGACTTGTCAACATCATCTTAAGGTACCCAAATCAAATGTCAACAACTTTATTTCACATTCTATTGTGTAGGATATGTTTGAGGATGTACATTTATGAATGGAGCCGCAAAACCTTAAGCATGGACAGAATTATATTTCGTATTAGATTGGGTTCCAAAAAGCCTCTACACAAATATATATTTTTAGTTGCACATTCCATTAAAGGTTATCCAAACCGCATGTGTGAACACGACACAAACGGCTTTTTGATTGTCAAAGTCAATGTGTTGCAGATATTTTTTATATGATTTGTCAACTGTACTTCCAAATATGGAATAAATTAACTCACTTGCCAAAACTGTTTTCAGCAAAACAACTCAGTTGGTATAACTGAGTTGTAAAGAAGGTTGAGATGATATATATGAATGTATCATTTGTAAAATATTTTTCGGGTTTAGGTAGGTGCCAACTAAAATTAAATGCAGTTTAAAAATGAGGCCACTACTATGCTGCTATGCATATAACATATGTATGACACTCTGTGAATGTAACATAAGGAATGAAAAAGCTTCCCAGCCTTCTTTGCTTTGAAATGCTTACTCCTAAATGTAATGCTACTGTAGTTTAAACGGTAATTCATGTATTAAAGTAGAAGTAGCTCAAAATGGGATTATATAGGATTGTATGTATGTATATATATATATATATATATATTGACAATGGTTTAATTGTTTAATTTCAGTAACATATGGTATTACATTAAATACAAATTTATTTGTAAAGCCCTTTTTACAAGCAATGTCACAGAGGGCTTCACATATGCCCATAGAACTGCCCCTCAACCAACCTAAACCCTCAAGGAAGACGAGGAAAAACTCCCAGAAAAACTCACTAGGGAGAAAAAAGAAATCTTGGAAGGAGCAATTCAGTGAGGGATCCCCTCCTCCAGAGACGGTTAGGGATCCCCTCCTCCAGGGACGGTTAGGGATCCCCTCCTCCAGGGACGGTTAGGGATCCCCTCCTCCAGGGACGGTTAGGGATCCCCTCCTCCAGGGACGGTTAGGGATCCCCTCCTCCAGGGACGGTTAGGGATCCCCTCCTCCAGGGACGGTTAGGGATCCCCTCCTCCAGGGACGGTTAGGGATCCCCTCCTCCAGGGACGGTTAGGGATCCCCTCCTCCAGGGACGGTTAGGGATCCCCTCCTCCAGGGACGGTTAGGGATCCCATCCTCCAGGGACGGTTAGGGATCCCCTCCTCCAGAGACGGTTAGGGATCCCCTCCTCCAGGGACGGTTAGGGATCCCCTCCTCCAGGGACGGTTAGGGATCCCCTCCTCCAGGGACGGTTAGGGATCCCCTCCTCCAGGGACGGTTAGGGATCCCCTCCTCCAGGGACGGTTAGGGATCCCCTCCTCCAGGGACGGTTAGGGATCCCATCCTCCAGGGACGGTTAGGGATCCCCTCCTCCAGAGACGGTTAGGGATCCCCTCCTCCAGGGACGGTTAGGGATCCCATCCTCCAGGGACGGTTAGGGATCCCCTCCTCCAGAGACGGTTAGGGATCCCCTCCTCCATCCAATATATACAGTACTAGTAAAAAGTTTGGACAACCTACTTTTTTCTTTTTTTATTCCTCACATTTTATACACTAGTGTACAGTGTACAGAGGGGCATTTCAATGGGAATATGTAAAGTCCTTGGTCACATTGTCACATGTAAAACTGTCTATACAAATACATTTTGATTTGATTAATTTATTCCTATATTATTTAGTGTACACACCCATGCCAATGTGTACAAGAGAAGTGCTGTTGTTTTCTGTTGTTTTCTTACAACAGCCCCAGACTGTGGGTCTGGACCATCGGGAGGGAAGGTAACCTAGTCATCCTCAATGCCAAACTCATCAACCCTGTTCTTCCATGGAAGGGTGATGAGTTAGAGAACTGACTGGGCTTTTCATGACACATCATATACGGGTGCAGCTCAGTAAATTAGAATGTAATGGACATTAATGGACAAGTTAATTAATGAGGTGAAACATAACACAGAAAGGGATAGAGAGATAGATGGATATAAAACAC
The DNA here is from genome assembly GCA_030340685.1 of Protosalanx chinensis. NCBI lineage: Eukaryota > Metazoa > Chordata > Actinopteri > Osmeriformes > Salangidae > Protosalanx > Protosalanx chinensis. The sequence goes on from CM059340.1 coordinate 723,561, forward strand.
AGTGGATCCACACCAGCAGGTGAACTGGCTCCTCAAATCAATACCGACTGTGTAACCCTTCACACTGGACTTCAAACAGCTTGGATTTTGTGCCTCTTCACTTTCACTCCAGATTCTGGGACCTTGATTTCCACATTTTATGAAACATTTACTTTCATCTGAAAAGAGGGCTTCAGACCTCTTCAACTGTCCAGTCATTTTTCTCCTTTGCCCAAGTAAGACACTTCTAACATTGTGTGGTTCAGGGGAGCCTTGATCTGTGAAATGTATCAGTTGTGGCCAATGGTCTGGATAAGTATGTGCATGGTAGCTTCTGATGAACTCCACACCCAGTGCTGTAGATTGATGAATAACATCTATTTCAAATGATTCCCTCATTTGCATCAAGTATTCATAAAATGATGCATGCTGTTTGTTATTGAACTGCGAGACCAGAATTTAAATGTCTGGACATTTGGGTATTGTAAACATTTGTCCAAATCAAGAAGTTAGCAAAAGAGAACAAACAGCCAAAGGGTTAAAGCATGGTATTCAAACTGGATGCTATAACAGTCTTCAAAAGCCTTACCAACGTGTTAACACACTCTTGGATAGATTTTATGATGCATTGAATGAATGACATTTCAGCTAACTGCATACTTATTTAGTGCATTCAATTATCTAAATGACCCTGTAAATAAACATTTAACGACTTGTTTTCCTCATTCTGTCGTGGGTCTGTAAGATATTTAATCTTATAGCAGGTTTTATGTCCTGATCAATACTCACTCTGCCGATAGCCAGAAGGTACGATAACGTAAGTACATAGAAAATGTCCTCAACACTATCAAATGAACCAAGACTACTTGCCATTTAGAATAGGCTGGAGGCCTTATGGTTGTATCTGTATCTCTTTTTTCTGTCTGTACGCTTTGTACATCCTACTGTTGACTGTTGAAACACATGCTCAAACACAACATTGTATTGTAACACTGTTGTAACACTTTTTCACAGATGAAGTGGTATGCTGTGGATGATGGGTATTTGCTTCATTCTGTTTTATTTTGTATAATTAATATAAAGATTTTTATTCTACATTTTAATCAATGTTACCCTTTTAACATCAGTTTAAATACTCAAAATTCAGGGTCAGCAAGGGTTTCTTGTAAATTGTATTTCCCAAATAGTAAAAAAAAAAAAAAAAAAAAAAAAACTGTTCTGCCATTTCCTAAATGTATTATGTATAGCGCATAATTTTTGAATAGAGACTGTGGGCCCACTTTGAAATTACTCTTGGGTATCAGCTGAGCAAATCAAGGCTGAAACATTTTCAAATCCATAATTGCAAAATAGGGATTTGAGGAGACAATCCTTGTGTGACTTCCTCTGCAGTAATAGCAGGACATTTTCACAGAGGAAAAACAGCCATTATCCCTCATCAGTCAAGCATCAGTGCAATCCTGCTCAGTCAATAAAACGATCTCTTGGCTCCTCTAGGCCTGTCTAAGAGGACTTCAGCCATCTGGTGTAAACTGTACGCATGTTCTGAGCATTAGTTAGGAACATTGGTATCAATGGTTTTATGAAGGCCCCTCTGCAGTCTAAAGGGTTAGTGAACAGTAAAGAATTTGAGGCCCCACCTTCTGCTAATTTATTTAGACAGGACATTTGGCTCCCAGTGCCACGTTAACTCCATCTGTTCTCTCTGTCTGGGTCTGGGGAAGGAAACTAATTAGGTTGCCATTCCCTGTCATTACAGCCAGGTTCAATTATAGATCGATATTGTGTACAACAGATTTGAACAATTAGCTACGCCTCAGAGTTGATAGCTTTGTTCATTAAGATTAAGAATTAAAATTTTTGTAAAGAAAGACAAATACTTTATATAAGACCAGAGAAAATCTATGACATCTTAACCATAGCAGTTCCATAAATGAACTTTTGTATTACAGTTTGTGTGTTTATCAGCACTTTTTCTTTTGAATGCAGTTCACCCATTAAGCAGTAGGAAGTATCTAAAATCATACTTATGACACTTCCTAAACTTATATTTCCAATGATCACCAACCCCAACCCATATATTATTTGTAGTATTGCATTGTTTATAATATTGTTACAGTGCAGAATCGGTGGTTCAGTGGCAGGATTCCTGCCTACCAAGTGCAGAAGGCCTGGGTTTTATTCCTAAAGGGGGTTCAAATCCTGGTCAATGCATTGAATATGTGTGCGCCTGTGAAATTACCCAATAGGGGACTAATAAGGGATAATTTATTCTCTATAGTGATTGGAATGAACAGTGTGTTATAATGAAATGCTCTGCTCATGAGTCATGTCGGATTCATTGTTCCACTAAAAATAATTTGACAAACCAAGTCTGTGTCCTCTATCCCTCTAGCCTAAGATAATTGGTTTATGATTTACTGGAACATATGGAGTCATAACAATCGATGTTCCATACAGCTAGAGATATGTGACAAGCATGTTAACGTTGGTATTCCATTAAAAGTCCCCAAAAGTAGGTGCTAATATTTTAGATGAACCTTTATTTGTCCTTCAGGGGTGGAAATTGCAGTTCACAACAGCAGCAGGGTAAAGTACAGCACACAGAGTTGCAGGGTAATATAACAATAATGACAATAACATCACATGCATGCATTACCTCCAGATCTCCATTCTTCTAGTTCAATATTGTACCAAAAAATGGTTCACGCTGATTTACTTCAAAACATTTTAGTTACAACTTGGTTACATTATTTATTACACCACAAAACCCCAGCAAAGACTTTGCATTTTAATAGGTGTAAATGTAGAAGAATAAATGAAATATAAAAAATATTTTACAAACTTTAGCAGCCTCTCTTGGCACTAGTTACTTAAACAGCTTTACACTCCTGCTTAACATCAGCCCTGCTGGGTAAAGATAGCCAGTCAAATACATGTTTTTGTTGCTATCATTACCGGAGATTTCATTCAACTTTAAGCCGCGCTACTACAAGTAATTTACACAATAACACTGCAAACAGGTGAACAAAACATAATCATAGCACAAACTAATATATTTACGATTAAAAATGAATGTTTGAATGTCCCAGTGCTCTGGGACTAAGCTTACCTTTATGACAACACAACAGAATATGATCTCCAGTAACTGCGGAGGGTTGAAAAGGGGGCTTAACTATGGAAAACCAAAAGGTAAAGGTGCGCTTAAAATGAGACAAGGGCTCTATCTGCTGGAGGAGACAAGGACGCTATCTGATGGATGAAACAAGGACTCTATCTGCTGGAGGAGACAAGGACTCTATCTGATGGAAGAGACAAGGACTCTATCTGCTGGAGGAGACAAGGACTCTATCTGCTGGAGGAGACAAGGACTCTATCTGCTGGAGGAGACAAGGACTCTATCTGCTGGAGGAGACAAGGACGCTATCTGATGGAGGAGACAAGGACTCTATCTGATGGAAGAGACAAGGACTCTATCTGCTGGAGGAGACAAGGACTCTATCTGATGGAAGAGACAAGGACTCTATCTGCTGGAGGAGACAAGGACTCTATCTGATGGAGGAGACAAGGACTCTATCTGCTGGAGGAGACAAGGACTCTATCTGATGGAGGAGACAAGGACTCTATCTGCTGGATGAGACAAGGACTCTATCTGATGGAGGAGACAAGGACTCTATCTGCTGGATGAGACAAGGACTCTATCTGATGGAGGAGATAGTAGGTCAGTACGTCTGATGGGATTTGTCACTCTCACCCCTTGATACATTCAACTTCGCTTCCCTTTCTACTTTAGCTATATCTCATGGCCACGATCAATCAATCATGATGGTCTGATTTGATGTCCATGACTTCCTTTCTTGAGGGTTTTTCTTTGTCCTTTCTTAAGGGGTTTAGGTTGGTTGAGGGGCAGGTCTATGGGCGTATGTGAAGCCCTTTGTGACATTGCTTGTAAAAAGGGCTATACAGATACATGTTGATTTGACCGATCCAACACATTCCAAATCTGCATAGCTCCCTAAAGTGCAATAGAATTTATGCCATATATAAGAGATTCCAGTTGTTTTCCAGTTGAACTGGCCATTAGAACACCCATTAAACTAATTAAATATATAAATCATTTGATTAGATTAGATTCAACTTTATTGTCATTACACAGGTACAAGTACAGGGTAACGATATACAGTTAGCATTTAAATAATAGTTACATTATTATGCTGTATAAATCATAGAATAGCGCCATCATAAGTGAAGTGAAGGAACATGATTGTGTGATATTGACAGTGAAAGGTTTTGTAAAATGACCTACATTTCCTTGTCAATATCACACAATCATGTTCCTTCACAGAAGAAAGCCACATGAGTTGTGTAACCATTGCAGAAGGCATGAGATAGCATTAATGTGGAAGTTCTCTGGAAATATATTGACAAGGTGCCAGAGAGATGTGCTGCTGTAATTGTTTTTACATTTATTAATTTAGCAGATGCTTTTATCCAAAGTGACTTCAAGAGAGAGCTTTACAAAAGAGCATCACTCACTGAGCATAGCAACGTGATAGACCCCAAATATAGAGGCTTATATATTATGAAACATACATTGCGAGAACCAATAAGTGCCAAGGGAAGAGCTATAAGAGCATTCATCCAAACAGTTTACAAATTTAAGGTGAGTCTCCGATGGACAGTAGTCTACCTGTAGGACGCAAACAATAAAGCAATTAAGCAACATCACTTACAAGTTTCCGGTCGGGGATTAACAAAGTCATTCTGATTCTGAATAACAACAACAGCTGATACCGGGTGACCCCCCAAAAATTGGAATTTTTGAATTGTGTATTACTAGACATGAGCAAGTGGCAACACTGCGAGAAGTAAAAAAAAAAAAGAAAGGTTAGTCATTTATTCTTAAATGGCCTGTTTCAATTACTATAAATACAATATTTTTCTTCCATCACTCTTGGTTTTATATTCTTGTTAAAAAGGTCACCCTGTGTTTCTAAGTACCATTAAAACTCTCGGAACAAGTGAGTCTTGAGCCTTTTCTTAAAGGTGAGGAGACAGTCTGTGTTTCTGATTGAGGTGGGGAGTTGGGGAGCCAGACAGTGGAAGAGTGGAAAGGATTTTTAACAACAGACGTTGACCTTTACAAGCAACATGCACTTTTATGATCCAATACTGACAGATTGTTATCTCAGCATGTATTATATGGAATACAAATTACAAGCATCTATCGCCATTTAAATATTTTTTATGAAGAATCATCAGGATGTCTTCACTCTTTGTAAGATCAGCTGGCAGATCATTGTCCTGTATCAAAGAACAGAAAATATATTGTCAAAATTGTTACACCCAGAATACTAATACTAATACAATAATACAAATACTGAAGCATTACCTTGTTAGGTAATGCTGGATCTGCATTGGCCCTCAGCAGAAGCGATACACTACTAGGATTCCCGCCTAAGACAGCAGCATGGAGGACGGTGAAGCCATTCTGTTTTTTTTTTGGTCAAACAGAAATATTTCTCAATGGGTTTAGGTGCTCTAACCACTATTATTAACACAGTAAAGCAGATTTCAGGCCTGTCAAAGACCACCAGTTGTATTAAAACCATATGGGAACGATTGTGCTGCAGCTCCTGGGTAACAGTATTCTAATGAGCAATGCTACAGGTGTTTATGACACCACAGGTGTGTTTTGAATAGAAAGTCCGTCACTGAGTAAGTGGTGAAGGTTATGTGTTGGAAAAGGAGCAGCCACGAGAGCAGTGACACCAAATGGCAGGATTCAAACCACAATTGAATAAAAACAATGAGTCATTTAAGCAGATGTATCAAGCACTGTTCAAAAGATAGTGAACAAGACACAGGTTACGGGAATCCGAACACAGGAAAACACAAGGGCAGGGGAAAACATGATAGCAGTGGCGTGGCCGTGACAGAATCTGCAAAGCTTTTCCTTATTTTCCCTCACATAAAGTTCTACTTCTTAGTAATTTTTATTAAAATAAAGTATTTTTCTAGCTGGTGATTCTGTTTATTCGATGCTGTCTTACCTTGAGAAGGTCTAGTGAAGGGGAAAATTTCAGGAGCTCCTCAATGACATTATCGTGTCCTTTGAAAGCTGCTTTAAATAATGCAGTAGACCCATCCTACAGGGTGGTCAAAGAAAGCACCATAAATTCAAATGTAATACATCATTCTGCACAGGACTGTCCAGTATCCTATACTAGAGAACTACATACGTTTCTGTAAGCATCTCGATCTGCACCGTGCAGAAGTAGAACCTTTACTACATCATGATGTCCCATCTGGGCAGCGATCCAGAGAGCGGTCGTGCCATCCTGTGAAAATCAATATGAAGCAAAAGGACAAGATGGAAGACAAGTCAGGGTTCATACATTTGGAGAATATTCACATAAAATCACTGAGAATCCTAACTATTGGGAAATGATGGTTTAGGAATTGTACCTCCCTGGAATGGTTCACTTTGGCTCCAGAGGACAGCAGATGACGAATTACAGTCACATGACCACTTTGTGAAGCAAGGAAAAGTGGGGTGGCACCATCCTGAAACATTATTTGACCCACCAACTTTAGATTAATGCAGAGATTTACCTATGAAAAGAAGCACTAACCCACATGACGTTGTGGCAACGTTGCTAGTAAGTGCTCATTTGGTTACCTGCAACATTACTTTCTGGCAATGTTAGCGATACTTCGTAGCAATGTCACATTACGTTTGTTCATTTAGCAAAAATCCAAAGCGACTTTAATGTAAAACAATGTGATCGTCCCCAAACATTGCGGGTTTATAGATTATGAAACATGCATCGTGAGAAACCAAACAAAAGCCAAAGGGAAGAGCCACAAGAGCATTCAGCCAAACAAGTAACAATAACATGGCATGCATCTCAAACGGGCAATGTTTGGGGACGATCACATTGTTTAGCAAAGCTTTCACTTGTAAGTCGCTTTGGATAAAAGCGTCTGCTAAATGAATAAATAAATGTAAATCTATACTGTATGTGCAAATTTACATGGCTAATAAAACCTATTCTGATACAAAACTATTTACAAATAAAACCCAATAGTAATCTATTTTATAAAACAAACAAAAATTCCCACCTAAATTGTAGAACCAGAAAAATAATTTGCCCTTAGAATTGTACATAGTGAATCAGGAAGGTGCCAGGACTGAAGGGTTAATAGGTGAAAATATGGTTCCTACATGGAGCTGATCATGGACATTGGCTCCATTCTTCAGCAGGGTCTCCACCACCTTAGAATGGCCACACTGACAAGCCACTGAGAGGGCTGTGCCTCCTTCCTGTCAAAGCATGACGACAAACAGAGAAAAGGTCGACATGTGCATGGCTCAATTGTTCTATTGTCAAGAGGTGTTAGCACAGGTTACAGGTGTGTAAGCATTGTTTGTATTGTTATGTCTTCTGCTGCAGAAAGAGGTCATCTTGTCAGTAGTTTCCTGCCAATCTGCACATATTGGGGTGCCTGAAGTCTAAGGCTGAACTCTGAGGTGATTTACCCTGACATGGAAACTCTGCCTTATCACTTCCAGAACAGCTTACTTTAGTTTGGTAAATCGAGTCAGAATATGTCCACTCTGAGTTAAGCGTGGCCATGAGGACTTTGCCCTACAAAGGCAAAAGACCCTAACTCACCGAAGTGTAGAGTTGAGAAACGTGTTTTAGTTGTCTGGCTAAATGTATTATAGATAGGATGTTTGCAGTACATATCTTACATCTATATAAGAATATTGATCTTAAACTTCTCTTTTCACACCGATTTAAAGTTACAGTACTAACTATAACACTATAAGGGTACAGAAACACTATAGGGGGTCAGGGGTCATGCCAAGGAAAAAGACAATAACTTCTATTTTGTTGCTCGGTTGGTAGCTGATAACTATAGAAGCTCCGTATTTTATAAGCTTATGTAGAACACAAGTAGATGGCTGAAACATGACTTGTGTTTTATATTGAATTGCCAAGCTACCGGATACTCATGAATTCCTCATGTTTGGGATTTTTTGGTGTTGAACACTAGCCAGTAGGCTAGGCTAATGCTCCAAAATCATGCTGTGGATTAAACTTCTCAGGGGACATTATTTGCAGTGGATTTTTTGATCTTGTAACAAGACAAGACAGGCCATCCAATTTGTTGTTTTGCTGCTCACTATGTTTTATGATAATATTTACATGTGGTACATGAAATGCATCTTTTTAAAGTGGTATGTCATTCATGTAGCATTTTCTGCTAAAACACTGTGACCCAATGTTAGACCAAGCATACCTTAGTCTGTAATTCAGTAGAGGCACCAAAATTAAAAAGGAGCTTCACAATCTCATTGTGTCCTTGCTGAGAAGCAAAGAAGAGAGCCGTACAGCCCGTCTGTAGAAACACACAGAACTTGGATATTATTACGTGAACTGGATCCGGAAAAGATCTGAATCAAATGTGGTGAATATGTAGTTTGTTTACCACACCTTCCTCTGCAGATTGATGTCTGCTCCCTGCATGATCAGCTCCCTGACACAATCATGATGGCCACTGAAGGAGGCTAACATCAGTGTTGTCGTTCCATTCTGAGGGGAAAACACATCAAATGAGTGATACGGCATTATTTATTTATCACCAAAACTTGAAATGGCTAAGTATTTGAATTGCAATTACTGTATTTTAGTTTTTGTATTGCATTTGTCTGTAGCGCTTTGGGTTTGTGGTGGCAGTTGAGAATCAATCCACACAGCTTAAGTTGGGTGAAGTAACTTGTTAATGTTTATTAAAAGTACCAAAACAGAGGAAAACGTATGAGGAATATTCAAGCAAATGCAGTTTATCCGTCAGTTCTCTGATTGGTTAACTCCCTAAACACAATAGAGTAAGTTGAATCAACATTATCTGCAGACTTCACGTCTCCAAGTTAAAAGCTTCATCTGCCCAAAACGGTGTAATGTCTGGTTGGGAGGAAGGATCACAACCCCCCTCCTGACAAAAGCAACATTTACATTATTCAATCAGCAGAGCTTCACAAAAGAGCATCGTCACTCATCAGAGTAAAGGGCTCTTAAAGAATGTAAGAGACCTCTTGTTCAAGAAATGTTAATTGTACAAACATTGGTCATATATTTCCCTGACAGTTTATAGAACAACCTATTTTATTATCATTTATACCTGTATTTTTAGGATTCCTCCGTCAGGAGGAAACCTATTGTTATTGTAGGAATTCCAAATCTTGTAGCATTGAAGTCAATGGCAGCCCTTAGATCACAGCAGTACAAAGTTGAGATTTTTGGCATGGTGAAACAATACAACATTATGAACTACAACACCCATTTTGGTCCACTTGAGACCAAAGGGGGTGCTACAGGCCACGCCCCAATTTGACCATTTGTGTCCTTTTTAAAAGTGATGCCATTTGTACTCCTTTTGTCCTAGAATCCTGAAATTCATTTCAGATGCCTTATTCGTCACGATGCAGTTATCATCATCATAAGAACCCTCACAAAATGTGTCAATAGGATTTTAGATTTTGATAATTGTTTGTCTGCTACAGCCAAGGGGGCGCTACAGGCCACACCCCAATATGCCTTTTTAAAAGTGATGCCATTTGTATCTCTTTTGTCCTGGAATCCTGAAATTCATTCCATGTGCCTCATTCCTCACGACGAACAAAAAAGCTTCAGCAACTCAAAATGGCAAATCTTTCGATTTTTCTGTACAATATATATTTATGAAACGTGTTTTTTTCTACTACTTCTAAAATTCAAATCCAATCATCCCCATTTTTGGCTGGCAACATCGTCAGACCAAGCCTCACTTGTGTTTATACTTTGTGTTAAATCCAGAAAGAATCAAACCATGGATGACTAAAAGTTTGAAACAAGACAGTAGAAAGAAAAACAATTTATATAAAGATTGTAAGTTGCTATACTGTTATTACACTTTTTAACTGGTTTTAAGAAGTTGTTACACCCTTATTATGTTGTTATTCTAATTTCTACAAAGTAAATACTCTGGTATTAAGTTGGTATCAAACTTTATATCATTATTACCACATTGTTACACTGTTGTTAAGTTGTTGTTACACTTGTTACCAGTTATTACCACGTTGTTACACTGTTATTAAGTTATTATTACTTTTTAAATAGTTTTAGCTGTGGTTAGTGGTCTGATGACATTTGCAGCAATGAATCCTGATGTTTCAGCAAGGCCAAATCAGGGTAATTTTGTGTTGGTTACTCATTGAACCTGGAAATCAGCTTGTAAAACGTTTTTGATTGTGGTTTATACTTTGTGTTAAATCCAGAATGAATCAAACCATGGATGACTAAAAGTTTGACACAAGACAGTAGAAAGAAAAACTATTTATATAAAGATTGTAAGTTGCTATACTGTTATTACACTTTTTAACTGGTTTTAAGAAGTTGTTACACCCTTATTATGTTGTTATTCTAATTTCTACAAAGTAAATACTCTGGTATTAAGTTGGTATCAAACTTTATATCATTATTACCACATTGTTACACTGTTGTTAAGTTGTTGTTACACTTTATACCAGTTATTACAACGTTGTTACACTGTTATTACGTTGTTATTCAACTTTTTACCAGTTATTACTACGTTGTTACATTGTTATTAAGTTATTATTACTTTTTAAATAGTTTTAGGTGTGGTTAGTGGTCTGATGAGTTTTGCAGCAATGAATCCTGATGTGTCAGCAAGGCCAAATCAGGGTTATTTTGTGTTTGTTACTCACTGTTATTATGTTGTTATTATACTTTCTACAAAGTGAATACACTGGTATTAAGTTGTTACACTTTATACCAGTTTTCACTACATTGTTACACTGTTATTACGTGGTTATTAAACTTTTTACTAGTTATTACCATGTTGTTACACTGTTATTAAGTTGTTGTTACACTTGTTACCAGTTATTACCACGTTGTTACACTGTTATTAAGTTATTATTACTTTTTAAATAGTTTTAGCTGTGGTTAGTGGTCTGATGACTTTTGCAGCAATGAATCCGGATGTTTCAGCAAGGCCAAATCAGGGTAATTTTGTGTTGGTTACTCATTGAACCTGGAAATCAGCTTGTAAAACGTTTTTGATTGTGGTTTATACTTTGTGTTAAATCCAGAATGAATCAAACCATGGATGACTAAAAGTTTGACACAAGACAGTAGAAAGAAAAACAATTTATATAAAGATTGTAAGTTGCTATACTGTTATTACACTTTTTAACTGGTTTTAAGAAGTTGTTACACCGTTATTATGTTGTTATTCTAATTTCTACAAAGTGAATACTCTGGTATTAAGTTGGTATTAAACTTTATACCATTATTACCACATTGTTACACTGTTGTTAAGTTGTTGTTACACTTTATACCAGTTATTACAACGTTGTTACACTGTTATTACGTTGTTATTCAACTTTTTACCAGTTATTACTACGTTGTTACATTGTTATTAAGTTATTATTACTTTTTAAATAGTTTTAGGTGTGGTTAGTGGTCTGATGAGTTTTGCAGCAATGAATCCTGATGTGTCAGCAAGGCCAAATCAGGGTTATTTTGTGTTTGTTACTCACTGTTATTATGTTGTTATTATACTTTCTACAAAGTGAATACACTGGTATTAAGTTGTTACCCTTTATACCAGTTTTCACTACATTGTTACACTGTTATTACGTGGTTATTAAACTTTTTACTAGTTATTACCATGTTGTTACACTGTTATTAAGTTGTTGTTACACTTGTTACCAGTTATTACCACGTTGTTACACTGTTATTAAGTTATTATTACTTTTTTAATAGTTTTAGCTGTGGTTAGTGGTCTGATGACTTTTGCAGCAATGAATCCTGATGTTTCAGCAAGGCCAAATCAGGGTTATTTTGTGTTGGTTACTCATTGAACCTGAAAATCAGCTTGTAAAACGTTTTTGATTGTGGTTTATACTTTGTGTTCAATCCAGAATAAATCAAACCATGGATGACTAAAAGTTTGAAACAAGACAGTAGAAAGAAAAACAATTTATATAAAGATTGTAAGTTGCTATACTGTTATTACACTTTTTAACTGGTTTTAAGAAGTTGTTACACCATTATTATGTTGTTATTCTAATTTCTACAAAGTGAATACTCTGGTATTAAGTTGGTATTAAACTTTATACCATTTTTACCACATTGTTACACTGTTGTTAAGTTGTTGTTACACTTTATACCAGTTATTACCACGTTGTTACACTGTTATTACGTTGTTATTCAACTTTTTACCAGTTATTACCATGTTGTTACATTGTTATTAAGTTATTATTACTTTTTAAATAGTTTTAGCTGTGGTTAGTGGTCTGATGAGTTTTGCAGCAATGAATCCTGATGTATCAGCAAGGCCAAATCAGGGTTATTTTGTGTTTGTTACTCACTGAACCTGGAAATCAGCTTGTAAAACGCTTTTGATTGTGGTTTATACTTTGTGTTAAATCTAAAGCTAAAAAAACACAGTAGAAAAATGTATATAAAGATTTGAGGTAGCTATATTGTTATTAGGTCTCCTCCGTCAGTTATCCATAGGATTTTTGATGTTCACAATCCTTTGTCCGTTACAGCACAGGGGCACTACAGTCTTGGATGTATTCACACCAAACATGCAGATTGCATTTTTCATAAATCATTTTCATAAATTGTTCTAGGAGGAATCCACCATCGCTGCTTGCAGCTATATTTGTTATTGTTATTATAGATAGAATAGATACACCTTTATTTGTCCTCGAGGGGGGGAAATTGCAGTTCACAACAGCAACAAGGTAAAGTACAGCACACAGAGTTGCAGTTGTACTTTACCTGCTGCTGTTGTGAACTGCAATTTCCTGCAATGTTTGTATTGCTTTCAATTCAGTTGTTCGTATTTTTTCCATGTTTTTCGGAAGTTGTGACATTGTATCCTTGGGCAAGGCCCTTCACCCTACTTGCCTAGTCACAATTCACTAAATGAGACATCTTTAAAATTAGTGCCGTTTCGTGATAGCATTTAAAGAAGGCTATAACATGTTTTTTCTTTGATATTTTTTTTGTAAATGTAAGCCTTTTTCAATCATTTATTTCTATCAGATATAGTGATTGGCCAGATTAAGTGGGTTGAGAAATCTTAAATAATGAGGGACGTGGCAACTTTGCAGGATATTTCTTACGTTAACCATCGTAATAGGTGTCATCACACACTGTCCGCATGATAGGTGTGAGACCTGACTAGTAGAAATGCAAATACAGGTGACCAGAGCCGGTTCAACAGAAATGTTACAAGCATGTTTTTGCCTCTAGTCTAAAATAGTATCAAGTACTGGTTATCATTTCCCCAAATGGCTGCATCAAAGGTTGAGTTCAGTTCCTTAAATTACTGTGTGTGTACAAGGGAACATAACTGACCACTACTATGGGTGGTTTTTGGATCAAATGTGCAGGCATGTTGTGTTAGGCAGAGGTAACCCTGGTCCTAGGCCAGCCCAGAAGATTTCAGACGTGTTTCCCTGCTCTAGCACACCTGATTCTAATGAAGGGTCATTTTGAGCTTGGTAACAAAACATTAATTGGAATCAGGTGTCTCTAAAATCTTAAGGACTGGCTCCCTAGGACCAGGGTTGCCTACCTCTGGTGTAGGGGCATGCATCTTCCATACAGTGTCTCTGGTGTAGGGGCATGCATCTTCCATACAGTGTCTCTGGTGTAGGGGCATGCATCTTCCATACAGTGTCTCTGGTGTAGGGGCATGCATCTTCCATACAGTGTCTCAGGTGTAGGGGCATGCATCTTCCATACAGTGTCTCTGGTGTAGGGGCATGCATCTTCCATACAGTGTCTCTGGTGTAGGGGCATGCATCTTCCATACAGTGTCTCTGGTGTAGGGGCATGCATCTTCCATACAGTGTCTCTGGTGTAGGGGCATGCATCTTCCATACAGTGTCTCTGGTGTAGGGGCATGCATCTTCCATACAGTGTCTCTGGTGTAGGGGCATGCATCTTCCATACAGTGTCTCTGGTGTAGGGGCATGCATCTTCCATACAGTGTCTCTGGTGTAGGGGCATGCATCTTCCATACAGTGTCTCTGGTGTAGGGGCATGCATCTTCCATACAGTGTCTCATGTGTAGGGGCATGCATCTTCCATACAGTGTCTCTGGTGTAGGGGCATGCATCTTCCATACAGTGTCTCTGGTGTAGGGGCATGCATCTTCCATACAGTGTCTCAGGTGTAGGGGCATGCAGTGTCTTCCATACAGTGTCTCAGGTGTAGGGGCATGCATCTTCCATACAGTGTCTCTGGTGTAGGGGCATGCATCTTCCATACAGTGTCTCTGGTGTAGGGGCATGCATCTTCCATACAGTGTCTCTGGTGTAGGGGCATGCATCTTCCATACAGTGTCTCTGGTGTAGGGGCATGCATCTTCCATACAGTGTCTCTGGTGTAGGGGCATGCATCTTCCATACAGTGTCTCTGGTGTAGGGGCATGCATCTTCCATACAGTGTCTCTGGTGTAGGGGCATGCATCTTCCATACAGTGTCTCTGGTGTAGGGGCATGCATCTTCCATACAGTGTCTCTGGTGTAGGGGCATGCATCTTCCATACAGTGTCTCTGGTGTAGGGGCATGCATCTTCCATACAGTGTCTCTGGTGTAGGGGCATGCATCTTCCATACAGTGTCTCTGGTGTAGGGGCATGCATCTTCCATACAGTGTCTCTGGTGTAGGGGCATGCATCTTCCATACAGTGTCTCTGGTGTAGGGGCATGCATCTTCCATACAGTGTCTCTGGTGTAGGGGCATGCATCTTCCATACACTATCTCTGCAGTCAACATCCACTCGTCCGCTGCTGAGTAGCAACTGAAGCACAGCCAAGTTTCCTTTCCGCGCAGCCCAGAACACAGCGTTGGACAAGGGCGTCTGCTGGAGAATGAACACACATAGGCTTCGGAATAATGCTGATCTTAGATGACTAGACCTCACAATTCACCATATAATTTACCACACAAAAACGAATGCCTACATTCTCATGCAGTATCTAATACTATACACAAACGCTTTTTAAACACATAATATAAACCTTAACTAAAACCCAGTCTGACAGTCATTTAGCCTCCACCGTCCTCTGCACTAGCATGAACGAAGCTAAGGAGCATGAATAACTGAACGTCAACGTTGTTAACTTTAAATGTTATACATGATAATAACGAAAATGGATTACCTTAAACGACATTTTGCGCCCTTATTCGTAACTCTCAATTCCCAACTCACAACCAACGACTTTATACTCGTCAGTACTTTAGGCTGCGGATCCGTACAGTTGTCGTGGTTATTTATTATGATTTATTCCTGTATTTGACTCTTCTTAGTCAGGTAGTTCTTATAAAGTCAGATCGATGGTAACTCAGCCCGCAGCATGATAGTGCTCATCATGCTGCAGAAGAGGTGCAGCCCAGGTTACTAATCCCAAATGTTTAGGTCACATTTATTTTGAGACAAGTCTACATTTCCGATGTAAAAGCCTCAAACGTATACTTCACTGTTGGTAACAAATCTCACCAGTTAAACACGATCACACTGTATTCCATGACCGACAACGTGTTCTGTTCATGTCCCTCCGACTGATTTCCAGTCCTCCAAACATGATTACCTTGCAACTCTTTCTGCAACTCATCCCTCAAACCCAATACACTCCAGTCACTGCTTTAGAGTCACACCCTAAATACATATTAAAACGACACAAAAAAGATCAATAACATTGTAGTCTCATAATGCGTAGGTTAATTTCAATGAATTTAATAATATAAATTGCTATCTTTACTTCAGATAGAAAATATTAGACATACTCTGACAGGCTCTGATGACACATTTAATGGAGTGTGAACTCCTTTCCTTGAGTATATGAAAGAGTTATCTTATCTAACCACTCTGTCTAGTCAACTGGCTAGGCCACTGCTACACCAAACATAATTAGATTCTGTTTAAAATTAAAATAATAACCTCTCGGTCCTATGTGAGGTATATGGGGTAGGTACTAGTACTACTCTGGGACTATGTGTTTTGAGTTTGTAGATGTATGTATGCTAATTCTGTATGACTTAGAATACCTCCAATAAAGTTATTGTCATATTTATTTCTACCTGCTCCAATCTGCATTTTTGCCCCTCTTTCTGCCTTATACTCACAGCTACAGTCAGTCCCAATCAACCTTTGTGGTTTTTAAACTCCCTCTGCCCTTTTCATCACTGATAGATTGTCTACTTCGTTAATGAGAGACTATCCAGCATTTAATTGTGGACAAATTCCTTGTTGCCTGTTTGTTAGATTTTGATTCTATTTCCACCCTGGTCATTCCAAACCTTGTTTGTACCTGTCAGCTTATCTTTATATATTTTATTCCATCTGCCTTCATTTTTATGTGCAGTCTGCTTCAGGACATTGCCTGTACCAAGAATCTGCTGTTATTTTAAATAAAGACTGAACTACATTGTAGTACTTCAGAAGTGATCTGCCTCATACTCCCAAGTGTATGGGAACAGGAGAGTGATCTGCCAACTCAACGCATTGTCTATCACAGGAAGAACGTCACTTTATTTTTCACTGAGTTCGTCAACATGACAAGTCTCTGATTAATTTGTATAATTTTGATACCTACAACATTGACCCCAAGACAACGCTAAGATAACAAACTATAGATCTCTGACAACTGATCATTTGCAAGGACAAGAACAAGGTTATCTGAGGCAGACTAGACTGAATGTTATTATCTGAATAATTTCATACACATGCAGTATCTCAGTCTGTTTGGATCTACTAGCATCAACATCCGATCCTGGTCTGATCCATATCCACTTCACAGAAAGGAAACGTTTCACTATTGATGAGACAACGGACAGGTTTCATGAGGCCAGCTGGTCATAGTGAGAGCAGTAATACAAGGAGGAAGGAGAAAAGGATATCATTGAAAGACATAGGTACAATGTAATTTGGAGATTTCAGCCACTGTGAAGTGATTCTTGGAGTTGTTCAGATTCATTTATTTATAAAAGGGACAATGCACATTAATCAACAGTATAACTGTAAATGAGCCAGAGTTAGTCTAGTTTTCATCTGTAGTCCCTTTGCCAGTTCTTAAAAGGCAACCTGGTAAAAATAAATAAATGGAAAAAGCATATTTCAGGATTAAAATACTGTACATACCGTAAATAAAATAAATAAATGGAGAAGAACAGTTACATCATCATCAGGTCCAGTAGGGCATGCTATACCACACATAATAATACACATACACAAAGGCTATCAGTATAAACAGACAAAACAAGGGCACCTTTAGCACTTGACTAATGCGAACACGACTGGTTGTTGAGTTCAAAAACCTGATCTGGTCAGGCTTCAACTCATTTTGACTTCTGTTATGACCCAGTTCTAGATATGTGGTGTTAATTCTCTGTTCTGTTGTGTTTGCTGATGTGTGTTTCTGTGATGTGTGTTTCTGCCAGTCCCCAAAAGATGGACCAAGTCACACCTCAACTTACGATTAAAGACTCCGGCCCCCCATAATCACCTGGCCTCCATCATCAGCAACCATCCCTGAAGACTCACCTCATGACGTCAATTCCTTGTTCAGTGACTTGGACAACGTTGAATATTTGGAACTTGCTTCAGAAATGCATGTACTAAAATTGGAACTGGGCAGAGAACATTAACATGGGCCAGCCGGCTTAGGAATATAAATTTTTCTCTGGCCGCCATTGTTGAGACGCGCACTGAAACTTGGAATCATCCGCTATATTAAGTGACTTAAGTCTATTTGTTGTTGTGATCTGTAAGATTCAGTTCTTGTTTTTGTCAAACATAACAATGACCTAGCAGGAGTGTTATTTTGAACTCGTCACGACGGTCCGTCGTTTTTTTTGGTGCTATTTGTATACAACATAAGCCAGTTTAAAGTCAGATTTAAGTTATCTTTAGCCGTTTTTTCACAAAACCCCTTTTTATGCAAGATACAGAGTTCATGAACCGCTTCAGAGAGGCAGGAAACTTTGGCTGGCTGGGCCTCAATCCCCTGAAGGCCTTCTGCGTCTGCTGCAAGGTGAGCAGGGCTGTGTTCCACATACACCAGGGGTCAGGGGTCATACGTGTTCCACACACACCAGGGGTCAGGGGTCATACGTGTTCCACACACACCAGGGGTCAGGGGTCATACGTGTTCCACACACACCAGGGGCTGTGTCAGGGGTCATACGTGTTCCACACACACCAGGGGCTGTGTCAGGGGTCATACGTGTTCCACACACACCAGGGGTCAGGGGTCATACGTGTTCCACACACACCAGGGGCTGTGTCAGGGGTCATACGTGTTCCACACACACCAGGGGCTGTGTCAGGGGTCATACGTGTTCCACACACACCAGGGGTCAGGGGTCATACGTGTTCCACACACACCAGGGGTCAGGGGTGATACACCTGTGCCAGTGGGGGCTCTAACAGTTTTGATGTCTCATCTCTCCAAGCATCCCAAACCCAGCTGCCATCAGCACACTGTTTGGTGTTTATTGGATGTTGTTGGGGTCATGTGACTTGACCTTCAGTTGCTGCGTTACTTTTGTCTCTCTTCCATCTGACCCTCCAGATCTGGAACCATCCGGACGTTCTGTATGAAACCTTGCAGAAGGAGAATCTGGCTAACGAGCAGGATCTGGACCTGGATGACCTCAGCACCTCCACGGGGCGCTGTGCCTCCAGGGTTAACCAAGGGTCTAAGGCTGGAGATACTTCCACCAACACCCGTGTCAACTCCGCCACCCTGCCAGCACTCAACCCCATCCAGGAGAGAGCCAACCAGACCATCACCTATGAATGGGTACGCTCTGCACTCCTGACTCTGATATCTGAAGTTGGTTCTGTTAAACCTTCTTGTAATTACTGGGTGTCCCACACATTTTGAGTGTAGAATATACTTATATATGTGATGGAATATATAGTGGAGCTTGCTTCAGAAATGCATATACTAAAATTGGAACTGGGCAGAAAAGATTAACATGGTCAAACACGCTAACAAACTTGTTCCATTTGTTCCATTTTCATTCTCGACCAATCCGCTGAGACCTCCGAATTTCCACCAATGGGCAAGCCCGCTTGTTCCATTTTTGTTCCATTTCTCTCGACCAATCACAGACCGCCGTTAGGAATATGAAATATTTTCTTGCCGCCATTGTTAAGCCTTGCACGGAAACTTGGATTTATCCGCTAAAGTAAGTGATAAAGTATATCAATTGTTGCGATGGATAAGATTTAGTTCTTGTTTTAGTCTAACACAACAACAATCTAGCTGTAGTATTAATTTGAACTCGTCACGACGGTCCGTTTAATAGTTTTGCGTGACTACGGTAGGGAGATTTAGGTAAAGTTAGAAAGATATTCACAGATTCGGAATTACGGGATCAATAAGTAAGCGACGCAACGTTGTTCAAACATAAATTATACATCTTTCACATCATAATAGCATATACTACGCACTACAAGAAATAAAAACCCGTTTTGCATAAGCCGTCCTTCGCGCTCGATGCATACCATTGATTTCTACGAGCAGCCAGCGACCGAAGAGTGCGCAGGGAGCGTCTGCAAAGTTATCTTCCAAGAGTGATGTGCAAACAAAAATCAATAACTCCACTGTTATAAAATATGGAGACTCCAAAATTACTCCACACAACAACAGTATCCTCCTGATCATACTACAACAGCTGTTTTGAATAAAATTGGTTTTGCTCAATTGTCATGATAATTGTATTTATTTATTTATCAATAGCTCCACTCTTATGCATTATTATCACTCCAAAACCACTCCACACATCAACAGTCTCCTCCTCGTCATACTACAACAGCTGTTTTGAAGAAAATAGGTTTGGCATAATTTTCATGATTATAATTTTGAATATTAATAGCTCCACTGTTATGCAATATTATCACTCCAAAATCACTCCACATATCAACAGTCTCCTCCTCGTCATACTACAACAGCTGTTTTGAATAAAATGGGTTGTGCTTAATTTTCAGGAATTTCTTACTCAAAACTTGTTTTGCTTAATGGTCATGAATGTGTTAGGAAATATCAATCAATAGCTCCACTGTTATGCATCATAATCACTCCAAAATCCCTACACACACCAACTGTGTCCTCCTGGTCATACTACATCTGCTTTTTTGTGAAAAAATTAGGTTTGGCGAAATGTTCATGATTATAATTTTGAAATATGAATCAATAGCTCCACTGTTATGCATTATTATTACTCCAAAATCACACCACATATCAGCAGTCTGCTCCTGGTCATAGTACTACTGCTGTTTTGGAGAACATTTTCAGGAATTTATGCATTATCACTTACTCCACACATCACCAGTGTCCCTATTGTCATACTACTACTGCTGTTTTGTAGAAATTTGGTTTTGCTTAATTTTCAGGAATTCTTGAAGCAAAACAGGATTTGATTAATTGTCATGAATGTGTTTGCATATGCACACACAATTGTTGGGAGATCACCGTTCACAAGTGCATTTAAGAAGGTCCTGGTGGAGGTTAAGGATGATCTGGCAAAAAGTGATGCAGATGCCTCACCCTCACACACACCTGAAGAGGAAAATCCATACCTCTGCCCTGGTTTCATTAAACTGCTGTTGAAGAATTATCTGGGAATCTTTCCCCTCTGGAGTGGCCTGCTTTTGGGGAACTTGTAGAGATACGAAGAAACTAAGAAGACAAGGTCTCACCTTTGGGCCCTACAAATCGTGTGACACCAACTGTCATGTGGAGAGGTGGTTTGGAATTGTCAAAAATTATATCCTAAGAAAACAGAGGCGACTTAAGCCAGGGACCTTTGTTAGAAGAATTTACAGCTCTCTGCAGGGTAGATACAGAGAGCACATAATCTCTCATCACTTCAGTGAAAACATATTCTTGAAACAAGTGACAATGAAAGACATCTCTCAGACTGAGGAAGGTTGGGCGAAGAGAGATGGAGCAAAGCCAGGAGGTACTCCGCTCCAACCAAAGTCCCAGTGCCAAAGAGGGCAAAATCTGCTCAGAGAAAAGAAAAGCACAGCAGTGTAAACATCCGAACCAAAGAGTCTGAACCTGCAACCGAGGTAATTTTTTAAAATAATAAATGTGAAAAATATTAATCATTACATGAGGTCAGTCAATTCTGCTGAAGGAGAGATGAACTGACAGATACAAATATTGAATGAATTGAGTTGATTGTTCATGCTCTTGCAGGTTGATGCTCTCCTGTCATGCCGGCCAACTGAGCTTGTTGTAGCCGTCTTAAGAGATGCACAACAGACTCTGCATTTGAACCTTCAACACAGGGAGATCCTCAGTTTGAAGCCTGATGAACTCATCATAGGAGAGGCAAGTTTCACTGAATGTAGTTTTCCAGAATTAGCTGAAAATCATCAATCGGTTGATGCATCTATCCCATCTTTATACCGGCCTTCTGTGTTTTTATCATGTTTTTTTTTTTTTAATGTCTACTACAACCTGGCTTGCAACTACTCATGGCTATATTGTCATACTTTAAAGTCTGGGCCATCGGTTCCGAGCGCTCCCCTTGACAGTGACAGCAACAACCCTCCTGAGGCCGCGGAGTTAGACGCACCCCAGGACTCCTCTTCAGACACTGAGGTAAGAAGGAGTGCATTTGTATATTCTGTGTGTCTGGGCTTGCATTTACTTGCCCTTTTTGTTCTTACAGGAGGAGTGCCAAGGCCCTGATGGTCAGCCTGGATAGCATGTCTGCAGGCTGGCCGAGGCCTTGGTGGAGGTGCGTAACCTTTTGCGGCTCACCGACAGCAGGGTAGACCGGCTGATAGAGCTGTGGCAGGCTCTAACCAGAGCCAGACAAACACCGCCTGGTCTACCCTGCGCGGCACCAGGAGAGGTTGGTCAAGGGGAGGTTCAAGGCAACCAAGTCTCCCGGCGTTGCCGGCCGGGAGTCACTGAAGCGGTATGTTCCATTTTTTGATTCATATCATGACACAGGAAAGGCATCTCCAGCTCATATTACAGGGAGTCTGTAACAGTTCTCTTTTGTTCTAGTGGCATGCTCGGATCAGCCTCGGGTCCTTCAAGTTGGCCGAGCACGAGTCGCATCGTGGAGGCAATTTGCGTTCGGCTCTGCCATCTCCATCCAAGTGCCGCGCAGTCCGGCGAATGAAAAGGACCGGGTGGTCTCTGGTGCGGTCGGACTACGCGGTAATTAGAGATGCAGTGCTGAACAGCCCGAGGTTGATGGCCCAGACCAGTCTACAGCTCTTTGAGCTCAACCAGAGGACCATATCGCAATGGTGAGATATCTGGAAATGTAACAGTATTCAGGGAGGGCAGTCTCTATCAATCTGACGGTGTAATATATGACTGACAGAATGTTGTCTGTGTGTTACAGGTACTGTGTGCATCCTCCCCATCCTCCTCTTCCTCCCCCCCCCCTCCTTCAGAGATGGTCCCCCGCACCACTGCCTGGAGGAAACGCAAGAAGGAGGAGGCGGCGGGTGACACCGACCAGCCCAGAAGGCCCGGAAACTATTTACTTGCCACAAGTGTGAGCTGCCAAAGCGGAAGGACACAGGACACAGCCGCTTTGGCAGCTCTAGTTTTTGCTCCGTGGCCTCAGGTGGGAAGAGCGTTGAGGTGTGGCTGGCAGAACAGAGAGACGCTAAGGGGCGAGGTGACGGACACTGAGCCTCCTGTTGGGTAGCTTGGACGTTTTGTTGTAAATAGTTCCAAGTTCTTGTTCCCCTCTAGAAGAACTGAGACATTGATGAGGTCTAGAGGTTCCATTTTGTCACGTGGTCAGCCTCGCCCAATCCAGCAGGAGGGCAGGATGTACTTTAGGGCAGCATCCACGATGCAACTGAAACATTTGACAGTATAAATAACAGCTTATGACAAACTGGCACGCGCACACACAGGATTACTATAGTTTGCAGGTGTGAATGTTGTCGCCTTACCCGAGTCTCTCCTTGTCCTTGGAGTCACACATGTCCCTGTACTTCCTGTCCGGGCTGGGAGGCCTGGACTCACTGCATCGCACACCTTATGGAACCTGTGAAAGACGAGGTCTGTGTTACGGTGGCATTTTAGTTTGTAAAATGAACACATACAGCATTGGGTTCCAACATCATGCATAACATGCTCCTTCCAACCTGAGCTCTTCCACAAACTCCGGGAAGGTGTGCGAGTAGCGAGTGAGGGCGTCCTTGTTGGCCATCAGCACCGACTGGGAGCTGCTCCTCTCCCACTCCTGCTCTCTGGTGGGAGTGTATGAGCAGGAGAGTGTAGCCCACGTCATTCTCCAGCAGCCATTTGAAAGTCTGACCCCAGTACTTTCCAAACGGCATGCGGCGGCTGGCTCAGTACCAGCAGGTCCGTACTGGGATCACCACCCTGGGAGATGACGTGGGCCCTGCCTCAGTCTCCCCCTCCTCTGCTGCCTTGGCTCTGGCTCCTGGCAGGGGTCTGGGGACACCCTGAGCACCAGATCTCCATTTTGGGTTTTAACAAATGAAGGCGTGCTTTCCATCTGCACATAAAGAAAAAATATATATTTATAGTCCTCTAAACCTCAGTATATCTTTATTGTAAGTTTAAACCAGAGAAAGCGCTGTCTATGTAGAGCTCACAGCATCCAGAAGGATTCCTCCCACCCCGCCCACAAACTGTTTGCCCTCCTGCCCTCCGGCAGGCGCCTCAGGAGTCTCCAGTCTGAGACCAGCAGACTGAGGAACAGCTTCTTCCCCAGAACTGTGTCACTTTTAAATTTCACCACACTCTAAAACCCTGCCCCTGTATATTTGCCCTATTGTCTACATTGTGCACTATCTGTACCATTTTGCACTATCTGTTCAATTTTGCAGATAGTACCATTTTGAATATACAACATTGTTATTCTGTTAGAAAATACTGTACATACAACACTGTAAACATGCTGTAATATTTTGTACAATACAGCTGTATATTTGTTGCTACCAAATCACTTTTAATACCCTGTACTTATTCTGTATATACTGCTTATAACTGATATATTGTTATAATAACTGTTTTGCACTTCCAGTTGGATGCGAACTGTATTTCGTTACCCTGTACTTGTACCTGTGTAATGACATTAAAGTTGAACCTCAACTAATCTTTCAGCTAATGCTGGACCTTCACTGAAACCACCACTGGAAAAAACGCGAGTTCGAATCCCGGGTCCGGCATGAATATTTAACATGTGCAACTCTTGCATACAAACACCAAGCAGACAAATCCTTACACAGACTTTCGGAAATATCAACGGAGTTGTTTTTTAAAGCTTTATTTCTCTGTGTTCATAAAGTTAGCACTAGCCTACCTCTACTGTAGCCTGATGCAGCCACACTCGGTGTTGTTATAAAGTCACGCAAAACTACTAAACGGACCGTCGTGACGAGTTCAAATTAATACTACAGCTAGATCGTTGTTATGTTTGACTAAATCAAGAACTAAGTTATCGATCACAACAATTAATATACTTTATCACTTACTTTAGCGGATAAATCCAAGTTTTCGTGCTCGTCTTAACAATGGCGGCCAGAAAATAATTTATATTCCTAACGGCGGTCTGTGATTGGTCGAGATAAATGGAACAAGCGGGCCTACCTATTGGTGGAAATTTGGAGGTCCCAGCGGATTGGTCGAGAATGAAAATGGAACAGGAGAAAAACGCCCTAATTAATATTCCTAACGGCGGTCTGTGATTGGAAGAATCAAATAGTAATTATGGTCCCTGGAGGACATCTAGCGGATCTTTTTAGAACTGCATCAGTTTTATATCTCTTTACCACTAGATGGCGGTAATTCCCCAATTTACCTCAAAACGACAGGAAAGCAAAAACAATTTGTAATTTTTTTTACGTCTCTTGACATTCAACGTTGCCTAGATAAGCAACACGAGACGCTTGACGAATTTATGTGTCAATCTTTAGCGAAAGAGATGCTGTTCATTGTTTCAGCAGGGAAGTGAGTGTTTGGAGGGGAACAAAAGGCAGCCTGTTCTCAGCCGTCTGTGGATTGGGGGAGGGGCTTGTGACGTCACTATGAGGAAGAGAAGTACTCAGCCTTTTGTTCCTGAGCACCAATCATGGTAGAAAACGCTGTTGAGATTCAGGACAACCAATCCTGTTCAGAGAAAAGACTAAACGGCGCCATATTGAATCCCAGACCTACGTGAACTATGGTGACGGTAACAAACGTGTAATTATCCGAATTATTTAACTGCAGCTTGTAACACATAGAGCACAACATTGTAAGTTTGTCAGTGCCGAGTTATGCCTTTGTTTCAGATAGTCTTCTGATGTTTGATGACTTACTTTGGACTGTATTTACTGTAACCTTCTCCGTATTTCTTCAGACATCTGAATATATATCTAGGGCTTTAACAGGGTCCTGTTCTGTGCTAGCTTCGGCAGCACATATACTAAAATTGGAACGATACAGAGAAGATTAGCATGGCCCCTGCGCAAGGATGACACGCAAATTCGTGAAGCGTTCCTCATTTTTGTCTAACCCTACCCCTAACCCTATCATTTTAGAGCCCTCTAACCCTACCCCTAACCTTTTTGTGGCTCTCTAACCCTACCCCCTATCCTTTTGGAGCCTTCTAACCCTTTATGATCCTTTAGGGGCTCTCTATCCCCATTCTTTTGGAACCTTCTAACCCTTTATGATCCTTTTGGGGTTCTCTAACCCTAACCCTATTATTTTGGAGCCCTCTAACCCTTTCCTGTAAGATTACACAGGAAACTGCTGAACATGAGTGATGTCACTTATTTAAAGGTGACACTGCAGGTTTCTCTCATTGTCAGGACACTTCTAAGTCCTACTGGTTGTGAGTAAAAGAAACTCTACAAATTGTATCGTAAGATTTTATTTCCACCTACCTCTGGAAATGTCCAGGAAGCTGAAACCACGCCACCGGAGGAGCCGTTCTACCCAATCACCCTTCTATGACTAAATAGAGCAACCACCGACTAAATAGAACCACTGACTAAATAGAATAGAACAACCACTGACAAAATAGAACCACTGACTAAATAGAACAACCACTGACAAAATAGAACCACTGACTAAATAGAACAACCACTGACAAAAGAGAACCACTGACTAAATAGAACAACCACTGACAAAATAGAACCACTGACTAAATAGAACAACCACTGACTAAATAGAACAACCTCTGACTAAGTAGAACAACCACTGACAAAATAGAACCACTGACTAAATAGAATAGAACCACTGACAAAATAGAACCACTGACTAAATAGAACAACCACTGACAAAATAGGACCACTGACTAAATAGAACCACTGACTAAATAGAACCACTGACTAAATAGAACCACTGACAAAATAGAACCACTGACTAAATAGAATAGAACAACCACTGAGTAAATAGAACCACTGACTAATAGAACAACCACTGACTTAATAGAACCACTGAGTATATAGAACCACTGACTAAATATAACAAATATAACATGAGTTTAACGCCCTATTCTATTCAAAGGATCCACTAGATGTTCCCCACAGACTCTCACGATACACTTGGACCTACCAAGTCAGTCCAACTTCCTTTGCAGCCAGTGGTTATGACTCTTCTCTCTTCATCCGAATGTCCAAGACACAGACGCCGCAGGTCAGAAGACAACACACTCACACAATAAAAACACCACTCAAGTTCTGTTCTGATCAGGGAAGCCATTCTTCCCCATTCAGAATCATAAAATCTATTTTAATCTCTATGCAGGATATACAAACACAGAATTTACTTTGGCAGGAAAGAGCAAACATGAAACATATAACATATGTAAAATAATAAAGGTGAGTAAAAAATAGTGTAAAATACAAATTCCATACAAATAAGATAAAAGGAAAAGTGAGCACTAGCTATAAAAATGGTGGGGTTTTAAAATAGTAAGAGTGTAGAGAAGAATGGGTATATATAGTACAGAAGGGGGGGGGGGATATACACATTAGTGCAAACAGTGGTGCAAAATCACAGTCATAATAATAACAGTTATTATTTCAAATTGTCTGATTTTCAGGCCGCCACAGCACTGTTGTACAGAAATTGACATCCACATTCCAGCATAGAAGTCCAATAACCAAAAAAACATCACTGGGATTTCTAACGGGGGAACTGTTCTGCCCAAACACCCTTCTGTGACTAAATAGAACAATTACAACAACCACATAGAACAAATACAACTTGAGTATAACATCCTGTTCTATTTAAATAAACTTAATAGATAACTTAATATCTATTATAATAATATATACATATGATAAATAGTACAAATAGAACAACCACTGACTAAATAGAACAAATAAAACTTGAGTATAACATCTTGTTCTATTTAAATGAATAAACTTAATACATAACGAAATATCTATTATAATAATATATATATGATAACTAAATAGAACTTTTGATAACAAATATAACTTAATATAACAAATAGAACTGCAGACTTAATAGGACAAATAGAACCTGAATAGAACACCGTTCTACTTGAAATTCTAGTTACCGATAATGACAATTACTTCAAATTGTCTGGTTTTCATGCCGCCACTGCACCGTTGTACAGAAATTGACATCCACATTCCAGCACATAAGTCTAATAACAAAACATCACTCAGATTCCGACCAGGGGAGCCATTCTTCCCAATCACCCTTCTATGACTTATAAGAACAAATAGAACCACTGACTAAATAGAACAAATATAACATGAGTTTAACGCCTTGTTCTAATCAAAGGATCCACTAGATGTTCCCAACAGACTCTCACGATACACTTGGACCTACCAAGTCAGTCCAACTTCCTTTGCGGCCAGTGGATATGACTCAAACCAAGTGGTAATCAGTTGACAGCTCCTCTTCTCTCTTCATCCGAATGTCCAAGACACAGACGCCGCAGGTCAGAAGACAACACAATCACTCAATAAAAACACCACAAGTTCTATTCCGATCAGGGAAGCTGTTCTTCCCCATTCAGAATCATAAAATCTATTTTAATCTCTATGCAGGATATACAAAACACAGAATTTACTTTGGAAGGAAAGAGCAAACATGAAACGTATACCATATATGTAAAATAATAAAAGGGGAGTAAAAAACTGTGTAAAATAAAAATTTGATACAAATAAGATAAAAGGAAAAGTGAGCACTAGCTATAAAGATGGTGGGGTTTTAAAATAGTAAGAGTGTAGAGAAGAATGGGTATATATAGTACAGAAGGGGGGGGGGGGGGGGGGATATACACAGTAGTGCAAACAGTGGTGCAGTGGGATTCTGGATGGGGGTGTGGGGTGTTGGTAGTTGTGGCAATGTCATGCTGACTCCTTGGCCCTGATCAATGGCGAGAGGTTTTAGTCCTGATGGACCGCAGCCAAGAGGCCACAGGTGAGGAGCTGAAGCACTAAATGTCCAGGGTGAGAGGAGTTTCAGATTCAGATTCATCCATCCGTACATTTTATTTCCGCTTATCCGGGGCCGGGTCGCAGGGGCAGCAGTCTGAGCAGGGATGCCCAGACTTCCCTCACCGCACACAACTTCTCCAGCTCCTCCGGGGGGATCCCGAGGCGTTCCCAGGCCAGCCGAGAGACATAGTCCCTCCAGCGTGTCCTAGGTCTTCCCCGGAGTCACCTCTTGCTGGGACATGCCTGGAATACCTCCCGAGGGAGGCGTCCAGGAGGCATCTGAGACAGATGCCCGAGCCACCTCAGCTGGCTCCTCTCGACGTGGAGGAGCAGCGGTTCTACTACGAGCTCCTCCCGTGTGACCGAGCTCCTCACCCTATCTCTAAGGGAGCGCCCGACCACCCTGCGGAGTAAACTCTTTTCGACCGCTTGTATCTGCGATCTTGTTCTTTCGGTCGTGACCCAAAGCTCATGACCATAGGTGAGAGTAGGAATGTAGATTGGCCAGTAAATCGAGAGCTTTGACTTGCGGCTCAGCTCCTTCTTCACCATGACAGTCCGGTACAGAGACTGCATCACTGCACCAATCCGCCTGTCAATCTCACGTTCCGTCCTTCCATCACTCGTGAACAAGACCCCGAGATACTTGAACTCCTCTACTTGAGGCAAAAGCTCCCCACCCACACAGAGGAGGCAAGCTACCTTTTTACGGTCGAGTACCATGGCCTCGGATTTGGAGGTGCTGATCCTCATCCCGACCGCTTCACACTCGGCAGCAAACCGCTCCAGAGCATGCTGGAGGCCCCGGCTCGGGGAAGCAAACAGGACAACATCATCCGCAAACAGCAGAGATGAGATCCCGTGCTCCCCGAACCGGCAACCCTCCACCCCCTGGGTGCGCCTAGAAATTCTGTCCATATAAACAATGAACAGAGTCCAGCATGCACGCGGAACAGATCACCGACAATGCGAACACAGCTCTTTCTTTGGTCGTACGGGGACCAAAAAAACAAACGCTAGGTGAATCTACACAAGGGGTGGGGGGTGGGTTGGGGCAGAGTCTTGGATAAATTATTACGTACAGACTATACTATTACAATTACACAAGTATTGGGCTTGCAGAATATTCAGTGTTGTGTCAGGATGCACAGGATATACAGGGTTTTAGCAGAATATACAGTTATATTACAGGATGTTGTGTCAGAAGATTGCCAAATTTACATTGTTATATTACCCGATGTTATGTTATGTTGGCCACAATCTTTTTCACTCGCCTCAAGGACCTCGTGGTGTGCAGGTCCTTGAAGGATGGCAGGTTGCAGCCTATCACCTTCTCAGCGGCACGTATGATACACTGCAGTCTGCTCTTGTCCTTGGCAGTGGCAGCAGCATACAAGACGGTGATGGAGGAGATGAGGATGGCTGTGTAGAATTGCATCGTCTTTAGCTGGTTGAACTTCTTCAGCTGCCGCAGGAAGTACATCCTCTGCTGGGCCTCCTTAATGAGCGAGCTGATGTTCAGCTTCCACTTGAGGTCCTGGGAGAGTGTGGTGCCCAGGAAACGGAGAGACTCCACAGTGCTGACCTGAGAGTCGCAGAAGGTGGTGGGGGGGAGTGGGGCTGGGTCCTTCCTAAAGTACATAACCATCTCCACTATCTTCAGAGTGAGCTCCAGGTTGTTCTGGCTACACCAGGTTGTCCTCTTCGCACCTGTAGTCAGACTCGTCCCCACCAGAGATGAGCCCAATTAGGGTGATATCGTCTTCAAACTTCAGGACCTTGACAGATGGGTGACTGGAGGTGCAGCTGTTGGTGTAGAAGGAGAAGAGCAAGAGGGAAAGGATGCAGCCTTGAGAAGATCCGGTACTGATTGACCGCGTTCCCATCTTGACGCGCTGCTTCCGGTCAGACAGGAAGTTTGTGATCCACCTGCAGGTTGGGTCAGGCACGTTCAGCTGGTAGAGCTTGTCTTAAAGCAGAGCCGGGATGATGGTATTGAAGGCAGAGCTGAAGTCCACAAACAAGATCCTGGTGGTCGGGTGGGGGGGGGGAGGCGGCCTGCAGCATGGGGGGTGTTCCAGGACTGTCAGATTGTCCTTCGAATCTACAGGAGAATTCGTTCAGGTCATCGGCCAAGCAGGAGTCGTTGGTGGTGGATGGGGCTCTGGGTAATTTGCCTGAGCCCTTTCCAGATAGAAGCAGAGTTGTTTGAGGAGAACTGTTCTTTCGGTCTCTCTGAGTACAGTCGTTTAGCGTCCCTTATGGCCTTGCTAAACAACTTTTGGGACTGCTTAAATCTGTATAGGTCACCAGACTTCAACGCCTGCTCTTTCCTAAACCCCAGACTTCTGAATTTTGCTGTATACCAGGATTTGTCATTGTTGTGCACAGTCAGTGCACTCCAGATTAGCTCTGAGTTCCTCCACAGCCTCGCTGGTCCACTGTTTTGATGTCCTCACTGCAGGTTTACAGAGTTTTAGTTTCTGCTTGTATGCAGGAATCAGGTGGATCATGGCGTGGTCGGAGTGACCCAGTGCAGCATGAGGGACAGCATGGTAGTCCATTTCAGGATTGCCGTTTCAGGGCACAGACAATACTGAGTGTAGCGTTGATTAGGATATCCACAAGTTCTACCTCCGGGAGCAGAAAAGTGGGGATCAAACTATCAGTAGTTT
The DNA here is from genome assembly GCA_030340685.1 of Protosalanx chinensis. Classification (NCBI taxonomy): domain Eukaryota; kingdom Metazoa; phylum Chordata; class Actinopteri; order Osmeriformes; family Salangidae; genus Protosalanx; species Protosalanx chinensis. The sequence continues at coordinate 754,745 of CM059340.1, forward strand.
CTCCTGATGATTAAGAGTTCTTCTTTTGATAGAGAAATCCGCGAATCTTGGCAGAATTTACGAACAAAACAAGTGGGCGTCCCCCAGCAGAACAACAGAGTCCTCAGTCGGTGCACTGCTCAGTACCCCTCCCAGGGATTCCAAGAAGGCTGGATACTCTAAACTGCTGTTTGGCCCGCAGGCCATCACAACGAGAGACCTGTCCCCAACTTGAAGGTGCAGGAGCCTCTCGTTCACTGGTGTTAACTCTAACACGTGGCGAATGAGAGGTGGGGCTCAATTTAAGGCAGGTATCTCCGATGGACAATAGTTTGTTTGTACATTTATTCATTTAGCTGCCGCTTTTATCCAAAACAACTTACAAGAGGGAGCTTTACAAAAGAGCATCGGTCACTGCGAAACATAAATCAAGAGAAACAATAAGTGCCAAGGGAAGAACTACAAGAGCATTCAGCAGAACATTTGACAAGTTTAAGGTGAGTCTGTGGCGCGAGTAATAATGCAACAACAACAATAGAGAGGTCGCCAGTTGCAGTATTTTCTGGGTGAATCCAGGTCTCTGTCAGTGCAAGTGCATGTAGAGACGCATGGGATGCAGACTGGCAGTTCAAGAGCCCTATAGAGAGCGAAGCAGGGGGTGAAGGGGATCCTGGTAGGTAGACAAGGTTAGCTATGCACCATCTATACTACACCAGATGGTGTAGTGCACAGGGATACTGAGGGAGCACATGGTGACAGTGGGTGTATTTTAGAGACCCAACAAGACATTTTTTGCCAAATATCAAGGTACAGGATACAGCTAATGGCCAGATGGTGACTAGCTTTTTGTAGCTATGACAACTAAATAAAATAAAAGGAAGAAAAGATGCACCCTAGGTTCTGTAGCTAAGACACCAAAACGAGTACCTATGTCAAAGATAAGAGGAACAGTATGTACATGTATTTAAAAATAGTAGCCAAGTCAAATCAAATAGGTATGAGGAACAGACTGTCAGAAAAGATCACTTCCAGCTCTGTTGTGGTTCAGCTGCTGAAAATCACTTACTGTAATTATCTGTGACTGGCCGCAGCTCAGGACTGTGTTCCAACTGGATCTTCATAAATCAAAAAAAGCCGCTAACTTCTACAACTCTTCACTAACTTTCGGCTGATCAGGATGGATGAACGCTGTCAATTTCGCCGAAGCTATCATTCGTTAGCATCCTGTAGCTTGGTAATCAAAATGATGAGTCATGTTTCAGTGATCTACGTGTATACTACATAAGCCTATCAAACACGAAGTTCATACTGTTATCAGCAACTAATTGAGCAAAGAAATTGAAGTTATTGTCTTCTGCCTTGGCATAACCCCTTACTATTATAGTATTAATGTACCGTAACTTCAAAATGGGTGTGAAAAGTAAAGTTTCAGATCAGTATTTTAATGTGATAAATATAATTACCTGAGGTAGTTGTTGGGCTTCTTGGTGGTAAGGCCCCGGGGATGGATGAGATCCATCTTGAGTATCTAAAGCAGGGGTGTCAAACTCAAATATACAGCGAGTCAAAATTTAAAACTTGGACAAAGTTGTGGGCAAATATTTTGGTTTTATCACATCATAAAAAAACTAAAACAAAACACATCAATTGAATGCAATTCTTAAAGTTTGATGAAAAACCTTCTGATTTGAAAAGTAATATTGTTCCACAGACTAATAATAAAATAACAATAATAAACCATTTGACTAGTAATATAATTCAAGAACAAACAACCATTCAAGCCCCTGCCTTCGACTAACAAGAAAGATTGTAGACTATAAAGACAACTTCGATCTACTGTGTACATTGCCTATGTCGTACCTGGGACAATGACAATAAAGTATATCTACCTACTGTGTTCAAGCCAGATACAGTTGTGTTAAAAATTATTAAACCCCCAATGCTGTAAATGGTTTTAGGGAATTTAGTGTACATTTGTCGTTGTATTCAGAATGAAATCCTACAAGGACTTCTTAAAGAACCATATGCAACTAAAATGACCTCAATTAGTTTTGAAATACAGTAGTAAATGTTTCTTTTGTGAATTCTTCATTGACAATTATTCAACCCCTTAAAGACTACCATTTTGAAGAACAGTGGTTCATTGAAGTGTTTTCAATCAGGTATTGATAAAAGCCTAATAAGCACTAATTAGGCAGCTTTAAAATGACTGTGATACTCAGCTCCTTCTAGACATTTACTGGTGTTGTTACAAACATGGTGAAGTCAAGAGAATGGTCCAGGAAGACAAGATAACGGGTGATTCCTCTTCACAGGAAGGGCAATGGCTATAAGATTGCAAAGATGTTAAACATGCCAAGAGACACCCTAGGAAGCATCCTTCACAAAGTCAAGGCAACAGGCACTGTTGAAACGCTACCTGGTCGTGGCAGAAAGAAGATGCTGACTTTGACAGCTGTGCTCTACCTGAGGCGTAGAGTGGAGAAAAGTCCCTGTGTGACTGCTGAGGAACCGAGAAAAGATTTGTTAGATATGGGTACTGAAGTACCCCCATCTGGGCGCACCCCCTTGCTGTCTCCAAAGAATAAGAAGAGTCGACTGCAGTATGCCAAAAGTCATGTGGACAAACCACAGATGTTTTGGGATAGTGTTCTGATGAAACTAAATTAGAACTGTTTGGGCTCATGGATCAACGCTATGTTTGGAGGAGGAAGAACAAGGCCTACTGTGAAGCATGGCGGGGGGGGGTCAATCATGCTTTGGGGCTGTTTTGCTTCTGCAGGTACTGGGAAGCTTCAGTGTGTGCAAGGTACCATGAACTCTCTTCAGTACCAGGAGATATCGGATGACAATGTGATGCAGTCAGTCACAAACCTGAGGCTTGGGAGACCTTGGACCTTTCAGCAGGACAATGATCCCAAGCATACCTCCAAGTCCACTAGAGCATGGTTGCAGATTAAAGGCTGGAACATTTTGAAGTGGCCATCGCAGTCACCAGACTTAAATCCGATTGAGAACCTCTGGTGAGACTTAAAGAAAGCAGTTGAAGTGCGCAAGCCTAAGAATGTGACTGAACTGGAGGCTTTTGCCCATGATGAATGGGCGAAGATACCCGTAGATCGCTGCAAGACACTTGTGTCAAGCTATGCTTCATGTTTACAGGCTGTAGTACTAAGTACTAAGATGAAATGTCACTTGGTTGTTGAACTTTTTAGCCACTTACGGCCAACCTTCTCTTGACAATGAAGTCGTCAATAATACTGCCTCCACCAGGAGATTTGTAAAGGAGGATCTTTACCTTCGTCAAAGATGGCGTAGACTGCAGTACCTCAACTAACTAATTTTGGCAAAGATCGAAGAAAGAATATTTGTTGAGTCTACAACAAAGACAAAAGTGGCACAAGACTAAAATAAATAGTAAAGTCACTGACATAGTGATCATTCAAGATGATACAACACCCAGAAAAGAGTAGAAGTTGTCTAAAATCACTGCTGTGTACCCAAGTCAAGATGGATGCATACGAAAGGTGCAGCTGCTAACCAGTGACTCAACATTAGATGACCATGGGAAGAGACTGAGTAAACAAGTTAATTTAGTCAAACCAATCCACAAGCGGATTAGTATCATTCATATTGGAAATCACAAGTGATTTGGTGGGAGTTTAGCTTCCATAAGAGAGGCAACTCATGTTTAGATGTATTTTTACTAGAGAACAATAAATAAATATTTAGATGTTCAGCATGAGCCATGAATGAATGATTTATGTATTTTCTCTTGGTGTATGTTGGTTCATTTCTTGTTATTTAGATAGAACCATCAACAAAATGTATGTGTTGAATATGCAGTATCATCATTCGTTTTGTATGTACATTTCATTTATTCTGTGCAAAACACTGTTTAGAAAGATAATTGAAGTTGATGTTTTTACTTTCTTAGTTCTGACAGCATTGTTGGGAGAATTAACACTACAATAAATGTGAGTTGAAACCAAAGAACAACTTAGCCTTTGATTTAACTTGAGTGGAGTAACAATATAATTGGCAAAACAAAACAAAAAATTCTAACTCCCTAACTGACCAGTATGAGTTTGTATGTCCAGTGCATGTACGGCCAGCTACTTTCTATCACTTGCATTAACTAGTATGTATCCCTATTATCTGTTTCAGATGCTGTACAGAAGTTATCTCCGGCTTAAGCTCATGTTGAGTTTTCTGACTCTGTGAAGAGCTAGCTGCGGTATGCACCAGATCGAGACAGGAGGAAGGGACCAAAACGCCAAAGTCGCAAAATTGCAACTAACAACATTGCTGAATAAAACAAGGTGCATCTGTAAATGTTGTGCCGAATGTAGTTACTACTTTTCACCAGGAGATGGCGGTCATGTGTGCCTGTAATCTAAGCAGCATTTGTGGGAGTGGTTCTATTCAAAGTTCTAGAGTAAAAAGAGTTTGTAAAACACCCTCCAGACCAGAGACGCAGCGGCAAAGCAGTGGTAGTGCTGAGCATGGCAAGAGCAGAGCGAAGGTGCGTTTTTTCATTTACTCACAATATCGAGAGGTCGGTTTACCGTCAAGGAGGAGAAGGAGCAGGAAAAGCAGCAGCTGTAGACGCCACCACCACCGCCAGCAGCATCACTGAGAGGGAAAGGAAGAAGCTGGACAAGGTCATCAAGAAGTCCAGCTCAGTCCTGAGTCCTGCTGCCGTCAGACTGTTCAAAAACACATTACTGTCCATAAACACTACTACGTGCAATATTATTTATGTAATATATGCGGTTTTGTGATTATTACATGCAATATTCTTAATTGTTTTAACTACAACGTCCAATATTCTCTTATTTTATTACAATCCTGACTACTACGTGCATTATTCTTACATGCAATAACTTGGCTGTGTGTCATTAACTTATTATTCCAGACAGGAGCCATCTCACTTAACTCACACTAACTCTCTCCCACTTATGTGCAATGTTGTATCTATCTTGTACTTATATTTTGTATCATACTGATTTTTAACTGTACTTTACATTGTAACCTGCTACTCTAAGTGCTGTACTGTACCCCGCTGCTGTTGCAGACTGCTATTTCCCCTCTGTGGGAAAAAAATACATTTTCTTTTTTACCTCATCTTAAATAAACAATGGTTTTATTAATCAAATGGGACTTGTGAATCAAATGGTCCCAACACAAGTTCTTCCCCTGTCTGGCCCCCTGATGGTAGAATCAACTCCCCACCTCCATCAGAAACACTGACTCCCTCCCACCTTCAAGAAAAGACTCAAGACTCACCTGTTCCAAGAGTTCAATGGCACTTAGGAACAAAAAGATGCTCTTTAGATTTATTCATTTATCAGGCGCTTTTATCCAAAGGGACTTACAAGAGAGCTTTACAAAAGAGCTTCAGTCACTGAGCATAACAACTTGGTAGATCCCAACACAGCAGGCATCTAGATTACAAAACATACATCATGAGAACCAATAAGTGCCAAGGGAAGAACTATAAGAGCATTCAGCTGAACATTATACAAGTTTTAAGATGAGCCTCCACCAGACAGTAGTCTACCTGTGGCGTGAGTTATAAAGCAACAACACAATCGCGAGTTTCTGAACAGCTACAAGTGATATTTCTGAGTGCGATACTAATTCTAATGTTTCTAAGTGCCGTTAAATTATCTTTAGTAAAGCTCTCTCTTGAAAGTCGCTTTGGATAAAAGCGTCTGATAAATGAATAAAAGTAATGTGAATGTACACATACATTCACTGCATGACGTTTATATTTTAAAGCAATTTAATGTAAAGAGGACATGGTTTTGTGGAACCCACCATTTAACATGCATGATTTCCCCCCTCTAACTTGTGGTCAAATAAGTTGACTTAAGTTCATAATTTTATAAACATCTTAGAACATTCTTGCTTGATGCTTTGATAATTCATAGTTCATAAAGACCTTACCTTAAAGTCCAGCTGATTCTTCCTCAACCTGCCATCCAGCATCTTTACTGGGTTTGAGTTTCCTGTAATAAAATATGATGACTGGTTGAGCCTCATAAACAGAAATGCTGATGACTCCATTGACATCAGACATTAAAACCTAACCTGAAACCCTGCTGTTTCCTAAGCCTGCTCTAGTCTGTAGTAGTTTGATATCTTTCCTGAATACAACATGGTTCATTCGCTAACTTATTCAAATTGCCAACACATTTTTTCAGCACATGTGCCTGGCAATGCAATGAGTCCTTTATTAAACTAGGAGTTGAAAAATGTATTCGATCCACCGTTTATTGTAACTGCAAAATAGTTAAGCTAATTTACATTCAGTGACTTGGTAAAGTGGCGCATTTATCATGATGTAAGCGCGACTTTTATCCGTGTTGCGCACTTTGCTAATCTTGATTGAAAGAATCAGCTACAGATGCCAATTTCAGCTGTAACAATATCCTATGAAACATTTTATCCATTAATGAACCAGTTAATACTATTTTCCACTGTTGAATCTGCATTTAATCGCCTGGTCACCAATGCTAATTGGTTTGTTTGGCTAGTTGTTTATTTGGCTTGACTTACTCTTTGCTTCATGAAAAAGCTTCGCATGTCGCTTTTCTTCTTCTTACGTGGCATTGTTGATGTACAAAGCACAAAAAGGGACAAACATGTACATACTGCAGAAAAACAAACTTATTATGTTTTACTCCGTCAGTGCAACTGCAAAACAGCCTCTACTTGTTAATTACTCCTCTCCTGCGTGTTGTCAGATAACCTTCCGCCCCCCGCCACACTCACGTGAGGTGAAATTAGTTTCATGTTCGACATTCGTCTCATTCGAAAAAAAAAAATAGTTCGCAGCTTCACGTTATGCATGATAATATCAAAACCTTTTTCAAACGTTGGTTGAAGAAATCTTTAATATACACCAGACTATTGTAATGATGCAAGGGAAAGATGACTGCGATTTAAATGGAGATTCCCATTACTTGCCATGACTAAGAATATATCATTATGTTCCAAATGCACTTTTCATTTAACTTTTCCTGCTGTTTCCTAAGCCTGCTCTAGTCTGTAGTAGTTTGATGTATTTCCTGAATACAACATGGTTCATTCAATTTGTATCATAAACCCAGCTAATTTAACGCCCTGCCATATTGGATAGTGTTATTCGGCTGCAATTGATCAGGCAAGGGTTCATTATATGCGCAACCTTATTCACATTGCCAACAAATTTTTTCAGCACATGTGCCTGGCAATGCAATGACAATCCTTTATTAAACTATGAGTAAAAAAATGTCTTTAATCCACCGTTTTTTGTAACTGCAAGATTCTAACATAGTTAAGCTAATTGACATTCAGTGACTTGGTAAAGAAGTGGTGCATTTATCATGACGCACGTGGCGCGACTTCTATCCATGTTGCGCACTTAGCTAATCAGTAAACTTGATTGAAAGAATCAGCTACAGATGCTATGTTTAGCTCTAACAATATCCTAGTTATCATTTTCTCCATTAATAAACCAGTTAATAGTATTTTCCACTGTTAAATCTGCATTTCATCGCCTGGTCACCAATGCTAATAGGTTTGTTTGGCTAGTTGTTTATTTGGCCTGACTTACTCTTTGTTGCATGAAAAAGCTTCGTATGTCGCTTTTCTTCTTCTTATGTGGCATTGTTGATCTAAAAAGCACAAAAAGGGCAAACATGTACATACTGCAGAAAAACAAACTTATATTGTTTTACTCCGTCAGTGCAACTGCAAAACAGCCTCTACTTGTTAATTACTCCTCTCCTGCGTGTTGTAAGATAACCTTCCGCCCCCCGCTCCACCCACGTGAGGTGAATTTAGTTTCATGTTCGACATTCGTCTCATTCGGAGAAAAAAATAGTTCGCAGCGTCACGTTATGCATGATAATATCAAAAGCTTTTTCAAACGTTGGTTGAAATCTTTAATATACACCAGACTATTGTAATGATGCAAGGGAAAGATGACTGCGATTTAAATGGAGATTCCCATTACTTGCCATGACTAAGAATATATCAGTATATCCCCCCCCCCCCCATATAATATATCATCTTATGCCATATAACATAGACTACAGAGGTACAACTAAAGAAGATCCTAAAGAATATAGGCCTCTGATATCGCAATCAGCATCGGCATCTGCATTGTTGTTGGGGCCCCCCGGGCCCCCTGGAGCCATGGGCCCCGGGGCGCCCGCCCCACTTTCCCAGTCGGTAATACGGCCATGGATACACCCATGGGAAGATACAACATTGGGGAAACCAGAAGGAGATGATGAAGTAATACAGCATATTGTTAACAGACTCTTGACTTTAAACAATTAAAGTACTTCATATGATGAAATAAAAAGTCAACATATTCGCCGGCAAGCGCTGGCTGCTGGCTACAACAGCTCTCTCCTGCCCAGGTAAGGATTGAGCTGAGGAATATTATTGCTAAGCAGCTGGACCAGATAGTATCAGCCCCAGGCTCCTGAAATCCTGCGCTGACGAACTGTGCAGGATCATGGGGCATGACTTCAACCTGAGTCTTAAGCTGAGCGTGGTACCACAGCTATAGAAGACCTCCTACTTGGAGGATCAAATTCTTTGATTTCTCCAGCGCGTTGAACACCATCCAGCCGGTGCTTCTGAGGGACAAGCTGGTGCGGGCTGGTGTGGATGTACCCCTGGCTAATTGGACCCTTGACTACCTCTCAAACAGACCCCAGTTTGTGAGAACCAGGGATGGTTTGTCTGATCTCCTGACCTGCAGTGTGGGGGCCCCTCAGAGGATGGTGCTAGCACCCTTCCTCTTCACCCTCTACACTGCTGACTTCAGACACAACTCGGAGGGCTGCGTCCTGCTCAAGTTCTCCGATGACTCCGCCATCGTCGGCCTGATCAGCAACGATGATGACACGGGGTACAGAAGACTGACGCAGAACTTCGTAGACTGGTGTCAGCCGAACCACCTCCTCATCAACGCAGGCAAGACCAAGGAGATGGTGGTGGATTTCCACAGACACCGACCTCCCCCCCCACCGGTGAACATCCAGGGAATGGACATTGAGAGAGTAGAGTCCTATAAGTACCTGGGTGTTCACCTGAACCACAAACTGGACTGGACTTACCACACTGATGCACTTTACAGGAAAGGTCAGAGCCGGCTCTACCTCCTGAGGAGACTGAGGTCTTTCGGAGTGCAGGGGGCACCCCTAAAGTCTTTCTATGACTCAGTGGTGGCCTCAACCATCCTGTATGGTGTGGTCTGCTGGAGCAGCAGCATCATCATTGAGAGGGAAAGGAAGAAGCTGGACAAGGTCATCAAGAAGTCCAGCTTAGTCCTGGGCTGTCCTCTGGACTCGGTGCAGGTGGGTGAGACAGGTCCTGGCAAAGCTGACAGCTATACTGGACCATGAGTCACATCCCCCGCAGGACTCACTGTCCAATCTGGAGAGCAGCTTCAGCAATAGGCTGATTCACCCTCGGTGTGTGAAGAAGAAGTTCCGTAGGTCCTTCCTTCCTGCTGCTATTACACTGTTCAATAAACACTGCTGTCCATAGCCACTACCATGTACAATATATTATTGTATCATTATTATGCAGTACTACTTTGCTGTCCACAACCACTACCATGTGCAATATTATTATATCATTATCATACAGTATTATTTTACGTTCAATATTCCTCATATGTTCTTGTTGTTCTACAGTCAACGTGCAACATTCCCCATGGTGGTCTTACATTTACATTTTACATGTATTCATTTAGCAGACGCTTTTATCCAAAGCCACTTACAAGAGAGAGCTTTTACCAAGAGCATCGGTCACTGAGCATAGCAACGTGATAGACCCCGAACCCAGAGCATAACACAACGATTGTGAACAATAAAGCAAGTCTCGTTGTTCCTACTTACAATGTTCAGTATTCGTTATGTGCAATAACTTGTCTCTCTCACTGAACATTGTTATTTCTTATTTTAAAATGTGTTTATATTACTATATTAATTTACTATATTGGATCTCTTATTTGTATATTTTACCCTACAACTCTGTGTGCCGTACAGTTGCTGTGGAGGACTGCAATTCTCTCCCTGTAGGCGGTGAGAGGTGTTGTCCATGATGGACATCAGCTTTGCAAACATCCTCCTCTCACCCACTTCCTCTATGGAGTCCAGAGGACAGTCCAGGACAGAGCAGAGCAAGACAATCTAAGGATACAGTGAAAAACACACACTTGTCACCTTAGAAATCTACTTTTATTACGGGCTTAATGTTGATTCCTTGTTTACTCTTTGTTAAAACTGTGCAATGCATGCAAAAGTGGAATTTTTGCGTGTAGAGTTGCAAGCCATTCAAAAGTTAATTTAAATTCTGTAATCTGCATTGCAGTGAGGGTAAAATGTGTACTTTTACACCCGCTTAATCTATTTCACTCTCACAGTGCACTTTGTACAAGTGTGCAAGTTCAAAAACATTTCATCATCCAACAACTCAAAAATTAGCAATACTTTATCAATGACAGACAACATGAATTCCATATAATGTGACCAATCCAACAACTCTTAAACTCACACATACATCCAGCAGATCTGTACAAACAATGGTCATTTAAGACAGGACACTTGACAAGATACTTAAATACACTGACAAGCTATAAAATATCAAGATAAAGCTTTTAATATTAGGCACCAGATGATATACATAATGTGGTTAAAACGGACTACATCACTCATTTTGCATTAGTTAAAAACAGCTAGGTTGAAGGCCAGACTATCCCCTCCAAAAACGGAAAAAGTGCTCGAAGTAGATGTTCACTATGCTAACATGCATTTGTTAAGTACATTTCAAACACTTCACATTGTCTTACATTGTAGTCAAACTGGGGTGTTTTTTCTAAACCCACTTCACTAGTTGAGGAACAGCCATTCCAAGAGGCACAAATGCTTGATATTGGCTAAAAGCAGTAACATCCTGTGCAAATACAAACAGTGTGAACACACACATACACACACAGGGGGGACAAAGACACAGGGAGATCCAGGTAGATTGTTGTGCTTCTTGTGGTCAGTATCCCCCCTCCTGTTCCGCCCCGAATGACCACTAAGGGCATCAGGCACACTGCGACCAAAGAGTGACTGTCCGGTCTGCAGAAGAGGACAGGAAGGAGAGGTCATGCGTGTGCCACCTGCACTGGATCACCTTGTCCCCGTGTTCCCCCGCTACGGTCCGAGGAAGCGCCTTGGTCAGGTCACCTGCAGGAGAATTGAAGAGCACAGAGAAGCTGTGAGTTCAGTGAGGACAGACACAATACTCACTGAAGAACATGAAATATATCAGGATGGAGTCCTTTGGATACAGTCACGGCCAAAATTGTGGTAGTTTTTTTCTCCAGACAATGAAATATTTCTCACAGCGAGGTATTGCAATTACCTATGTTTATTTCCTGTGTTTGCACTGGAATAATACCCCCAAAAAACTGATAACAAAAGCTAATTTGACATAACACAAAACTCAAAAAATGAGCCTGGCAAAATTGTTGTCCCCCTTTCAAAATAGTGGATGAATAACGTTGTCTCAAGCATGTGATGCTCGTTTTAAACTTACCTGGGGCAAGTAACAGGTCTGGGCAATATAAAAATCACTCCAGAAAGCAGATAAACAGGAGATAAGTTGACTTAGTCTTTGCACTGTGTGTGTCACACCAAGCATGGACAACAGAAAGAGGAGAAGAGAACCTGAGAACCAAAATTGTGTAAAAATAACCAACGCACGACAGTCCAGATGGTGGATAAGCAGCCCCCAAACAAGTAGAAGAAATTCCAGATGTCCTGCAGGTTCAGGGTGCATCAGTATCAGTGTGAACTATCTGTTGACATTTGAATGAAATGAAACATTATGGCAGGAGACCCAGGAGGACCCCACTGCTGATGCAGACACATAGAAAAGTAAGACATGGGAGGCTGGGAGTCAGATGGCTCAGCAGGTTAAAGCGTTGGCCTCATGAGCGTAAGATTGTGAGTTCGAACCCTGGCTGTGGCTATGTGACATTGTGTCCTTGGGCAAGGCACTTCACCCTACATGCCTCAGGGAGAATGTTCTTGTACTTACTGTAAGTCGCTTTGGATAAAAGCATCTGCTAAATGAGTATTTATTTACAACAGTTTACCACAATCCTTCTGGGGAAAACATCTTTTGGACAGGTGAGACCAAGATAAAGCTTTTTGGTAAAGCACATCATTCTATTGTTTACCAAACATAACGAGACCTACAAAGAAAATATCACAGAACCTACAGTCAGATATGGTGGAGGTTCAAAGATGTTTTGAGGTTGTTTTGCTGCCTCTGGCACTGGGTGCCTTGACTGTGTGCATCATGAAATCTGAGGATTTGGGTCTTCCAGCAGGACAATGACCCCAAACATATTTCAAAAAGCACCCATAAATCGATGGCAACAAAGTGCTGGAGAGTTTCGAAGTGGCCAGCTATGAGTCCAGATCTAAATTCCATTAAACAGCTGGAGAGATTTAAAATTGCTGTTGGGAAAAAGCACCTTTCCAATATCACAAATCTGGAGCAGTTTGCAATGGTCAAAATTCTGGTTGAGAGGTGTAAGAAGCTTATTGATGGTTACAGGAAGTGATTGATCTCAGTTATTATTTGGGTGTGCAAATAAAAATCTAGGTAAGAGTGCCACCAAATTTTTCGTCCTATTTTTGGAGTTTTGTGTGAAATTGAATAAAATGTTTCTCTTTTTTGTGTGTTGTTCCAGTACAATCAAAAGGAAACACGTTTGGAGAAAAATATGTGTAACTGCAATACTTTTCTGTGACAAATACTCACAAAATAATGTCAAGTATGCCAACATTTTGGGTCATGACTGTGTATATACTGTATATATATATAGTTGATCAAAGAAATCTCAACGATCTAGCAGACAGTGTTGATCCAAGAGTTTAGACCAGGGGTGGGCCATCCTGGTCCTCGAGGGCCCCTGACCTAAAGGTTCTAGATGTTTCCCTGCTCCAACACACTTGATTCTAATGAAGGGTCATTATCAGGCTTCCATAGAGCTTGATAACGACCCATTCATTAGAATCAGGTGTGTTAGAAGAGGGAAACGTCGAACACCTTGAGGACAGTGGCCCTCCAGGACCAGGATCAGGACCCTTCTTTCACAGAGCCTGGGGGGGTGTGAGTGTAACATGACCTTGCAGGTCAGTGACCATGACCCGGTTGTCATAGGAACCCGTCAGCAGGTAGTGCGCGCCGGGGGAGAAGCGAACCGACCGGACGTCACTGTCGTGAGGGCGGTACGTCTGCACCATCCGGCCCCCCCGGATGTCATACAGCATGCAGCTGCTGTCCTCCTGGCCCGTCGCTAGGAGACGCCCACTGGGGTCCACCGCCACCGAGGCCACAGCGCTGCCTGTGGGGTGGGAGAGAGAGAAGCCACGGTTGGGTTGCATCCAGGTTGGATGGAATATGCTGAAACTAACCCTGCTTGGTGGGTTGAGCTTGAATACATTTGACATGTATTCATTTAGCAGACGCTTTTATCCAAAGCGACTTACAAGAGAGAGCTTTTACAAAGAGCATCGGTCGCTGAACATAGCAACGTGATAGAGCCCGAACACAGTGGGATTTTAGATCGTGAATCATACATTGTGAGAACCAATAAGTGCCAAGGGAAGAACTATAAATGCATAACACAACGATTGCGAACATTAAAGCAAGAAAACAACACTGGCGAGTCACCACATGGGGACCGACAAGTAGTTCTGAACAACATTAGATTATGTTAAGTGCCATAATATTCCTGAATAGGCACGGTTAGGCACCAATAAGAAAAAGGTGCATTCAGTTAGGCCGTTGGGCTAGTAATCCGAAGGTCTCAAGATTTGACGTTAACTAGGTAACACAACGGTGGATCAATTGTTATCGGGTTCAGTCACCATGGCAACTCATGCTGAACGCCTAACCTGGTCGGGAGCAGGTTAAGTTGGAGATCAGAGATCAACCGGTAAAAAGCACCGCCCATTCCCATTCATTCTTGATGGTAACGGGTACATTCGACTTCATGCAGCACTGCAGGCGGCTCACTTGAAGCACACAGACACACACGTTTGATAAGACGATCAGAACTCACTCAAACTTTAGTGAGCTGTAGTTCCGTTAGTAAAGATGCCCACTGAAACACTTCCTCCAACAATACCAGGCTATTGCAGTCTGTCAATAAAGTTTATTGAATTTAATTGTATTTTTTTGTCCGCATTCGAGTCTTGGCGAAACTGAGGGTAACCAGCGTGAATACAGAGCTGTCGTGTGCATCTGGCCAATCATGACACAGATGTTCTTGAGAAATTGCGCTTGGCTACACAGCCGGCTGGTCTTGAATCAATCTCACGATACTTGGATGGATGCGTCACAGTGATATAGCCTCGGCACCATGTCCAGTCAGGCAAAAAAAAACTACCAGAATTCACCGCCTGCAGTGGTGAAGTCGAACGCACCATTCGTTAGAGGCAGGGGTGCTGGAGCTTGGAAACCGTCAGGACTGTGGCCCTTGAGACCCAGGATTGGACACCTGTGTTCTGCTATCAACCTCTTTTTCATCCACAGCATTTCCACAACAAATCATCAGCCACCTTTCTGCCATAGCAGACCCTTAGCAGTGACCCTTAGCAGTGACCCTTAGCAGTGACCCTTAGCAGTGACCCTTAGCAGTGACCCTTAGCAGTGACCCTTAGCAGTGACCCTTAGCAGTGACCCTTGGCAGTGACCCTTAGCAGTGACCCATAGCAGTGACCCTATTGGCAGTGACCCTTAGCAGTGACCCTTGGCAGTGACCCTTAGCAGTGACCCTTAGCAGTGACCCTTGGCAGTGACCCTTAGCAGTGACCCTTAGCAGTGACCCATAGCAGTGACCCTATTGGCAGTGACCCTTAGCAGTGACCCTTGGCAGTGACCCTTAGCAGTGACCCTTAGCAGTGACCCTTGGCAGTGACCCTTAGCAGTGACCCTTAGCAGTGACCCTTGGCAGTGACCCTTAGCAGTGACCCTTAGCAGTGACCCTTAGCAGTGACCCTTAGCATTGACCCTTAGCAGTGACTCTTACCAGATCCATGCAGGGCAGTCCCCACTACTCGGACACAGCTAGGCACCCTGAGGTCCCAGAAGCGGACAGTCTTATCCTGGGAGCCGGTGGCGATCATCCAGCCCCCCCACGTGAACAGAGACAGGATGTGACCTAGAGGGAGGGGCAGAGTGAGAGAGGCTCTCATGATGCGTTCACATCAAACACAAATGAAGCATCTGTGGCGTGTAATTTACATGTTAAGTCCATGTAAACGTGTAACTAGACATCCTGCGGAGTGAATCAAGCGTGTTGGGCGGCAGGAATGGGGTGTTGACGCACAAACTGAACATCTGATGCCTTAGACCAGGGGTGGGCAGTCCTGGTCCTCGGGGGCCACTGTCCTGTAGGTTTTAGATGTTTCCCTACCTCCAGCACACCTGAATGGTGAATGAAGCTCACATCCTACACAGTTTCCCTCATGAATTATGTAAAGTCTCGGCCAGAACAAACTATGTTCTTGTTCTTGAAACCTCAAGAACAAATGTACTAAGCTATGCTCCTTGACATGGTGTTTAAATATAAGGGGTGTAAAGATGCTCTTACAACGACCACCAAGTACACTCTCAAGCTTGACTTTACCTGGATGTCTATCGAGTTTAAATTATATCAAGCTCATTTGACTTTCGGCACTTATTGGTAAACGATAAAACACGGCAGCATTTTATATGAATGAATGAATGGGTTTATATGCTTGTTTACATAAACCTAACAGGAATTTGTATGCACATAACTGGGACTTTAACAAACTTTATAGTTTAATACTGCTGCTGATCTGAGTCACATTTATATTGTTTGTTGTGTAGCATTTATGTATATGGCTTAGCATTCCTTAAACAATTATGGAGTCAGGTGGCAGAGCGGTGTGTTGGGCTAGTGAGCAGAAGGTTGTGAGTTCAATTCCTGGCTGTGGCAACATGACGTGTACTTGGACAAGGCACTTCACCCCAATTGCCTCAGGGGGGAATGTCCCTGTACTTACGGTACGTCGCTCTAAATAAGAGCGTCTGATAAATTAATGTTGTAGTGGGTATTACCTGTGTGGCCACTGATTACATACTTTTACATTGTATAGTATTGCTCAGAATGATTTAGAACTGTTGTAAATGTTCAACATTTTCTATTTAAGACTTATATATTTATGGTATGCACCTTCCTGCCATTGTAAATTCCTTGTTGATGTAAACTTGAATATGACTCAAGTTGATTGTGTCTGTGTGTCTTCTGTACCTGTATGGCCACTGAGAGCATGCAGCCCTTGACCCCTCTGACAGTCGGTGGTGTAAATGTTGCAGTCTCCGGCCCCCGCGCTGATCAATATGGTCCCTCCACTTTCAGGCCCCTCCATGAAAGCCAAGTCTCTGATGGTTCCATCGTGCATGCTGAACTCCAAATCTGGGCCTGCACCCCCCCACACACAACCACACACACACACACACACACACACACACACACACAACAACCAGAACTAAGTTGAGAACACAAAAGAGCAGAGCAGGTAGAAGTACACAGCACTAATTCAGACAAACACGCTGATAAAAAATAAATAAAAAACACGAACGTGCACTTGCGCAATACTAGCAAAAAGTCCCCTCCGGAACCCTTTATACCTGTGGCGTTGCAGGTGTCAGCGTTAAAAGGAAGCACCTTGACATATTTATCGTTGGACCCTGTGGCCAGCAGCTGGCCACAGTGACTCCAGGCTACGCAGTAGATGGAGCCCTTATGGTGCTTGTTCCTTCGGAAGCGAACCACTGGTTGTTTGGCCGGCCCTGAAACACTGGGTGAAAAGTGAGAAGTCTCGTAGAAGACACAAAGAAAGAAGAACTATCTGGAAAGATGTAACCTTTGTGTTCTCTTCCCATTCTGCAACTCCTCCCGTCCTAAGAGTCAAAACGACCCCAGCCCTAACCCTGACATGAATCAGGTTTATTAAACGTTTACCTTGTACCCTGCTGGGCAATAATGCGTGAATCAGAAAGGTTTAGTTCAATCAAGGACATGCAGTATAAATGTCTCGTATGTGTGCGTGTGCACAAAAAAACAATTCCCGGTCAATCTGACCCCCAAAAGAGCACAAGGTTTAAAGTAACTTCTTCCTAATAGGCTACAGAAACTAACTAAACATGGCGAAGGCCTTACTTGGTGTTGAGGGAGTCTGGGTAGGCACAGACCCGCAGGGTTTTGGAGTTGGAGCCGACAGCGTAGAGCGCCCCCGCTGGATGGAAAGCGACAGCGCGCACGGCTTGAGTGTCTTCCAGACTGTGCACAGCCACAAACTGAGACTTGGCTTTTCTGCCCTGGAGAGAACAAACCAAATATCAACCAGTGGGGAGGCCGGGGTGTCCAGATCACAATCTGAATTCCCTTCCTTTACTTTTCAGTTTCAATTTCCAAGGAAATACTAATACTGTATACGCCAAGTGAAGTTTTTCTGGGAGTTTTTCCTTGTCTTCCGTGAGAACGGTTAGGTTATTTGAGGGGAAGTTGTTAGTGGTTAAGGGAGTCATGTGGCGCAGTTGGCTAGGAAGTCGGGCTAGTAATCAGAAGGTACCCAGTTCGAGCTCCAGCTGTGTCAACATGTCGTTGTGTCCTCGGGCAAGGCACTTCACCCTACTTGCCTCAGTGGGGAATGTCCCTGTACTTGCTGTAAGTCACTCTGGATAAGAGCGTCTGATAAATGTAAATGTTAGTTCTATGGGCGTATGTGAAGCCCTGTCTGACATTGCTTGTAAAGGGCTACATAAATACATTTAGATTTGGAGATTTTCAAGAGGAGATTTACATCTCTGAACAGGTTCTTAAAAGATGGCGTCACAATGTGAAGTGGGGAGTCAGATGGCTCAACAGGTTAAGGCGTTGGCTTCATGAACGGAAGGTTGTGAGATCGATCCCCGGCTGTGGCTATGTGACGTTGTGTCCTTGGGCAAGGCACTTCACCCTACTTGCCTCAGGGAAAAATGTCCCTGTGCTTACTGTAAGTCGCTTTGGATAAAAGCGTCTGCTAAATGAAGTGTGGCCTTTTCCTTGATACGTACAGGGACATTCCCTCCTGAGGCAAGGAGCAAAGCTTAGTACATGGTAAGCAAAAACAAATACATTTGTCTCTGAATATAGGAAAGCACTTGACGCTCCATACCTCACAGAATCCTCATCTATTAGTCGAAAACAAACCTCTTGTGACTTGCGCATGGTGAGACAGCCGGAATCGTCTTCGACTGCTGGCAAGTTGGCTCTCCCTCTCTGAGCGCTGTGGAAAACACCGCACAGACACACACGCAGACCCACAGCAGATGGTTAGCATGGCCAGTCGCAACGCCATGCAGTTCCTTAGATATTCTAGTTAGAAACTAGAAATGACCTTCTGACCCAGTGGGTGTCAAATCCTGGTCCTCAGGGGTCACTGCCCTGACAGTTTTAGATGTTTCCCTGATCCAGCACACCTGAGTCAAATGAACGGTCATTATCAGGCATCCACAGAGCTTGATAACGACCCGTTTGTTCGAATAAAGTGTGCTGGAGCAGGGAAACATACCCAGAAAATTCAGGACAGTGTCCCTCAGGGGACCAGGATTGGACACCTGCGCTCTAACCTTTCAGCGAGGACAACAGGGGAGACTTCTGGGGAGGGCAAACCAAGTACTATATCCTTGAGCGGGGTGCTGCTGCTGGTCACTCCAGGCCTGTCTCGGAGACAGCCTGTCTCTGGGTTCTTGGTGCCGCTGGGTGGGGTGGGGGTGATGAGGGGCGTAGGGGTGGCGGCAGGTTTCCCCGTCCCTCCGTTGCATTGCTGGGTCAGACTCTGTACCTCCTCGCCCAAGTTGTCCATCCCCACGTTCATCTCCCCCAGCTTCTGGATAGACCTACACACGCGCACACACACACACACACACACGCACACACACAGGTAAAGCAATCCAATCTGCTATTCACATCATGTCCCACTAAACTCACACACGAAGATATCTTCAACCAATATCTTGGTCGGCAAAACATGAACTTCTCTGTCATCTGTTATGGTGTTCCTCGACTCAAACGAGGTATCCACCTCCACCTCCTGCCGGATGAGGCCTCCCACCTGTTGAGGAAGGTCTGGGTGAGGTTGTGCTGGTCTTGGGCTCCCTCTTGTGGCTTGACTCCTCCCTCCAGCAGCATCTGCTGGTACAGCTGTCTCTGCTGCTGCTTGGTCTCCAGGTGCTGCTGCACCCGCTGACGCTGACGGTGGTATTCCTGCACCTGCTCGCTCTGATGACGTGGCGAGCACGCACACACAGTGAACACACACACACAGTGAACACACACACACACACACAGCGAGCACACACACACGCACAGAGTGAACACACACACATGGCGAGCACACACACACACAGTGAACAAACACACGTGGCAAGCTCACACACACACACACGTTCACGTAGGGTTAGTTTCAGGTGAATTTAAGGTGGATACAACAGATTAACAAAATACATTAAATGTCGACTCCTCCTGGAGGACAGAGTTCACACAGCACAGAGTAGCAGAAATATCACACGTATGCACAACTCCCATGAGCCCTGAATACATGCCCACACAGCCGGCCTCGTCTTCAGCCTAAGATGCTAACTTTACTGGTCCAAGGTCCCGGAGCTCATCCCACACACCCACACCCACACACCCACACACCCACACACCCACACACCCACACACCCACGACGATATGCACACCTAGACACACACGCACACAGAAATCCAATCTACACCTCTCCAATCTTGGGATGGACCAAAAATGAACGATGAGCACACCAGGTAGCCGACCCGCCCCATCGCAGCCGTCTCCGCCGCCCCTGACCCCCCTGACCAACATCGGCCGCGGCTGATGAGGACGCCGCGGGAGGCAGTAGCTCATGTGAGGTGACAGGGCTGTGAGGGGTCGACCCCTACCCCCACCCCATAGGAAAGCAGTCGTTGCGGAGGATTTATGAGGAGGTGAAATGACCATTTTTTTATTACCTCATTTCTTTCGGTGCTACAGGGTGGCCCGCCATCCATCCCAGGGGCCAGTGGAGTTCGCACGGCGCTGGGTCCATTCAGGCCGTGTGGCTGCTTCCTGAAGACACAACATCCACGTGACTCGCTAGCAGCCAACATGTCCACACCAATATTAGAACACGCTACATGCGTCCCTCCCAACAGGAGTTATACTGCAGGGTGAAGTACAGTACAAATTTGGAACTTTCATTTTGAAAGCGTGACGGAGAAGATAGTGGGTTTTGCCCGCAAATCTGTCCCCCCCAATGTCAAAGTTAATTCCACGCCCTTGTTGTACACACAGGACATAGAGAACTCTACAGTGAGTTGTTATCCGATCAGTAAACAGGCGTCTGAGGTCTGTCTCCATTCTATCTGGAGTTTAATTAGCATCGACATTAGATGCTGCCAAGCTCCCACAAGGGATCTGATGGTGTCATTTGAGACCCCTCTGCTGCACACTGACCCACGGGAAAAGTCCCAGTCAGTTCTGATGCAGCAGGATAACAACTCTTACCACAATCATCCACATCAGGCCAAATCTGTATCGTCTCAGGTTTTGATTGATGGGTGTGTGCGTCTTACCTTCTTAGCTCAATTTATGTATTAAATCAATCTATTTTTACAATGTTTTTCTAGTTATGTAAATTGTTACTTTCGTCTGCCATCTTTTTATCTTCTCTTATTTTTATTTAGCTGGAAAGGAAGCGTAGCATTCAATTTTGTTGTACACTGTGCAGTGACAGGAAATACATTGATTGATTGCATTGTTTTGATGTATTTGACTGGAACTGGAACTTGCAGCAGTCAAAGCAGCAACATTTAAGCATAAGTAACCAAGAAATACCTTGGTTAAAGTTAGAGATACAGTATTTAGATCAGGGGTGTCAAATCCTGGTCCTTGAGGGCCGAGAGGGTGCAGGTTTCCGCGTCAAGCACTATTCCAGATGATTTCACTAAGTAGAGAAACTCATTAACGAAATCAGCTGGCGTAGGTGCTTGGCTGAGGCGAAAACCTGCACCCTCTCGGCCCTCGATGGCACCTGGTTTGACATGTGATTTAGATGAATGCCGACAGGATTCACGTTGAGGTGAGTTTTGAATGGATAAACACAAACCGCCAACACTGTAAATCCTTTTCCAACTCTCATGCACAGCTAACGACACGCACAACTGTGTTGAACAACCACCTGGCTAGTCAACATCCCGCCTCACAAAAAGACAGCCCTCAGGGCTGGGGGAGAGGCCCAGGGAGGGAGGGAGGGAGAGGATGAGAAGGAGGGAGAGAGGGTGAGAGAGACGAGCACCTCGGAAGATGTTTTCTATTAATCGTTACTTTCAGGTGAATTGTTGCTAAATTAAAATGCACACGAGTCCAGATTGCCAGTTTCTAAGGCTGAATCGGTCTTGCGTCAATCAATCAGGACGTCTGCGGGGGTTCCATGACAAATCAACCAACAACACACAAACGGTACGACCCAGTAAACCCAGGAAACAACATGTACGTTGAAGCGTAGCAGGATTGTTCAAACTGCACACCGACAAACCGCAACACAGGGAAACCATAACACAAACATAGATCTATGTTAGTGCGGGTAGTCATAATCTGAGTTAGTCATAATCTGACTGCCCGCAATGTTTGGGGACTATCTCGTTGTAATGATCAGTGGCCGATGCTTTTGCAAAGCTCTCTTTTGTCGAACCCCGGCTGTGGCTATGTGATGTTGTGTCCTTGGGCAAGGCACTTCACCCTACGTGCCTCAGGGAGACTGTCCCTGTACTTAATGTAAGTCGCTTTAGATAAAATTTTGCTAAATGAATAAAAGTCAATGTAATGTTTGTTGCCCCCCCCCCCACCCTTTCACCCCTTACCTCTCTGGGGAGTCCTCCTCATGGTGGAGGTTATTCTCCACAAGGCTCCGGCTCAGACAGGGCCTAACGCTGCCCTCCATCCCCCTCTTATCCTGGGCCGCCAGCCCGTGGGAGAGGCCGTCCAGGGCTGGGTTCAGGGAGCGGGACATGTAGGTGTCGGCAGACTGGGGCCGCTGGTGTAGGGGAGAGGAGGGGCACGGGGACAGGCGGTTGATGAGGGGAGTGAGGAGGTCGGCGTGGCCGGCTTTGGGGGGCTTGACCAGGCGGTCCACGTGGATGCTGAGGGTCTTCTGCTGGAAGGAGCAGGAGAAAGCTCCGGGGGTGAGGTTCTGGAGCCAGGAGAGCAGGGAGAGGTCCACCTCGTCGCAGCCGTTCCCGCTCAGAACATCCAGCCCCAGGAGAACCTCGCCCTCCGCAATCTCCTCCCCTGTTGCTTTGCTCTGGAATCCAAAAACAGGACATTTGAGAATCAGAATCGGTTTATTTGCCATGTTAGTGTGCACATACTGTACATTTACATTTAGTCATTTGGCAGACTCTCTTATCCAGAGCGATTTACAACCATTTACAGGGACGCTCTCCCTGAGGCAAGTAGGGTGAAGTGCCTTGCCCAAGGACACAACGTCATGTTGGCATCGATGGGGTTCGAACCAGGGACCTTCTGATTACCAGCCCAACACCCTCACTGCCACAGCCACCTGACTCCCTCATACATAAAATTCAGGGTGGCAGGATGGTGCAAAGAATACCAATATACAGACATTTAAAAAAAGAAACAATCTGCAGGATTCTTATGAGATCAAATCAAAGGCGTGAGAGTGATAAATCATAAGGAAAAAAAACAGGCACATTACCTGACAGTACTCGACACAACACTCATACAGGATCCCCTTAATGAGCAGCTGGAAGAGACGGTTCCCGCTGGCCTTGAACCCAGCCTCGCTCAGCTTCCTGTCCGCAGGGATGAACTCGGCCACCATGGTGCAGATCTCTTCGAAGCAGTGGACTCGAGCCGTGCTCGGGTTCCAGTCCTTGAACTCTGCGTGGTGCGTGAGGCGCGGCAAGGTGAGCAGCAGGCACAGTTTGCTGTAGTCGTCTTTGGTGGGACAGAACTCTTCCAAGCTGTGAAGACATGCGACGGCCTCCTGCATGCTGAGCTCCAGCTGTAGAGAGGGGGGGGGGGGGGGGGGAGCGTTTGAAGAGGATATTCACGAACGCAGCATCTCGTTGCCGTCAAGTTACTGAGTGGTTTTTGAGCGATTCCTCTCCCCTGAGGCAAGTAGGGCGAAGTGCCCTGCCCAAGGACACATCATTTTTGGCATCGCTTGGGTTTGAACCGGGTACCTTCTGATTACAAGCCCGACTGAGCCACATAACCACTGAGCCACATAACTCCCGAGAATTCACGACCGTTTGGGACCTCAAAAGTAAACAGCTGAACCCTGCGGATTAGAAAGTGCCGCAAATAT
The DNA here is from genome assembly GCA_030340685.1 of Protosalanx chinensis. Classification (NCBI taxonomy): domain Eukaryota; kingdom Metazoa; phylum Chordata; class Actinopteri; order Osmeriformes; family Salangidae; genus Protosalanx; species Protosalanx chinensis. Next base: position 778,202 of record CM059340.1, read on the forward strand.
TGTCCACTCACGTTCTGAGGGTCCTCAGCTGCTGACATCGCGTTATTTACACACAGCGCTTCCAGAAACCTCTGCTTCAAAATAATATAACGAAACCTGGAGAACCCCCCCCCCCAAAAAAACACCTGATTAATTATACACAATAAATGGGATTGTAATTCCATAAAAACCTGCACTTACTTTGATTCTAAAATGTGTAAAGGAAGTTCTATGTAAAGTATCTTTGTATATAAAGATGGTACCACCGTTGAATGAACTTCATAGTTAGTGAGCATCGCATGTTAAATGCGAAAAGGTTAAATGTTAACCCGTTATGAGGTTTGATGCTAATTCACAGGTAGACACCTGACCTTCACACCTGAGATAGATGGGCATCCCATTAAAGAAAATTGCATTCATATGGAGTTGGGCCTCTTTTAAGGAAACAATATAATATAATCCTTTATTAGTCTCGAAATAGAAAAGTTTCAGACAGCTATAATAGTCATAACCCTTCTGGGAAAGCTGTCCATAAGATTTTGGAGTGTGTCTGAGGAAATGCCCTTATATTCAGTTCCTAGACTCGACCAAATGTGTTGATCAAATGAAGGAAATTATAGAAACAAAGTTGGAGCTGACCGGAACTGACCGGAGCGAGGTTCAGCATGTGAGTCTCTTGTTCACCTGCCCCGTGTCCACATACAGGCTGTGTTGGTGTGCATTTCAGAAGAACCCACCTTTTCTTATTAAACTTATCCATTCCTTCCAATGGTTGGATGAACTGTAGGATCTCCTCCCATTGGCCATCGAGAATCAGCTGTCTGAACAGATCAGGACAGAACACATTGCTAACTGTCAGATTAATAAAAGGAGAATCTTGGCGCTATATAACAAGCCAGGGTCGAAAAAGAGGGCCTGTTAAGTAGCCTCAAAATCAATAATGATGAATGGTTTGGTTTATCAACCACAGATTAATGGAATGTGTCAGATAGTCTTTGGATGGAGTTTAGCTGGGGAATGTAACTTCCATTGCTTTGTAAAAGAGAGCTTGGGGTAGTTTATACTGTCAAGATGGACCAGGCTCTACTAAATAAAGACCTGGCATAGATTTACAGCACCGGTCAAGCACAGGAACATGGCCTCATGCTGTTCTAACATGGCTGACCCTTGATCTCTGTTCCAGAGCCAGAATGACCCAAAACTATGTTTAACACACACACACACACACACAATGAGACGTTTAGGTTGTGTGTGTGCTTGATTAAACACAGACCAAATCTTTCTGATTCATGTGGAGCATGGCTGCATGTTTCAGTGGCCAACAGGGTAAAAAGGAAATGAACCTGCTTTATTTTAAGGGTTGAAGTTGGGGCCTTTTTGACCCACAGGACAGGGGGAGTTGCAGAATGTGAAGAGACTACACAGGTTAAGGGATTCATTATGAGGTCTAGTCCCAGACCTTTTGCTCTTTTGAGGTTCTCCCCTCAGGCAGGAGATTCAGAGTTCCTCGTTTTAAATCCAATAGGACAAAGAACTCTTTTGTACCAAGTGCAATCAGGTTACTAAATTTGCACAATTCTTGTAAGTTTTAGTGTAACAGTGTTTTTAACTAGTCTGTGTTATGCGGATGTGGATGTGCCTTTTAACTGTTGTGCTATCTGTATGTTTTTACCTGCTGCAAGACAAGTTTAATCCTTGGGGGGCAGTAAACTTGAACTGAACTGAACAGTACCTGAGGAAGAGCATGTCATCAGAGAAGAGGCCGTTGATGACTCCACTCTCCTTCTCCAGGGCCAGCATGCTGATGTGCAGTTTCCGGGAGTGGAGGAAGTCCAGCATGAGCTTGATCACCTCCGCTTCCTTGATGTTGATGGTCTCTTCCGCCGTCATAGTAACAGTTTGTCTGTCCACTTGTCAGTTTGGGGTTTCTGTCACTAAATCGGAAGAGGGTAGAGGGTTAGAGTACAAGCTGAATTGTTTGTGTCAATAAAGAAAGGGGGAAAGTTAGGAAACACACAGCAATAAGTTTGTTTGGATATATCCAGTTCAAAACGGATTCCCACACTGGCAGCAGTCAATACTGTCACTTACATGGCTTTTTGTTTTTCCTTCCAATGTGTTGACAAATAAACACATTCCTACAGATGCATGCGACATATTTAACATATTTAACGCGACTGACAACAACACGGTTGATGTAGCTTCGCATTAACTTTCATATTTTCAAGGTGTTGCCCTTGATTTGGCTAAGGGGCTACAATAACACATCCTAACACCCTCCCTTTCCCCCCCCCTGCTAGCATGCAGCCATGAATCTGCTGTGATGGCAGTGCACTGCAGCTCTGTACAGTATAATGCTGTAAGGCAGAAAGCCAAGGACACTTCCCTCTGAATAAGAGGCTTCTAGATCGAAAGGAGCTGGTTAACATGCAAGCCAAGCACAGGTATTCCAATATATATATATATATATATATATATATATATATATATATATATATATATATATATATATATATATATATATATATACATATTTAAAAAACACCAAGTCCCACCAGTAAATCCTACCAGGCAACACCCAGAATCAGCTCCACCTCACCTGCCAGTTCCTCCTACAACGACGTTCTAGAATTCGATTCTATTCTTGACGACGTTCTAGAATTCGATTCGATTCTTGACGACGTTCGATTCGATTACTTTCCTCGCGAATCGAACGATTTCAGTTCCGAATAATTCGTTCCTTCTGTCAAGGTTTCTGATAAGGATCCTGTTTGATGCAGGTTTGTTGGCCGGGTTACCAGGCGGACAGACTGCAGCCCCGCTGCCTCTGATGAAGGAGGGTTCAGCTCAGCAACTTTACTTCTTTTTCTGGGCTTTGCAGATTGATGCATTTGCCAGCGTTTAAGGTGCTTTAGTGAGGTTTCCTCACAGACAGTGTAAGACAATTCCAATTAGCTGGCAGGGTGTCCATCTGTTCACAGATGTGTTTGACTCAGTGGTTCCATGTGGTTGGTGGAGGGGCAGTGCACCTGTGACAGTGCTTCTATAACGTGCTTCACGAATACATTTACATTGCATGTCATTTGGATAAAACGTCATTAAGACTTGATAAAAAAAATCGTAATCAAGGCTGTTTCTAATGATCTTTTGTGTGGTTGTTGTGAGAAGTTGTAGAATGTATCCATAATTACACTGATTTAAGACATTCGCGTTTAACCCTACTATTCATTTTAATCTTTCAATAATTCGTCAGAATACAATAAGGCACGACACACATTAGAGGCCGCATGCTTCATTTTATTCAATGCTAAAGAAAACTCAGACAAAACAATCAAGTTCAGCCATGAGATGTTTGACCGAACAGCATCTCCTCAGACAGAAGCTTCTCATTGGTGGACAGCATCTACTCGGACAGAAGCTTCTCATTGGTGGACAGATGAGCTCCCAGCAGCACGCCCCCCACGTGCTCACTGAATGTACAGGGACAGTTAAGTATCCATTCATCTTGGACTTAAACAGCCAAATAAAACAACAGCAAGGTCCCAAATATGAATCCCTTTAAAATTACATTTACAATTAAATTGTGACATTGCAATACAGTTCTCGCAAGGAGTGTCGGGCTAGTAATCAGAAGGTCCCTGGTTCGAAACCCGTCTGTGCCAACATTACGTTGTGTCCTTGAGCAACACACTTCACCGTTTTTGCCTCAGGGGGAATGTCTGTCTGTTAAAATGACAAAATGTGAGATGTACATGTATTTCAATACGGTGGGGGAGATGTGTTGTTATCCCACAAATATTAGAAAATACTGTATGTGTCAAACTATACCTCAGGATATGGAAGTGTATATGTTGAACTTTTATTTTGAAAGTGTGACAGAGAAGATATTGGGGTTTGCCAGCAAAATTGTCCCCTGGAGGTAAAGTCAATCCTACGGCCACCAGACCTTTACAACTCCTCTTTTGGTAATTGTGTCTCAGTGAAAGCAGCGATGGCTGCCCTTGGCATGCCCCCCACTGGCATGAGGGGGGGGGGGGGGGGGGGGGGGGGTTGGGATTCAAACCTACAGAAGTAACAAGGCTGAACCCATGTGCAGCCATCAAGTCCACCACATTAAGCTTTCAGTAAAAATAAAAAAACAAACCATGGCATATTTGCCTTAAGTCTCACAGAGAAGCCATCAAGTGCAGAATGCAGGTCGCAGTAAAGTTTTTGACAATAACTTTTATCCTATTGTGCGTACATTTAGAAATACATAGGTAAAATGACTGATCTGACAAGTGTGTGTTAGATAAGAGGTCTAATAACAGGACTATCGGTCTGTGTACTTTTACTCTGAAGATTTTTTTTTTATAACTATATTCCCCTTTTTTTTTGACAGTGTGTTGTAATTTTTAATATTTATTGTTTCATTTTTATAATTAAGCAATTGTATCCAAACAATTTTGCATCAAAGAAAAAAAACATCTGAAGTATTCACACTAAGTAATCTTAAAGGCGGGTCTGCGATGCGGCAATTTAAAGGCGACAACTTTTATTTGTTTAGTTCACAAACCTGCAGTGAACCAGCAGCATCGACAACATATCCTACCATGTGGTTCCTGATTCCTTAACCTATGAACTGTTTAAAACAAGGTCCGACTTTCTAGTTAAACTCACTCTCGTTCAACCAACATATTTCCAATACTGTGTGAGTATACTAGCTATATGCTTTGTGAACTTTTTGTCCCTTTGTGGTGTTAGCAACCTTTGATCAAATACTATTTACAAATACTGTCAGATATTCTGGGTGTATTTGATTTAGCACCAACTGAAATACCACCTCGAGGCCAGTCCCATAAGAGCTGTGGGCTGAATCGAACAAGCACATTTCTTCATCAAGTAACCGTATGAAAGTGGCCCAGGTCTGGTTAATACACCAGGACAACCTTAACGATTAACATTTCAAAAGACAGTAAATTGAAGAAGAAAAATCCCTCTTGCCTCAGTAAAAATAGTAAAGAATAATAATAAATACAATCACTGCATTGCACTCACATACAAAACAAGCATAAGGCCACGCATGTCAACAGATAAGCCCAAATTAGACTACTATAATCAACATTCAGTGCATCAGTAAATAAAACAGCTATTGCATTCATACTTTTATTTTTTTTACTTAACTTGTTTTGGCACGATTAAAACCTCACAAACACGCACATGCTGTCATAATGACTGAATCAGACAACCTCTTCAACCAAACATATCAATGGTATCCATTTACAATTGGCTTAACATAAGATTTTTGATTCCAGTTTGTATTTTTGTCCAGAGTCCTCCAATGTCTGCTCCGAAGCTTTTTCGAAAAAAACACAGAAATAGGAGAAGAGACATACAAACAAAGTATGCATTCGTCTACTGGCATTGCAGGTGTTAGAATCCTCATGGATTATGTACAGTGAAGTGCAGTTTCAAGGGGAATGTTCCATTTGAAGGGAAACAGGGGGTTTGAAGTTTCATTAGGACTTTGCAGATACAACTTTTTTTGGGGTGGCTGGCTTTTTGGTTTGCCACAGGTGGCTGTGGATGGTGATGGCGTCCACGCTCGCTGACATGGTCTTTGCCGGGATCTGGCTGAACTGCTTCCTGTCCGAGTTGTACTTGTACAGACCGTCGATCATCTTCCGGGAGATGTTCTTCGGCCCGATGCCGGCCAGTTTGGTGATCTCCTCCATCTCAGGAAAGTAGGTGTACAGAGATCGGAACTGGCAACCCCCATCCCGGAACAGGACCAGGAAGTTGTTGGCCTGGCATTTCTCCATTTCCTGCCACAAAATCAGAAAGAGTGATTTAAACGAGGGTTAGGGATCTTTATTTCAAATCTTTCAAAAGTGACTCATTCCCACACCCGCACCTTTTTTCTTCCCATGCCTTTTTGACAAGCGCAACCACGCCAGGTTGTCTCAAAACCCTGTGGGTTCGCTGACACCACACCTGGGATCAACTGGACGCATTTCAACAGAGACGGGAGAGCGTTTTGTCGCGTAATCGTCAACCGTTACCTCAAGAATCTTGTTCTTCTGGCCCTCGTTAACCTTGCCAGCCAGACAGCAGTGGGCCAAGGCATTCTGGATGATGTGTTTGTTTGATTTGGCGCTGGGCTCCTTGTACAGTTTGGGCCCTGCACACACAAGAGGAGGGTCAAGATGGCATCGTCATAGCAACCACTCTCTTTATGTCAAGGAAGGGATATCTAAAATCCTTTCAGGACCAAAGATGAATCATTCAGTGGTTTCTTGCCGGTATCTCTAAAACATATCTCCAAATTCGGCCCAAAAATAAGAAAGACATAGTGAATGACATACATTCATACATTACAGCCCAATGTACCTTTTGGACAGAATCAGAATTGGTTTCATTTGCCATGTCAATTTGCACGTGAATTTGACTGATTTCATTGTGGCAGGATGGCGCAAACCAAAAACATATACTGATCTTACAATAACAATTCAAAAAACAAAACAATGTGAAGTATAAAATGAAAATATTTTTTTTATATTAATATAAAAATATGAATATATATGTACGAGTGGGAAGTATGTAAACAGTGTAGTGCAAATGAGGTCAAAGTGGCTTGTGCAGAATGCAAGCAGAATTGAATTGACAAGCCATTAAACTGATGATACCCATGTTTGGCAGTGATCCGTTGTAAGGCGAGTGTTTACTGTGGTACTCACCAGTGTATTCCGTGTTGGAGGTGACGGACGAGGTGGTGGAACCGTTCTCCCAGTCCTTTTCACCGTTCCGGCTCCCCGGTCGACTCGGAGACAGGAAACCGTCAGCAGAATCTGGCCTTCAGCACCATGAACACAGTACAATGAGTTAGGTCACCTCTCTCCCTGTGACCGCTTTCATAGAGGTCAACTCTGCTACCTTGACTTTCTGTATCTCCTGAAATATGTGGTCTGGATCCCCCCAAAAAAGCAAGGTTTGCTATTGCACAACATTACTTGACTAACTGCTAGGTGCTGTAAACCAGCAAGCACGGTGGAGGAAGCATTGAGTTAAACTGTGGGATGATTGCACAAGCTTTTATTACAGCCATTTAGCAGTGCATCTGACTACTGACTGATTAGCAGTTAGTAAGTAATGGTAAATCTTAATTACTAGTGGCGGGAAGCATCCAAACAATGTGCTAGTAAAACCTCGACATCACAGGATGTGCATCTGTGGAAGGACAGGCAGGACGTTGGCAAAGACAGAACGCATCGTACCGTTCTGTTCAGTGAGCCGTGCTAAGTGCAGATTTCAGCAAGGGCGGATGGTGCAGTCAGCCAAAGTCATGTGCCAAGAGAAATACTGTGGGCTACCAGTAAGAGGTGACATTCAGTGAAGGGTATTCTAGTGCAGTTAGGTTGGGCGTTAGCATCTTTTTCCAGACCGTAAGCAGCACTAGCCCCCTATAACAGTTCGTAAAGCTCAGGGAAACAGCCAACGATTTGGGGAAGGGGAAGAGGCTCCATAATGCAGACCACTGACCTTCTCCTTCTCAGTTTAGGAGAGCTCAGAAAAAAGTAGAGGCTGCCTGAGGCTACGCTAGCACTTCTGCCAGCCCCAACATGAACAGGGGGGGTCAAAGAAAGGAAGGGGACGTACAGAGAAGAAGATTAGGTTGAAAAGAGTCGAGAGGCGGTCGAAATGAACGGTTGTCTTCAGGTCGGTGACGAGTAGCTCATGGTCTGTCAGGACAGGAGTTCATACGGCCACGGTCTCTAGACCTGAAGGACATGTTATCTTTGAATCGTGGTTCAGGAACTGAGGAGTGTGACTCACCTAGAGGCCCTCTTCTCACACTGCCCATCACTCTCCCCCAGGTTGAGCGACGCCAGCGACAAGCTGGACACTGAAAAGACACGAGGGCGTGAACCTGGATGAGAAACACACGAAGGCGGCATGCCACGGGACGAACACGTTACATGTTACACCACGGGGACGCACACGCTACTGTACATCACGCACAACCACAACAGGACGCGGGCGTCGGCAGTGCTTTATGGCAAACAGAGAGTGAGGCGGCTGAGCGGTAAGAGTGTCGGGTAATAATCCCCGGTTCAAACCCTGGCAGTGCCAGAATGACCTTGTGTTCTTGGGCATTGGCACTTCACCTTACTTGCCTCAGGGAGGAATGTCCCTGTGTAAACTGTCGCAAGTCGCTCTGGATAAGAGCGTCTGATAAATGACTCGATTTTCAGTTGCTAATTACACAAAACAATGCTAGAAGCATGCGAGACGATATGCAGAAACGCACATACAACACGAAAAGAAACATCGCGTCCATCTATCACATTCTCCAAACAACATAAATCAGGTTGGGTAGAGAAATCTCATTATCAGAATGTGTTTAACAAGTCAGAATGAACACACTCAAACATAAACAGCAAAGGTATCGTCAAACAGATTTCAGCAGCTAGATGAAGCCATGCTGAGTGTAGAGGGTGACAAGAAGCACTCAACCTCGTGCTTCTAAACCAGGGGGGTCAAATCCTGGTCCTCCAGGGCCACCGTCCTGAACGTTTTAGATGTTTCCCTTCTCTAACTCAACTGATTTCAACGAACGGTCCTCATCAGGCTTCCAGAGAACTTGATAACGACCTATTCACGAGACTCAGGTGTGCTTGAGCCGGGAAACATCGAAAACCTTCAGGACGGTGGCCCTCGAGGACCAGGTTTTGGTACCCCTGCCCTATGGTATGGGGGGAGTGGGCGGGGGGGCATTCCATCTTTAGCATTTTGGTTTTTACCTCCTGCACTCCTGCCTGGAGTTTTGGGGGAGTCCAGGCCCTCTCTGTGGATGGACTTGGGCCTGGCTCGTCTCTGCTTGGTGCTGGAAGGCCGAGGCTTGATGACCGTATCCATGTCCTCCATCAGCCTGAGCTGCTTCCTCCGCAGGTACTCCTGCTTGATGAACTCCCTCCTGGCCTTCTCCTCCTCCTTCCTGAGACGTTCCTCTTCGGCTTTCAGTCTGGATTAGGGGTAAGGGGTGGGGGACAGCGGGGGTGGGGGGGGGGGAGGGGGGCATATATATTTTTTCGTTCCGTAGTTTTGGACGTTGACTTGTACAAATGATGTCTACGTGTCCGAAAAAAAGGGCTCAGAATCAGAAACGGTTTCATTCGACACGCCAACTTGCGCAAACGTGAAGCTCACGAAGTGTTCGCGGAGGTTGACGTCCGTCTGGAAAACTCCCGGTGGATAGTCTGCCCAGCAACAGGTGACGCTCGGACGGAAAAGGACCTACCGTGCCTCCTCCTTCTTCTGCTCCAGTTCCACCTCCAGTTGCTGCTTCTTCTGCTGGCTGTCTCTCTCCCTCCTCAGCCTCTTCTCCAGCAGCGCAGCCCTCTTCTGAGCCATGTTGTCCTCCCCTTTCCCGTCATCCTAGAGCAGAACGGGACGGAAAATGTCAGAAAGGTTTGTTCACGCAGAATTCACGCAGTTGCAAACGGCTGGGTGTGTTTCTGGTGTACATTGTAGAGAAGGTGTCAAAAGTAGTCAGCTGGACACTGTTTTCAAAATCAAGACGCTTTTTAACATCTGGAAATCATTCTCAATCAAGTCGTTGAAAATGACTTCTGGATGGGCGTCGAAACGTATTGATCTTGAAAACGATGACACTCCTGGATGAATGAGGGTCTGCACACCTACCTATATTGTTTATAGTATATAAGTACATATTGGAGCTGGTATGGTAGAGATTTCACTTGATGTAAGAAGTATTTCTACTCTTAATATTAAGGCTATTCTTAAATACTATGAACATATTATTCTAACTGCAGGCAGACCATGTGCCTGAGCATGTCATATTTAAGGTGAACAGTAAATGCACTCTACAACCACCACAATCTTACAACTCATTTAACATCACCACAGAGCTGCACTTAAATAATTCACAAGACCCAGTTTTCTGACCTAGATGAAAGCAGACTTAACTAACAACTGCAAAGCAAGTTTGTCCTCAACCGGCCTACTTTCAGCGATTCATCATCTGATATTAGAAACAGGTTTCTTCACGTACTGTAAAGTAAACAAATATGGCCGAAACTGGGGAGACTGCCTTGATATAGAACTTGACAACAATGGTAGAAAAATATAATCCTAATTTAAAACACTACTAAATGGTCAAATAATTGTTAGCGTCAGAGGAAAAAAAAAACATACATGAGACAGTTGAACTATCTGTGTTGGTCTCTCTTTCCATAAATATCGTGACAAATGCACAGTACAGTCTCAGGTCAGCCCACCTTGAAGAAGAATCCGCGGCACACTTTCTGGTCTTCCTCCAGGCCATCGATGGTCGCCTGCCTTTCCCTGCTCTCCTCCAACTCCCCCCCCTCCAGTGGTTTCAGCACGGACAGGGGCACCTCGATCAGGCTGCTCCTGGCTTGGCCTGGTCCTCCTGTGGGAGCAGGGGCCTCGGTGGGGGTCACCGTGAAGGTCTCCGTCACCGGGTGGGCCAGAACCTCCGACACTGAAGAACCGAGGATGGGTCGGACCTCCTCCTCCTCCTCCTCCATCTCCACGTCTTCATTCTGGAGCTCTGCTTCGATGTCTTCTTCTTGGTCCTGCTGGGTTGGATCTTTGCCCGGGGAGGGAGGGGGCGAGGGCACCGCGTTATCCGGGTTGGAGGCTTCGTTCTCTGGGGAGAGAAGTGGATCGGAGTCCCTGCTTCTGCCAGGGTCTGGAGCTCCGGGCTCCAGGGTGCTGTTAGCGGGCATATCCCCCATGTACACAAATGCGGTGGCTAGGGGCTGGCAGGGAGAGAAGCGGCGTAAGCGGGGGATGCTGTCGACGGACTGGGGGGCGGTCAGCACGCGGTTGTAGGGGGCGAGCTTGAGCTCGTTGGGTCGAGGGGTGCGGGGCGTGCGGGAGTGGAAGGAAGCCGACTTCCTCTTGATGCTGGTGGGCGAACGGCGGGCGCAGCGAGGGGAGTCGACGGGGGACGAGGGTCCGGAGGAGCGCGGGGCGGCGCGGCCATGCTTCTGAGGGGAGGGGCTGGCGTGAGACGGAGGGATGACCCAGGCCTGCTGCTGCTGCTCCCGCATGGCCATGATGACTTCCTGCTGCTGGGCCAGTCTCTGCATCTCGGTCTGCAGGAAGGCCAGGGAGTTGTTGAGCTTCTCGATGGAGCGGGTGTATTCCATCAGGTCCGCCTCCCCCACCTGGCTGACGCTAGCACCGCCCTCCTGGAGCAGCTGAGCAGCCCCTCTGGAGCAGCTGAGCAGCCTCTCTGGAGCAGCTGAGCAGCCACTCTGGAGCAGCTGAGCAGCCTCTCTGGAGCAGCTGAGCAGCCTCTCTGGAGCAGCTGAGCAGCTGAGCAGCCTCTCTGGAGGAGCAGCTGAGCAGCCACTCTGGAGCAGCTGAGCAGCCTCTCTGGAGCAGCTGAGCAGCCTCTCTGGAGCAGCTGAGCAGCTGAGCGGGTGAGCAGCCTCTCTGGAGCAGCTGAGCAGCCTCTCTGGAGCAGCTGAGCAGCTGAGCAGCCTCTCTGGAGGAGCAGCTGAGCAGCCACTCTGGAGCAGCTGAGCAGCCTCTCTGGAGCAGCTGAGCAGCCTCTCTGGAGCCTCTCCTTCTCTCGGCGACTTCAACCAACCGGCGCCCCCACTCCCCTGTTCTGCCCCGTCGGGTGTGTCGGCCTTGCTCCTTCCAGACCGAAGGGTGGGGCTGGTGCCTCCTGTCTTTTCGGCCTCCTCCGTCTTCCCCTTGTCCTCCTCCGCGCTGCTCGCTGCTCCGTCGCCCTTCCTCTTCACCACGGTGAGGAAGGCTGAGCGGCCCATCTTCTGCCGGTGCCTCGTAAACGCCGCCTCCACTTTCGTCTTTTGAGCTTCGATGGCCCGCCGCTTCTCCTCCAATCGCATGCGCAGCTGGACCATCTCGGTCGCCATGGCTTGCACCGGATCCAGGGGCACGGCCTGGACCGGGTAGATGGGTTTGGTAGGGGCGGAGAGCGGCGTGGACTGGTGACGGACAGGGCTGTGCTCAGGGGTGGGGGCCCAGGACACGCAGAGTGGCAGGCCGAGCTCGGAACCTTCCGGAGTGGTCTTGAGGGAGCCGCTCCCGCTGCCGCGACCCGAGTCGCCGGCTAACGGGCTGTGCTTGCGGAGCTTCTGCTCGGCAAAGCTCGTCATCTTGACGCCGTGCGGGGATTTGGCCGAGCCGCTGGGACACGGGCTGGGGGTGTCCATGTCCAGCTCCAGCTCCATGCTGGCGTTGCAGTCCCTCAGGGAGGAGTCTTCGTCCAAAGTCTCGGCCGTGTCATCCGTCCTCAGGTGGATTCCCGTGTCGGGCTCCGTGGTGTCCGAAGGGCTCAGAACCGCTTTCGAATCCGTTTCGGACACGGGCTCCAGTCCGCTGAGCCTGCGGGCCTGGCTGTGGAGGAAGAACCCGTTGTCGATCCCCTCTGCCTCCACCGGGAGCCTCTGCGGCTGGGTCGTGTTGTTTATGATCTGGAGGGCTTCCTCCATGGTGGGGGTGGCCGTGCCATTCCCGTGGCCGTTGGGATAGGTTCTGCCCGTTGGCGCCCTGTCACGCTCCGAGGGCGCCAGGCTGTCGGGGCAGCCCTCCTCGTCGAAGCCCAGGCTCTGCTCGTTGACGGGCTGGAAGGAGAGGTTTCTCTTCATGCCACGGGGCATCTGGGGGTGGAGTTTGAAACCCAGGCCGTCCTCGGTGCTGGCTGATCGAGTCATGCCCCGCGGGGGGGGAGGAGCAGGGGGGGAGGTGTTGTCTTTACCGAAGGGGATGTCGAACGATACTCCATAAGGCCCAGATCTATAAAGAAAATAAGAGGCAACATTTGTATTCTCTTATTTATTCCTTTTTATTAAGAATCTGGTCTTATTTTATATCGTCTTAAAGGTTGTTTTTCACTTCTTTTTCTTCATTCTTATATTTATGCATTCTTATAATTTAACACACACAAATACATATATACACTACCAGTCAAATGTTTTGAAACACCCTCCCGTTCAAATTAATGGGACAACGTGACTTTTGACTGTTAGTGTATATTTGTTATTATTTTTGGTATTATTTCGAGGGGGGGTGGGTTTTGGCTGACCTTTTTTCCTTGGGCCAGGTTCCGATGTGGCTGTCCACAAACGACATTGAAGCAGATTTCTTGATTTCACCTGCAGGGTAAAAACAACAATATGTAAATCGCTAAATGTAATCCTACGTGTCTAAATCCTCTGGAAGTTTACACACCTACAAAAGAGAGACGTACGAGTGACAAACAATCTAGTTATCAAGTACTTAGGTCATATTATTTATAAAGTTTTTGGTACTTTTTATATTGTTATAGTGCTGTACTATACTTTGCTGTTGCAAACTGGAATTTCCTCACTGAGACAAATGAAGGATCATCATATCTTATCTTACCTGAGTTTCTGGGTTGAGGTCGGAGAGGCAGACTGGAAAAGAGGGTACAAACAAGAGATTGTTAATAGATCCTGGATACTTATACTGTCAAAAATATGATTTGAAAATTTAAAGACAGTTGATGGGAAGAGTTTCGTTAGTTTAGTTAGAGGAGTTAGTTTAGTTAGAGGAGTTAGTTTAGTTAGAGGAGTTAGTTTAGTTAGAGGAGATAGTTTAGTTAGAGGAGTTAGTTTAGTTAGAGGAGTTAGTTTAGTTAGAGGAGTTAGTTTAGTTAGAGGAGTTAGTTTAGTTAGAGGAGTTAGTTTAGTTAGAGGAGTTAGTTTAGTTAGAGGAGTTAGTTTAGTTAGAGGAGATAGTTTAGTTAGAGGAGTTAGTTTAGTTAGAGGAGTTAGTTTAGTTAGAGGAGTTAGTTTAGTTAGAGGAGATAGTTTAGTTAGAGGAGTTAGTTTAGTTAGAGGAGTTAGTTTAGTTAGAGGAGTTAGTTTAGTTAGAGGAGATAGTTTAGTTAGAGCAGCTAGTTTATCCAACCTGGGTCTCTCTGGACTGGGAGGTCTTTCCATGAAGCTCCTCTTAGTTGCCTTGGAGATGGGCACCGAGGGCATGCTCTTCAAGGATGAAGGGGGCGCTAGAAAAACAACGACACGCATAGCCTTGTTAATCAAAAACAACTTCAATCAGGTGCGAAATGTTGATCATGTGTAGTACTTCTGTTGTGCTGTAGACTTTGTATTGGAGGACATTCTTTGGTCTTAAAACGTGTTCATCCCCACACTCACCTTCGCTCTCCACGGTTTGGTGTTTTACAAAAGATGGTTTAACGACTTCAAACCACCAAAACAGCTCAGCCATGAACACGAGGAAGTTGTTCTGGAAAAGAAGGAACACTGTCATACTGCGGCAAATTGACATCACAGCAAAAACAAATCGTTTCCATGGAAGGAATCATCCTGAAACATCTGGACACTGCAGTGTACCTTTCCTTCCACAAGATGTCTCATGTACCTCTGACAAAAACCTGACACCTTTGAATATTTGATAGAGAGAAGCATCTCTATAATTCTCCCTCAGCATTTTTTCTTTTTACTAGCGTTCACAAACCACCCCTCATTTTTTTTTGCCTTTCCGTCAGCAAAGCTAGCCCTTACCCAGGCAGTATTTCCGCGTCGTGCTATCGACTAGACTGACAGAGATGATGTTTTATAACATTATATTATATCAAAAGAGCTTCACACAGCTACATTTCTGCCAAATAAACACTTTTCATATTGTGGCTTGTTGTTGGGCAAATTCAGCTGGAGCTCAATTTCTGGACGGGTTTATGATACCATTACGATGTGACCAAGTTAAAATTCAGGTCAGAACCATGTGGAAGAGAGAGATCAAAATCGCAGAGGACACAATAGTGCTGCAACTGAAGTATGGAAGGACATGAAATAGATACATCCATCAAAACCTTGACAGACTCGAGAATACTAAAGAACAAGTTACAAACCAACTTCACGAGTAAACAGGATTCAACACAATAGGAAGGTGTGCACTGAATCCTTATGAAGTCAGACAACATTGTTTCCACCCCTTTGCCTTTGTTATCGTCATCCTAACCCACCAATGGATCCCCCTATGGATGGAGCCTGCACATGTTCCAGTTTGACCTTGAGGAGCTGTGGCATTCTGCTCAGGACCACTGGCCTAGACAAAGAGAATGTTCCCCCTCCCTCCCTCCCTCCCTCCCTCCCCTCCCTCCCTCCCTCCCTCCTCCCTCCCTCCCTCCCTCCCTCCCTCCCCTCCCTCCCTCCCTCCCTCCCTCCTCCCTCCTCCTCCCTCCCTCCTCCCTCCCTCCCTCTCCCTCCTCCCTCCCCCTCCCTCCCTCCCTCCCTCCCTCCCTCCCTCCCTCCCTCCTCCCTCCCCTCCCTCCCTCCCTCCCTCCTCCCTCCCTCTCTCCCTCCCTCCCCCTCCTCTCCTCCCTGCCTCCCTAACTCCCTCCCTCCCTGCCTCCCTCTCTCCCTCCCTCCCTCCTCCCTCCCTCCCTCTCCCTCCCTCCCTCCCCTGCCCCCCTCCCTGCCCCCCTCCCTCCCTGCCTCCCTCCCTCCCTCCCTCCCT